>CM060392.1:16204111-16714111 GCA_030545235.1 Helianthus tuberosus
GTTTGATATTAAAAATCGGGTTTAGATAGGCTATATGCTAATTACGCCGTTTATTTAATAGAAAGCTTTCTAATTACGCTAATGAGCATAACTCTTAATCTAGACCTCAAAATGATGTCAAATTTTAGGTGCAAGTTTATAAATCAGTAACTAAGGTTTCTACTGTTTTACTTTTTCAAAAATCACGTTTTATAGACATAAGGGCATAATAGTCAACATTTAAGCACTTAACGGTAACATGCATATGAATCGGATAATTAATGAACCAAGTTGTATAATCTCAGAGAGTTATACTTATATGAAACCTGGTCCAAATAAAGCTCTAAGGCAATTCTAAAACATGCTTATACGGGTCAGAACTGAAAGTCAAAGCGAAAGTCAAATTATACGACTTTCGGTTCCGATCTGAGTCTAAACTGAAAATTGTCGGGTTGAACATGTTTAGACATGTTCTTACATTAATTACCAAGTTATATTAGTGATCAAACAGGTTGCATGTCTCCTACATTTCTAATTATGCATTAATTTGAAAATAAGCATTCTGTTGACTTTTTAATAACAAGTTTGACCCGACAATTGACCTAGTTAGAGTGGGAATCAGAGAGTACCCTTTTAAGGGTTTATTACCCACATAAATACCTACTTATAGGTACTTTTAATTCGAGATTTGACTGAATAAATACTAATTAATCTCGAAGTCAAACTTTAATTACGACGGTTTGACTTTTAGCTAAATAACTAAGCTAAACTGAATTAGGAAGGGTTAAGGACACTTATAAGAGTCCTAAGCACGACTAGGGATCTTAAGGAAGCTTGCTTGGTGACCAGAGAGCTCCAGAAGTGAGTCTTGTGAGTTTTGCAAATGCAAGTGCCCAAATGTTGCAACTTAGGTGCTCTTATATATGCATTTTGATCACTTAGGATCATGCCAAATAGGTCTACACATGTTATGAGATCAGTACAAGTGCCCCTATTGCATGTTAAACCATTGGAGAGGCCTCTGGTATAAGAAAACAACCTTTTTAAGTCGGTTTCAGACCTGCAACTGGCATCTGCAAGTATTCTGTCGCTGTGCTGCCCACGCGGGCCGCGTAAACCCTTAAGGGTTTCTTACGCGGGCCGCCTGGCCTCCCATAACCTGCCAAACAAGTTTCATTTATTTACATTTCAGCCCCTGGTCCTTTGTAACGTGGTTTTAAGTGTTTTTCTTGCACTTTTGGCCCTCTAACCTTACTTCTAAGGGTTCCATGACATGTTTAAACATTGGCAAGTCCTTGGTTAACTTTGTAATCACCCGAAAAGCCATAATTTCCAACGTTGACGCTTTTAACTCCTCGTATACGAATTTGATCATAACTTTCTCATACGGTAACGAAACTTTATGAAATTTTTATCACATATTCTAGTGAGTATAATTTATCGTTACAAAGCTTCGGGTTTGCTAAAAGGTCACTCAGAGGTATACTTTAAACATGTTGACACATTTAGCCCCTGTAGTTTGTAATTCCTCACTTTCTTTCATTTTCAACTTCGTATGATCCATGATTTATTCGTTTGAAGGTATAAACATATTGTAAGGCTATTGTAGAGTATATTTATCCATTGTTGACGTTTTGAAAACTTGTATTCACATATTTTCCTTGTTTGTCAACTTTAGTCCCTCTAAGGTATTCTTTCACACGTTCAAAGCTTATGACACGTGTCGATACATTATTGGACATAAATTTTCGAGGTGTTACATCCTCACCCCCTTAAAAGAAATCTCGACCTCGAGATTTACTGAAACAAATGAGGGTACTTTTCTTTCATTGTGGACTCTACCTCCCACGTATACTCGGTACCTCTGCGGGGATCCCATTTGACCTTTACAATAGGCACGTGCTTCCTCCGAAGCTTCTTTACCTGTCGATCCTCAATCGACAATGGTTTTTCCACAAATTTCAAGCTCTCATCTATATGCACATCCGTATGTGGTATAACTAGCGATTCGTCAGCTAGGCATTTCTTCAGATTGCAGACGTGAAATACATTGTGAATACCACTGAGCTCTTCAGGTAAGTTTAACTTGTAAGCCACTGACCCGACACATTCGATGATCTCGAATGGTCCTATATACCTTGGGCTTAACTTACCTTTCTTACCAAATCGCATCACCCCCTTCCAGGGTGATACCTTTAGCAAAACCTTATCACCAACCTCATAGATCAATCACACATGCACGAAGCATGTCTTCCAATGTTTGGATTGTACGCTCACTTTGCCCATCTGTCTGTGGATGGTAAGCCGTACTAAAGTTTAAGCGCGTGCCCAAAGACTGTTGGAAACTTTTCCAAAAATGTGATGTGTATCTCGTATCTCTGTCAGAGATAATTGACACTGGAACACCATGCAGAGCTACAATCTTATCTACATACAATTAAGCTAACATGTCAGAGCTATAAGTCTCCTTAATGGGTAGGAAATGCGCTGGCTTAGTCAGTCTATCTACTATCACCCATATAGTATCATTTCCCTTCCTTGTCTTTGGCGATTTGGTGATGAAATCCATTGTCACCATCTCCCACTTCCATGTGGGAAGTTCAGGCTGTTGTAGCAAACCTAACGGCTTCTGATGTTCAGCTTTGACTTGCGCACACGTCAAACATTTAGCTACATAGGCAGCTATAGACTTCTTCAAGCCTATCCACCAAAAATTTGCCTTCAGATCCTGGTACATCTTATCAGCTCCAGGATGAACGAAATATTTAGAATTGTGGGCTTCCTGGAGGATAACATCTCGAAGTCCTCCATAAACTGGAACCCATATTCGTCCATTCAACCTCAGGATTCCGTCCTTATCATAGGATAACTGCTCCTCAGTTACTCCTAGCTTTTCATCAGGATAGTTAGCATCCAACACAGCTTCCTTCTGTGCAGCTAATACCTTTTCGTTCAAACTATTCTTTATCTCAATGCTCTTAGCATTGATTCTTATAGGCTTCACTCTTTCCTTCCTGCTTAAGGTATCAGAAAACACATTTGCCTTGCCTGGATGGTATCTTATTTCACAGTCATAGTCATTTAAAGTTTCCATCCAACGTCGTTGCCTCATGTTTAAATCCTTCTGATTAAACAAGTGTTGAAGGCTCTTGTGATCTGAATAGATTACACACTTGGTTCCATACAAGTAATGCCTCCAAAGCTTTAGTGCAAATACAACAGCACCCAGCTCCAAGTCATGGGTGGTGTAATTCTTCTCGTGCACTTTTAATTGTCGTGAAGCATAGGCAATAACTTTGCCCTTTTGCATAAGCACACATCCCATCCCGGTGTGTGATGCATCACAGTATACTACAAACTCATCAATTCCATCAGGCAATGTCAGTACAGGAGCGTTGCTCAACTTTTGCTTCAAAATATCAAAAGACTCTTGCTGCTTAGGCCCCCAGTCAAACTTGCTTTTCTTGCGGGTGAGTAAAGTCAGGGGTGCTGCAATTCTTGAGAAGTTTTCAATAAATCGCCTATAGTATCCTGCTAAACCCAGGAAGCTACGAATTTCTGTAGGCGTCTTTGGCTCTTGCCAATTCATAACTTCTTCTACTTTAGCGGGATCCACTTGGATACCACGCTCACTAACCACATTTCCAAGAAATTGGACTTCTCGAAGCCAAAATTCACACTTCGAAAATTTGGCGTAGAGTTTCTCATGATGTAGAAGTTTAAGAATACAGCGAAGGTGTTTCTCAAGGTCATCTTGGTTCTTCGAGTAGATGAGGATGTCGTCAATGAAGACGATGACAAATTTGTCCAAGTAGGGCTTGCAGACGCGATTCATGAGATCCATGAATGCGGCAGGAGCATTAGTGAGCCCAAAAGGCATCACCAGGAACTCGTAGTGACCATAACGAGTCCTAAACGCAGTCTTGTGTACGTCTTCATCTTTAACCTTCAATTGATGATAGCCTGACCTCAAATCGATCTTAGAGAAGTAGCTTGCCCCTTGTAACGGATCGAACAAATCGTCGATCCTGGGCAAAGGATACCTATTCTTGATAGTGACTTTATTAAGCTCACGGTAATCGATGCACAGACACATCGATCCATCCTTCTTCTTGACAAACAAGATCGGCGCTCCCCATGGAGACGAACTAGGTCTAATGAAACCTTTGGCTAGCAGATCATCTAACTGTGTCCTTAAATCCTTCATCTTTGTTGGTGCCAACCTATAAGGTGCTCTAGCAACAGGTGCTGCTCCGGGGATGATGTCAATTCGGAATTCCACTTGCCTATCTGGTGGTAACCCAGGTAGTTCTTCAGGGAAAACCTCAGGGTATTCAGAAATGAGGGGAATGTCTCCTATCTTAGGTTTCGGCTCATCAATAGTAACCTGTGCCATATAAATGACACAACCCTTCTTCAGGCATCGTGATGCCTTGAGCATAGACACTTGCTCCGGCAATCCATACTGGGTGTCCTCCCAGAATGGTAAGCGGCTCACCAGACGGAGTCTTAATTACCACTTGCTTCTTATTGCACACTATCTGGGCTTGGTTATGCGATAACCAATCCATACCTATTACTATATCAAATCCGGCTAGCTTAAAGGGAAGTAAGGACAAAGGAAAAGAATGGTTCCTAATGAATATAACACATCCATCTAACACAGTTGAGGCGGTTTCTATGGTTCCATCAGCTAATTCCACCTCATACTTCACACTTAAGGCTTTAACAGGTAAATTCAATAACTTACAAAACTTATTATCTACAAATGATTTATCAGCTCCTGAATCAAATAACACTCTCGCATAAACATCATTTATGAGGAAGGTACCTGTGATCACGTTGTCGTCCTGAACAGCTTCCTTTGCATCCATCCTGAAGACCCTAGCATTGGTCTTTTTCCCATCCTCAGTCTTCTTCGCGAGTTTTGGGCAGTTGGTCTTGATATGCCCTTTGTCATTGCAACTATAGCACGTAGCATCTTTGATTTTCTTACAGTCTAAGGTCCTGTGCTCAGAAGACTTGCAAATCCCACAAACTTTTGACTGTGACTGGGATTTCGACTCGAATATGCACCTCCCAAAATGGTGCTTCTTACAAACCTTACACTTGGGTTTATCACCTGACTGATGATTATCTTTCTTGGATCCAGAACTCTTTTTGTGATCATGATTTCCCTTATGTCTCTTGTCTGACCGTCGTGAATTGTCATCTTCACGCTTCCTTTTCTCGGCATCCGTGTTCCTCAGCGATCTCTGCCTGACCGCGTCTAGTGTGAGGGACATGGATATATCAGCTGCAGACCTGAATGTAGCTGGCCGAGAGGCTTTTACACTTGCCTTAATTTATGGGGCTAAACCCCCAATGAAACGAGCTATTCTTTTGGGTTCTGGGGTCACAAGATAAGGAACCAACCTTGACAGGGTATTAAAACTTGTAAGGTAAGCTTGGCAATCCAGATTTTTCATTACCAATGATAGAAAATCTGACTCAATCTTTTCAACCTCATGCTGAGGACAGTAGTTCTCCTTGATGAGGGTAACAAATTGTTCCCATGTCATATTGTACAGTGGAATCTTCCCAGTAGCCTGAATTAAAGATCTCCACCAGGCTAAGGCCTCACATTTGAACGATTGAGACACGAACTTTACTACATCCTTATCAGCGCACCCACTGATATCAACCACGGTATCTATTTCATCCAACCATGTCATGCAGTCAACTGCTCCTTTCTCCCCAGTAAAGTCTCTGGGTTTGCATGAGACGAAGTATTTATATGTGCAGGACTTACCACGCGGTTCCTGCTTAAGCTCGATCTTCTTTGACGGGACACTTTGCTGGTTCGAGGAATGATGATCGTCATCATCCTTCTTTGGCTTATCTAGCTTAGAGTGTGGCTTACTATGAGCCTCAGAATGTGTTTTTGGTTTAGAATGGGATGTTGATTGGGTCCTGCTCCGAGTACTACTCGATTCACTATACTGCCTATCTATGGCTTTTGTGACAGCATTGTCCACTAACGCTTGGAGTTCTGCACCAGTTATATTAATCCTGGTGGTGTCATGATTCTCCTTTGGCCGACTGTTGACCTCGTCAGACTCGCCCATGTAGTTGAACTGCTACATAAGATGATGACAATGATTCATTTAAGGAATTATAATAGGTCTGTCATCTTGATAGTTTATTAACCATGGTAATTAAAGAACCATATTGGTTAATTTGTTAAGAAATTTCATTTGGGGTCTTTTTATTAGTAACCCTTAGTTCTAAAATAAATTATAATAATGGCACAATATGCCTAGTCACAGGGACATTTATAAATTGTAGGTCAAGATCTTATAAGATCTAGTTATTAAGGTTTGAATCAAAGTTCATTACCTTTCTTGACAGGGAGTTTATAGGCTACGACTGTCTTTTGTCTTATATGATAATAATTATAGCCCGTAGGCATTACATCACACTCGGATGTTTAATTAATAATAATTAATTGGGTTAATTTAACGTAAAGGTGACATGTGTGATTTTGCGGATCACATTAGCCAAGAATGTTAACATGTTTGCAGATGTTAACAGAGAATTGAATCTTTTAAAACATGTTTTACCATATTGGCCAGGTCTTATAATGACATACGACCTAGGTTTTACCTTTTAAGATTCTTTTTAATATTGAACGCAGAAACAATTTAAATTGAGATGTTAATAAGATCTGAATCTAATTGGGGAACTACCGTCTTGGCCCTGTCTTAAGATGACACAAGGCTAGGTCTTGTTCTTTTAGATTTTATCATTTTAATATAATGAGAGATCTTGTATAAATATTGTCATTATTTATTTTATTTTTGTTCATGCGTATAACTAAAAATAGAATGTAAGTCTAACCATTTCACCACATGAATTAAAATACTAGTCTGCCCTGAACGGGACTTTCAAAAGAAACAACATGCCCTCGCAGGGGCTTAACCAAACAAACATACCCACGCAGGGGTCAAACAAAAGACTTGCCCACGCAGGGGCTTAACTAACAAAACATACCTGCGCAGGGGTTAAAACAGAAAGACAGGCCCACACAGGGGCTTAACGGAAAAAGAAATACAACCCACAATTGAAGGATTCAACGGTCCTTCTTGCTTTTCCCTTTTATCAAACTTGCTAATCCCTTGAGGAAACCATGTCGTTCCCTTCGATCTCTGTGAACTTGATGTTCAACCTGGTCCAGTCTTTGGAAAATTTCCTCCCTTTCTGGCGGGGAAAACTGTGGTACCTGCGGCTGCGGCTGCGGCTGATATGGAGGTCGAAGAGATGGCTGCTGTTGGTACCCATAAGCTGGGTATCCGACTCCCCAAGGAACTCCATAAGGCCCATCAGGGTTAGCAGCATTGTAGTTCTACGCCGCCAGGTATGGGTCGATCTCCGCATAGTTGAAACTGTTGTGAGCCGGCTGCTCGAAGGGATTATACGTTGCTGGGCCAGTGTACGTGAGAATTGGGTTGTCAAAGCCCAATGGTGGTGGCATGGCATGCGTAGAGTTCACTTCCGAGTTGGGGTTTGAAGGTCCCCCAAACTGTTGGTCTTCTCGGAGCGGCGGATAGTGGCTGCTACTCGATGGTTGGGGCGTGCTGATATGTACCCCTCCTCGCACGGACATCCGTGCATTTGTTCTCCTTCGCCTTGGCGGCTCAGGAGGTTGCTGCTGAGGTGGTGGTGGTGGCGTGGTAACTGCCACAAAACGAGAGTCCCTGGAAGGATCCGATTGCTGCTGCTGCTGCTGCTGGGGCGTTGAATGGTAAGAGGGTGTGAAATACCACTCATACTGGTTCATTCTCGCTTGAAAACTGTCTGGACCACGGTAAGGTGATCCGTGAAAAGATGATCCATCACATATTTCAATAGGATGAGTGGGGGTACCGGACGGTGGTTCGGTAGGGTCAGTATCCTCATCCATGTCCATAGCGTGATCTCCCGAAAAGTGATCTTCCGGTCCCAATGGGTTAACACCCACTGGTTCCTCTAGGTAGTTTGTCGGGTTGAACCGGCTGCGAAAGAGATGGGACGGGTTATCAAAAGAGTGACGTGAGTTGGACCGTTGGAGGGGAATAAACGAAGGTTGCGGGTTTTCAGGTTCGTTTTCTGAATGGGGTCCAAAAGAGTGTAAGTAAGAAGGTGACGAAGCTAACGAGACAGATCGCCTCGCTGGCTGTAGGTGGGATCTCCAGTCTCCCTGAGGACTGGTGCTAACAGGAACGGGTGAAGTTCGCCATTGAGAAGGCCCTGCCTCATTGTCGTGGGTTCCTACCGGTGCCTTTCCTCTGCCTCTGAAGAATCTTGGCGGCATATTTCCTGTCAAACAATTAAAAGATACAAGAAAGAAATATAAAGGACAAAGTTAAAATAAAAACAAATAAAACAATTTGGATTAGTCCTAAGTTCTTTTTCTAGACTCGAAAATTTGAGGAATGTGCAATTGTGTAACTGAGATTAAACACAAAAGCCTAGTGTTTAATTCACTCAGCGTTGGCTCTGATACCAACCTGTCACACCCCGATATTTCCACGTATTACCGGTGGGCCCGGTGGGGAGTATCGTGACGTAGTTGATATCATCATAGTCAAACAACACAATATATAAAATGCACAGCGGAAGCAAAAGATAGATTCATTTCAACTTTAATAAATTGTAATATCGAATATCACAAATAGTCTAAACAGATCCACAGGCGGATCAAAATAAAGAGGAAACATTGTTCGACAGTTTTATAACATCCAAGCTTGCGAGACTTATTGTGGACGCTAGGAGAAAGCCAGCCTAGTTCGAGTAGTACCTGCACTTAACCTTTTTGGGAAAATACGTCAGTTTACACTGGTAAATACAATTTAACTGACTCATTTTGAAAATTGGTTTGAATGCACGTGGCACAAAATATCATTTATAACTTGGGATAATTACTTAATTATAATCTTGTAAAAGGATTACATGTCTGTTATGCGTTCAGTAGCCCGGTTCGTGCCGGGTTAAAGATTAATAGTGTAACAACCCTCGGTAAAGTCAAGACCTTTATAATTATTCCGACACCCTGTTATATGTTAAAATACCCTTATATATCTTATATTACACCCCGTATGTGAAAACCGAGCCCTAAATAGATTATAACATATAAAATAAAATAAAAACAAGAAATATAGGGCTGAGGCGGGCCGCGTAATACCTCACCCCTAGTTTACGCGGGCCGTATGAGAGTGTGACCGGACTCCGCTGAAACCTTTAGTTGAAGCGGGCCGCGTAAGGGTTATGCTTAGTTAACGCGGGCCGCGAGAGCTCGTGAAACGCGGATACACCCAGAGGCCGACACGTGTCATGATCGTGGCGGTCTAGTGAATGACTCAGCTAAGCTACTGCGTTGACTGGTGTTGACGCGGGCCGCGTAAGGCTTAGCCTTACCTTACGCGGGCCGCGACAGGACTGAAATCAGCAACTATATAAGAAGGCCATCAGTCTACGTTTTTCGTCGCTCATTCTCAAAATCTCGAATCACAATTTCTGTAGGAAAGTTATTATAGCCAAGTATTATACCCCTAATTAGCGAGGTTCTGCTCCGTTGTAAGTATTATAACCCCAGTTTCGTAATAGTTACGCTGCCCGATTGATTTAGGGTTCTGTAACAACTGTCGTGGTTCTACCCGACGTAGTTGTTGGAATGCCGTCTCGGGGAGGGTATCATTAATAATTTCAAAGGGTTATGGTAGTAACCAATGTACATTTGTATAAATTATAGATTATACCCAGGAAACCCTTACGAAAAGCCTAAGACAGCAATGTGAGTTTATCCTCTTTTTGTTAACATTTTTGGTAATGTTTTACCAAACCTTAAATGGTTTACTATGAAAATTAGCAGTAATTGAGTCTTTGTAGTTATTCAGTTACTGCCGGTATGTTGGGGTTTTGTATACAAAATTTTGTACTACTTGCGAGTAGTAAATCGGGATGACAATACGTTACCATTGGACAATGAGTTAGCCAATGGGAAATATGACCCACAAGTCATGATTGCTAATACCAAATGGAGTAATTGTGTAGACATAAACAAAGTGATCACTCTCAATACTGTTCACTGTGACTTTAAACTTGATTAAATTGGGATTCACTCACCAGTATTTCCCGCTGACAAATATTTTTAAAACATGTTTCAGGTAACCCAATGTGAAAGCCAATTAGTAAAAAGCCAGCTGGAGAGCACTGAAGGCTTGGGAAAATGTGGCTATAAAAGTTACCTAATCAACGATGTTTTAAATTAAATAAAATAGGGTTTGTCCCTATAAATATATTGTAATAAGAAACTTGGGTTTTACCCATGTGTTTACTAATATTAATTATGGTGGTTTTACTCTGATAATCATTTCCTAACTACGGTCCTGATGTAAATTCCGCTGCGAGACTAAATAAAATCTGATACCACCAAACTTTGTGATCACGTCCGCCCGTTCCCGGGGAATAAGGGATCGGGGGTTGTGACAGAAGGTGGTATCAGAGCCTAGCCACTGGTCTGAGCCAAAGAAATGCTCTGCTGACACTTAAATTTTGTGTTAGGAAATAAAATAAGGAAATATATGCATAACTGTAATTATGTGTTATGTGTTATTTGACTATTTGTTAGTTTTTAGTATGAGTGATCAAGGACCATCAGATCTGAACCGTCAGTTATCTGATTCCCCTAAGAGTGAAAGTACATCATCACAGCCTGCCCTCTCGGGGTATGTTGCTGATCAGGAAGACGGAATATTTGCTTTTAGAGCTCAATCTGAAGAACCATTTCCTACTAAGAAACGAGGATGGTTCAGTAAAGAAGCTTTTGCTCGTAGGAAGAGAATGCGAAAATTGCAACAGCAAAGGGCTTTAGCAGCTATTAAGAGAGAGACAGATGCCCATACTCAAGATATGTTAAATAGAAGCCTAGCAAATTTCCATATCTTAGCTACAACTGCTGCTGACCCAAGTCTGGAACAACTAGTAGCCCCACAACCACAAAACCCAGAACAACCCATGGAAATAGAAAATCAGGAAAACCAAGAAGAGATGTACGATTTTAACCCAGAAGAAATCCCTAGAGTGCCTGCACCAAACCCCATAGACCCGAATTATGACCCTGGTGGGACGACAATAGAGACTTTGTGCAACGTTACCCTATCCAGGATTATCCACCCATACAGAACATAGAAGCTTACCCAGGTATGGACCCTTTAGATCCCTATTACCAAAATGACTATATTAGGGAAATATTAGAGGATCCTTACCAATATCAGGAAAATGCACCCCAGATTCCAAACCCAGTCCGAGAACCTGCACCCCCAATGAGTGCAGAAAACGTTCAAGAACTTAGGACTTTCGGGGAGGAAATCTTAGAAAGCAGTGAGAGGATGCGTCAGGGTGGGAGAGCGTCTCGTATGGAAATACAATGAGCGCAATATGGATTTTTGGATGAATCCATATCCGTGAATGTTAGAATGGAGGAAGCGGTAGTAATAATAATATAATAAAATAAAATAAGATATGTGTGTACGGATGCATATTACTATTTTATTTATGTTGGTATTATAATTTTATTTCTGTACTAGTGTGTAATAGACGCATAGTATATGAAAAAGAGTATAGTCGCAATGATCGACGCTTTTGGTAAAAATGCGTGTCATGTGATTAACTATATTGAAATATTAATTGTAATATTAATATGGGATATTTGTTTAAAATTCAGATGGCCGACCAAGAAAATCAAGTCAATTTGGATAATAACCCGGAAATCCAGAATGATAATATTCAGAATGATGATAATCTGAATAATGGGAACCCGAACAACAATAACAATGGAAACCAGATGGAAAATAGTGCTATCCAACACATAGTAGCACAGGGAATAATAGATGCAATGCCATTTATTCTTCAAACTGTTAAAGATGCTGATAATAAAAGTAAGCATAGCAGTAAGCGACCAAGTGAACCAGAACACAGTGTGAACAATGGACCTGTACTTCAAATGCCTATTCCCAAAATAAGAAGAACCATGCCTTATGGTTGTTCATATAAAGAATTCTGGTCTTGTAAACCAATGGAATTCTCAGGCAATGAAGGGGCCATTGCAACCTTACGTTGGATAGAGAAAACTGAGGCAGTTTTAAGGATAAGTAAGTGTGCTGAAGAAGATAAGATACTGTTTGCTTCTAATCTGTTTAAGAATGCAGCCCTAGAATGGTGGAACACTATCCTCCAGACAAGAGGAAGTGATCAAACCTACAATATGGAATGGGAAGAATTTAAGAACAAGGTAGAAATGAAATTCTGCCCACCCAATGAGAAGGAACAGATAGCAAACAAATTCCTAAATCTTAGGATGACTGGTGTAGATAGTAAGGGGTACACTAAAATATTCTTTGAATATGCTAGAATAGTGCCAACTCTTGCTTCACCAGAACCAGTGTTAATTTCTCGTTATATTTGGGGATTAATTGGAGAGATTAGACACATAGTCAAGGCAGCTAGACCTCAAACCATAGAAGAAGCTGTAGAATTAACAAATACCTTGACTGATGAGTTAGTCCGTACTAGAGAAGAGGATCAGAGGAGGAACTTAACTCAAAGGCTTACACAAGAATTTCGTTCCGGAAATTTTAATCGTAAGAATATGGGTTCTACCTCTGCAACATACTGCAAGGTCTGCAAGAAAAAGCATTCGGGAAAATGCTCCATTCTCTGCAATCATTGTAAGATGCCAGGACACAAGGAAGAAAATTGCAGGAAGAAAACCAGTAATGGATTATGCTACAACTGTGGAGAAAAAAGGTCATATCAGGCCAAATTGTCCGAAATTGGCTCCAGCTGCAAACAACAAGAATACTAAAAATGCTAGAGCATTTGTTCTGACTGCAGATGAGGCCAAGTTGATTCCGGATGTCATAGCTGGTACGTTTTTAGTTAATGATGTCTTTGCTAAAGTATTATTTGACTCTGGTGCAAACCAAAGTTTTATTAATACATCGTTTTGCAAATTTCTAAATCAGTCATTAACTAAACTACCACTAGAATGCGTAGTAGAGACAGCTAACGGAGAAACTATTAGAATTTCTGAAATCTTGCAGGGAGCAAGCATAGAAATCTTAAATCAGAAATTTATTGCAAACCTGTATCCCATGAATCTAGTAGGATTTGATATTGTTCTAGGAATGGATTGGTTAATAGCCAATAAAGCTAGTATTTTATGTGATCAAAAGTTAATTCAAATAAATTCACCAAAAGGTAAAATGATCACAATTAAAGGAGATAAATCTTCTAGGTCTACTAAATTCATTTCTGTGATGAAAACTGCAAGTTGTATGAGAAAAGGTTCTATAGTGTATTTGATTTCTATAATCACTAACACTAAAGGAAAGGATTTAAAAGATATTTCAGTAGTATCTCAGTTTTCAAATGTCTTTCCAGAAGAATTACCAGGACTACCTCCAGACAGAGAAGTTGAATTTAGAATTCACCTATTACCAGGAACATCACCAATTGCCAAAGCACCTTACCATTTGGCACCTGCAGAAATGCAAGAATTGAAGAAACAACTAGACGAATTATTAGAAAAAGGATTTATACAGCCAAGTTCATTTCCATGGGGAGCGCCGATACTGTTTGTTAAAAAGAAGGACGGATCAATGCGTATGTGCATTGACTACCGTGAATTAAACAAAGTCACGATTAAGAATCGGTACCCATTACCGAGAATCGATGATTTGTTTGATCAATTGCAAGGAGCTCGATTTTTCTCTAAAATCGATTTAAGGTCAGGATATCATCAATTAAAGGTACAGGGAGAAGATATTCCTAAAACCGCATTCAGAACGAGGTATGGTCATTATGAATTTACTGTCATGCCATTTGGTTTAACCAATGCCCCAGCTGCATTTATGGACATGATGAACCGAATATGTAAGCCATATTTGGATAAATTCATAATTGTATTCATAGATGATATTCTAATTTATTCTAAGAATAAAGAGGATCATGTAAGGCATTTGCACGTACTTTTAAGTTTGTTAAGAAAAGAAAAGCTTTATGCTAAATTTTCTAAGTGTGAATTTTGGTTAGAACAGGTACAATTTCTTGGACACCTAGTCAATCATGAAGGAATTCATGTAGATCCAACCAAGATTGAGGCAATTACTGAATGGAAAAACCCTGAGTCACCAACCGAGGTCAGAAGTTTCTTAGGATTGGCCGGTTATTATAGAAGATTTATTAAAGATTTTTCTAGAATAGCCATTCCTTTAACTAAGCTAACCTGTAAATCTGTTAAGTTTGAATGGGGATTAAAACAAGAAGAAGCCCTTAGAATCCTTAAGCAAAGATTGACCCATACACCTATATTAGCATTACCAGAAGGAACTAAAGATTTTGTAGTCTATTGTGATGCTTCTAAACTAGGTTATGGATGTGTGTTGATGCAAAGACAAAAGGTTATAGCTTATGCATCTAGACAACTTAAGGATCATGAAGAAAATTATTCAACCCATGATTTAGAATTAGGAGCTATAATTTTTGCTCTTAAGATTTGGAGACATTACCTTTATGGTAGTAAGTTTACCATATTCACTGATCATAAGAGTTTAAGGTATGTTTTCGGACAGAAAGAGTTGAATATGAGACAAAGACGTTGGATGGAATTTCTTAGTGATTATGACTGTGATATCCAGTATCATGAAGGAAAAGCAAATATAGTGGCAGATGCTTTAAGTCGAAAGTATCATGAAAAGCCAAAAAGGGTACGTTCTCTTAAATTAAATCTGCTAGTAGATTTAAATGATCAAATAAGAGAAGCACAAGAATCAGTAATCAAGGATGATTCTGAGAAATTAAAAGGTAAGCTAAAAGAATTAAAACAAGGAACAGATTGAATTTGGAGATTCCATGAAAAGAGAATGTGGATACCTAAATTAGGAAATCTACGCCATCGTATATTAGAAGAAGCCCATAAATCTAAGTATACGATGCATCCAGGAAATGATAAAATGTACCAGGATTTAAGGAAAAATTTCTGGTGGATAGGAATGAAAAAGGACATAGCAACCTATGTTTCTAAATGTTTAACTTGTTCACAAGTTAAAGCTGAACATCAGAAACCCTCAGGTTTGTTACAGCAATTAGAAATGCCAGTTTGGAAATGGGAATTAATAACAATGGATTTTGTTACTAAATTACCCAAAACTAGGAAAGGAAATGATACAATCTGGGTGATTGTAGATAGACTAACTAAGTCAGCTCATTTTCTACCAATGAAAGAAACAATTAGTATGGAACAATTAGCTAAGTTATATGTAAATGAAATTGTTTCTTTACATGGCATTCCTTTATCAATTGTTTCTGATAGAGATAGTAGATTTACCTCTCGTTTTTGGTCAAGTTTCCAAAAGGCAATGGGAACCAAGTTAAAGCTAAGTACGGCTTATCATCCTCAAACAGATGGACAAAGTGAAAGAACAATCCAGACAATGGAAGATATGCTTAGAGCTTGTGTAATTGATTTTGGAGGTAATTGGGACGATCACTTACCTTTAATAGAATTTTCTTATAATAATAGTTATCACACAAGTATCAATGCTGCACCATTCGAAGCACTTTATGGAAGAAAGTGTCGAACCCCAGTCTGTTGGGCAGAAATTGGGGAACAACAATTATCTGGACCTGAGATAGTGCAAGAAACAACTGACAAGATTATTAAAGTCAAGGAACGACTGAAAGCTGCACGTGATCGACAAAAGAGTTATGCTGATAACCGATGCAAGCCATTGGAATTTCAAGTAGGAGATAGAGTATTGTTGAAAGTTTCTCCTTGGAAAGGAGTGGTAAGATTCATCAAACGAGGGAAGTTAAGTCCTAGGTATGTTGGACCTTTTAAGATTATTAGAAAAATAGGGTCTGTAGCCTATCAGCTACAACTGCTAGAGGAAATGGCAGGAACACATGATGTGTTTCATGTATCAAATCTTAAAAAGTGTTTAGCTGATGAATCATTGATAGTACCTCTTAAGGATATAGAGGTAAATGAACAACTCAAGTTTGTAGAAAGGCCTCTACAAATTGAAGACAAGAAAGTTAAGAATCTCAAACATAAGAGACTAGTTCTAGTCAAAGTGAATTGGGATTCCAAAAGAGGACTTGAGTACACATGGGAACTCGAGTCAGAAATAAAGAGGAAATATCCGCACTTGTTTCAGTAGATCTCGAGGACGAGCTCTAAACAAGGTGGGGAGAATGTAACAACCCTCGGTAAAATCAACACCTTTATAATTATTCCGACACCCTGTTATATGTTAAAATACCCTTATATATCTTATATTACACCCCGTATGTGAAAACCGAGCCCTAAATAGATTATAACATATAAAATAAAATAAAAACAAGAAATATAGGGCTGAGGCGGGCCGCGTAATACCTCACCCCTAGTTTACGCGGGCCGTATGAGAGTGTGACCGGACTCCGCTGAAACCTTTAGTTGAAGCGGGCCGCGTAAGGGTTATGCTTAGTTAACGCGGGCCGCGAGAGCTCGTGAAACGCGGATACACCCAGAGGCCGACACGTGTCATGATCGTGGCGGTCTAGTGAACGACTCAGCTAAGCTACTGCGTTGACTGGTGTTGACGCGGGCCGCGTAAGGCTTAGCCTTACCTTACGCGGGCCGCGACAGGACTGAAATCAGCAACTATATAAGAAGGCCATCAGTCTACGTTTTTCGTCGCTCATTCTCAAAATCTTGAATCACAATTTCTGTAGGAAAGTTATTATAGCCAAGTATTATACCCCTAATTAGCGAGGTTCTGCTCCGTTGTAAGTATTATAACCCCAGTTTCGTAATAGTTACGCTGCCCGATTGATTTAGGGTTCCGTAACAACTGTCGTGGTTCTACCCGACGTAGTTGTTGGAATGCCGTCTCGGGGAGGGTATCATTAATAATTTCAAAGGGTTATGGTACTAACCAATGTACATTTGTATAAATTATAGATTATACCCAGGAAACCCTTACGAAAAGCCTAAGACAGCAATGTGAGTTTATCCTCTTTTTGTTAACGTTTTTGGTAATGTTTTACCAAACCTTAAATGTTTTACTATGAAAATTAGCAGTAATTGAGTCTTTGTAGTTATTCAGTTACTGCCGGTATGTTGGGGTTTTGTATACAAAATTTTGTACTACTTGCGAGTAGTAAGTCGGGATGACAATACGTTACCATTGGACAATGAGTTAGCCAATGGGTAATATGACCCACAAGTCAGGATTGATAATACCAAATGGAGTAATTGTGTAGACATAAACAAAGTGATCACTCTCAATACTGTTCACTGTGACTTTAAACTTGATTAAATTGGGATTCACTCACCAGTATTTCCCGCTGACAAATATTTTTAAAACATGTTTCAGGTAACCCAATGTGAAAGCCAATTAGTAAAAAGCCAGCTGGAGAGCACTGAAGGCATGGGAAAATGTGGCTATAAAAGTTACCTAATAAACGATGTTTTAAATTAAATAAAATAGGGTTTGTCCCTATAAATATATTGTAATAAGAAACTTGGGTTTTACCCATGTGTTTACTAATATTAATTATGGTGGTTTTACTCTGATAATCATTTCCTAACTACGGTCCTGATGTAAATTCCGCTGCGAGACTAAATAAAATCTGATACCACCAAACTCTGTGATCACGTCCGCCCGTTCCCGGGGAATAAGGGATCGGGGGTTGTGACAAATAGACACACCACATAGTATAGTCCCGCGGCGGGAAACCAACGGTTATACCTTAATAATTGTAAATGCACTGACGGGTGTACGCCTACACCCGTGTGCTAAGGTCGTGGCCATTCTTTGAATGATGCCAAGGATATCCGGGACATGGTCATTAAACTCCCAAAGGCGTAAAACAAACAAAACAGATTTTTAAACGGGTCATCTTGATAATACTTAACCACCCACGATTAAGGTCAAATGCTCGACCAAGCGGTATTTTATATACCGTATCCCAAGCCCGTATAAGGGAAAATAAGTTAAAAGTCTTTACCTTTGCAAGTATAAATCACAAATAGCAAGTGCGTGTAGCTTTTACTGGGTCTCCTATTCTGGAACAAAGGTTTATAATAACCTATTAGATTTCTAACGGGTCTTTAGTTAAGCTTAAGCTTAGACCGGTTAGTTTTTAAAGGAAGATACGGTTCGAACGCATGAATAAGCGAAGACCAGAATGGAATGTGATTTAGACCCGAAAATTTTGAGGACTTGTATAATATGGGTAAACTAAACACATTCTGGATTTTGAGACAAAAATGATAAGGTTTGACCCGTTTCGGCTAATATATGCAAACTAGTTACATAAGCCGATCCGAACACGAAAAGTGCGTAACGAGTAACCAAATGAGTCATATGCAAGTTTCCTAAGTTAATATGCCTTAAATATGTTGTGACATCAGTAAGATATCTTCTATTATGCCCGAAATGGATTTAAACTCAAACTATGCCTTGTAAGAGCATTTTGGTCATTTAAAAGGTTATAAAAGAGTTTAATTAGTAATCTAAGTTACAGATCTGATATAATCAGTAAATATACTTAATTTAACAAGTTATAACAGTAGGGTACTAGATATATGTGAAATTTATCATTTAAAACCAAACTATGTACCTTAGGGGTATTTTGGTAATTTCACATAGGCTAAAAAGGTCAAAACTGGAATTCTGAGTTTAAAACTTTTTGCTTACTGTTAAAATATAAAAATTTACTAAAAATATCAGTAGGCATCAAACCTTATATGTTTAAAGTAGTTTTAATACATACTATGCGTTAAAAACGCTTAAAAAGACGATTTTGAGCTATTTCCGGGTTTTTAAAGGAAAGCTGAAAATTTTAATATTCCAGAAGGCTCAAAATATTTTATTTATCATAACAAATTAGTAGCAAAAGGTTTGGTATCAAAATTATTTATAAAACTCATTTTATAGCCCAAAAGGGCAAAACCGACAATTACCGAAACAGGCTTAGAGACCTATGTTATGCTCAGCCAAAAATTAAATAAAAATCTTTAAAAATCTCAAAATATTATATTACATCAGTGGGTAAAAAGTTTGATATTAAAAATCGGGTTTAGATAGGCTATATGCTAATTACGCCGTTTATTTAATAGAAAGCTTTCTAATTACGCTAATTAGCATAACTCTTAATCTAGACCTCAAACTGATGTCAAATTTTAGGTGCAAGTTTATAAATCAGTAACTAAGGTTTCTACTCTTTTACTTTTTCAAAAATCACGTTTTATAGACAAAAGGGCATAATAGTCAACATTTAAGCACTTAACGGTAATATGCATATGAATCGGATAACTAATGAACCAAGTTGCATAATCTCAGAGAGTTATACTTATATGAAACTTGGTCCAAATAAAGCTCTAAGGAAATTCTAAAACATGCTTATACGGGTCAGAACTAAAAGTCAAAGCGAAAGTCAAATTATGCGACTTTCGGTTCCGATCTGAGTCTAAACTGAAAATTGTCGGGTTGAACATGTTTAGACATGTTCTTACATTAATTACCAAGTTATATTAGTGATCAAACAGGTTGCATGTCTCCTACATTGCTAATTATGCATTAATTTGAAAATAAGCATTCTGTTGACTTTTTAATAACAAGTTTGACCCAACAATTGACCTAGTTAGAGTGGGAATCAGAGAGTACCCTTTTAAGGGTTTATTACCCACACAAATACCTACTTATAGGTACTTTTAATTCGAGATTTGACTAAACAAATATTAATTAATCTCGAAGTCAAACTTTAATTACAACGGTTTGACTTTTAGCTAAATAACTAAGCAAAACTGAATTAGGAAGGGTTAAGGACACTTACAAGAGTCCTAAGCACGACTAGGGATCATAAGGAAGCTTGCTTGGTGACCAGAGAGCTCCAGAAGTGAGTCTTGTGAGTTTTGCAAATGCAAGTGCCCAAATGTTGCAACTTAGGTGCTCTTATATATGCATTTTGATCACTTAGGATCATGCCAAATAGGTCTACACATGTTATGAGATCAGTACAAGTGCCCCTATTGCATGTTAAACCATTGGAGAGGCCTCTGGTATAAGAAAACAACCTTTTTAAGTCGGTTTCAGACCTGCAACTGGCATCTGCAAGTATTCTGTCGCTGTGCTGCCCACGCGGGCCGCGTAAACCCTTAAGGGTTTCTTACACGGGCCGCCTGGCCTCCCATAACCTGCCAAACAAGTTTCATTTATTTACATTTCAGCCCCTGGTCCTTTGTAACGTGGTTTTAAGTGTTTTTCTTGCACTTTTGGCCCTCTAACCTTACTTCTAAGGGCTCCATGACATGTTTAAACATTGGCAAGTCCTTGGTTAACTTTGTAATCACCCGAAAAGCCATAATTTCCAACGTTGACGCTTTTAACCCCTCGTATACGAATTTGATCATAACTTTCTCATACGGTAACGAAACTTTATGAAATTTTTATCACATATTCTAGTGAGTATAATTTATCGTTACAAAGCTTCGGGTTTGCTAAAAGGTCACTCAGAGGTATACTTTAAACATGTTGACACATTTAGCCCCTGTAGTTTGTAATTCCTCACTTTCTTTCATTTTCAACTTCGTATGATCCATGATTTATTCGTTTGAAGGTATAAATATCTTGTAAGGCTATTGTAGAGTATATTTATCCATTGTTGACGTTTTGAACCCTTGTATTCACATATTTTCCTTGTTTGTCAACTTTAGTCCCTC
Organism: Helianthus tuberosus; assembly: GCA_030545235.1. NCBI lineage: Eukaryota > Viridiplantae > Streptophyta > Magnoliopsida > Asterales > Asteraceae > Helianthus > Helianthus tuberosus. Next base: position 16,224,879 of record CM060392.1, read on the forward strand.
TAAGGTATTCTTTCACACGTTCAAAGCTTATGACACGTGTCGATACATTGGTGGACATAAATTTTCGAGGTGTTACACCCTATAACCCTTGGTTTAAAAAAGCGCGAAGCGCTCCGAAGCGTTTTGGTTCCAAAAGCTTTAAGCGAAGCTTCAAGCGCGAAGCGAGAGCTTCACGTATACGAAGCGCTCAAAATTAAAATATATATATATATATATATTGTACACATCAATATGACCTATTCTACTTGTTAATCAATAACAAACACAAAAACATGATTAAAAACACACTTAACACATAAAAAACATAGTTAAAACATAAATTAAAGTCGAAACACACTTAGGGTAAAGAAACAGGCCTCATTTAACCCTATTTAAAGACTGTTGGGCTTAAAAAATGGCCCAAATGTGACCTGGTTGGGCTGAAGCGTCGCTTCAAACCATCATCGCTTCGCGCTTAAAGCTTGCTTCACAGCGCTTCACGTAATGTAACGCTTCAGACCAAAAAAGCGATGTTTCCAGCGCTTCAGCGCTTCACGCTTAAAGCTTGCTTTAAGCGCGCTTTTTTAAACACAGCTATAACCATCACCAATAATCTACATCTTGCACATTTGCAGCACGTTACCATTACCCTATAATCATCAACAATAATTTGTTCACAATACCAATACATAATCATGCACATGTGCATCACGTTACCATTACCCTATATCATCACCAATAATCTGTTTATCATTTATACAACATTCTTACACATAACATTTACCTTATTAAATATCACTTTTTTACCATTCTTTCTATATTCAGGAACATTCATACACAATGAAGCAGCTACTATTGTTGCTGGAATTCCGGACCCCCTATCGATGAAACTGATTCTTATTGATTCTTATTCCGATGATGATAATGATACTGATGAAGATACGTATGATGATTCTTATAATGATACTGGTGAAGATAAGTATGATGATTCTAAAGACCCTACATACACAAATGTACATGAGCAGCCCCTTAGATGTTCATCCAGACGTCATAATGCACCAAACCATCAAAAATTTGATTAAGTTCGTCGTCAAAATATTGATCATTTTGTTTTATTATTCGTTTTACATTTAATCTGAACTGTTTACATTCAAGTTGCTCACCTACGTTGAACTGTTGTTTACATTGAATTTGAAACGTCTGCGTTCAATTTAATTATGTTGAATTATTGTTTACATCTAATTTAGTCTATTTACATTCAATTTGACCTACACGTTTACGTTGAACTACTCGATTAAACATCATTTAAACTATGTATTATGATATTATGATTACAAATTCCGATGTTTATGATTGCACTTGCACGGCTGATACTTTTTTTATCACTCACATTGTTATTGTTTCAACCAATGCACATATGCATACATAAATATTTTAACTACACTTGATCCGTTTTCATTTACATATACATCAACATATGTAATGTGATACCCAATACGTAATAGGGTACTACATACACTCAAGATGATTATTGTTTCGAACCATGCACATGTGCATACATGTTTACTTTTTCACTACACATTGTTATTGTTTCTACCAATGCACATGTGCATACATGAATATTTTAACTACATATAATCCGTTTTCCTTTACATATACATCAACATATATAATGTGGTACCCCATACATAATAGGGTACCACATATGTAATATGATATGAACAAATATACAATATTTTAAAATATACACATATTCACTACTACCATGTTTATTGTTTTTTTATTAATACACATGTGCATTACCAACATTAACACACTATCACACAACTTTTGTATAACAACAAGTAAATATAACACCTTTATCATAAGGAATCACATAATCCGAACAACAATCGTTATTACACATATGCATCACCGGCATATACTATAATAAACAAAGTATGACATCCTAAATTAACAAATGTAACCATTCGTAATACATTATACAATACCAACATGTATGTTATATCAAACTTTGCACATGTGAAATACCAACATTACCTCTGCCAAACAACATAATACATCATATATTAACAAACATGATCATCCGTATTGCATGTCCATAAACTACCTACACATAACATTCGCTTTAGTTCACAACCTCACACCTTCTGCTCTTCTTTCCAGTTTCTACGCATCTTCCAACACTCCTCTTGTTTCAACGCCTCTTTGTCTATCGTTTTCCGATAATTTTTCATCCGTCAACCTATTAATCAAATATGTCTTTGTTGTCAATCGATGAGTAGTTTCCAATGTATTTTTACTGCATACATTACATATATTACATCAGTTATTTCATATATGCACATGTGCAGTAAACATATTACATACATTATGTACAATGTTTATGTTTTAAGGTAATAATGCACGTGTGCATATGCCGTAATACATTCATATTAACTTCATTTGACAAAATATGCATATGTGCATAACTATGCACATGTGCATAACTATGCACATGTGCATTAACATGACTTCAATAAAAAAAATTAACCCTTACCAAATCAAATTTCGTATTACCACCAATCATATTTAGCATGAATTAGTAACCAAACTATTATGACAAACTATGCACATGTGCATAACTTTTTTTTTTTGAAATGCAAATATTATTCACAGAAGCCAACCTCCAAAACATAGGCGGCCGAACCAACCACTACAGCAAAACGAAAAATAACAACTAAACACAAGAACCTAAAGACCGAAATCTAGCAGCTACCTTATATCGAAACTACACCATTTTTCCCAACTCACGGACCAGTATTTGGAACGATTCTTATACCATAAAAACGCGCGGACTTAGTATTACGGATAATCTCTCCGGGGTTGACTTGAGTCTCTGAGAACCTTTTATTGTTCGTGGCTAACCATATACACCAATTTGTCACGAACATAATGCCAGGTAAAGCTTCATTCACTTTTCTATCCAGATTGCAAAACTTAGAGGCAATTACGATATCTTTAGCCGAAAACAGAATAAAAGGACTCACCTTGCACCACTGACTGATGTGATACCAGACAGTCGACGTTACCCTGCACGAACAAAGAAGGTGTTCAGCTGTTTCATCGCCATCTTCACACAGACAACATTTCACGTCTCTACCCCCAACAGTTCTGATCCCAGAGTGCAGTAAGCGTGGGAATACGATCTAAAACCGCCCTCGAAACAAAAATATTGCATTTTTTTGGTACCCATTTCGACCATTTCACAATGTGCCTGCTGCTGAAATCGGAGCCACTATACAGTAAGTTCTTGACAACATTGACTGAAAAATTAGAGTCATTACCTCCCAACTATCTTTGCCATCGGACAAAGTGACATTATCGAGGAGCCCGATCAACTCGCTCCATTCCAGAAATTCTTCGGCAGAGATTGGGCTTCTCGATAAATTCCAAACACCCATAAAGTTTATATTATCTTGATTGTATCGGTCCGCCACCAGTCATCGTTTCTATTGTTCCATTCTAAATATATTTGGGAAACGGGTTTTGTGCATAATTATGCACATGTGCATTAACATGACTGGCCTTGTTAGCATATTAGGGTAAACTATGCACATGTACATCAAAATGAATGACCTTGTTAACCTATTCTATCAAATTATGCACATGTGCATAACTGTATATCACACAATGCTACCTTATTATCATATTCAACCATGAGTTACAGGTTTATATAACTTCATAATATAATTGATTACATATTAATATAACTGCATAACTGTATGTCATAACAAAAAACAACACCAAAATAACAATACATACAAATTATATATCATTTATTGAATAAATAATTGAGATTAGTATTCAATTAATGTGCATATTAACCAACTATGACAATTTATGCACACGTGCATAACTATATAAAAAACAAAATCACCTTATTATACTGATTTATTAACTGAATCCTATTCAAATTTATGTACATGTTAACATACTATTACGTTTTATGCACATGTGCATAACTATGTATCTCACACCTCATTGTCTTATTCAGTGTAATCGTAATTTGTCAAACTTTGCACATGTGCATAACTGTATAGAACATAAAATTAGTTTATTATCATGTTCCGTATAAACCTATTCTATTCTGAATAAGCCTATTATGTCGTGATAATGCACATGTGCATTAACTGTATATATCATAAAATTATCTTATTATCCTGTTTCGTATAAGCCTATTCTGTCTATTTTGTATAAGCCTATTCTGTTGTGTTAATGCACATGTGCATTAACACCACATAACTTGTCAACAATCATAATTCAGTAGTAAAAACCCTATCATTTACCAAATCAACTTCCGTGTTGCCAATCATATCCAACATTATGCACATAACATCATTCCTTAATAAAACAATACATAAAACAACACATCAGTACCACATTACACATAGTTCATCACAACATTAGCCCTTCTGTTCACTCAAAAATCATATATATACCACGATTTTCAATAATTCATTTATGAAACAACTGTTTAAATGTAATAACCACATAATAACATGTCTGAATCGACGGTTGATAGTTGTTTTATCATATACTGACGGTTGATAGTTGTTTTATCATATACGACTACAAAACAAGGTGTATGAACTTACAAATTCACGGAACGGTGCAACAGAGGATCGATGTTCCGTTAAACGACTTGTGTTCTTCCGATTATCCCTATCTGTGCATTACGATCGTTTTGCCCTAATTTAGATTGTAATACGAATGTGCAATCGGTGATTATGTTGTTAATGCACTGATATCGACTAATTTTGATAACGAATACATGATGAATTATAAGATCGAGATGATGAATTTTGGGGGATTTGGAGTGTGACGTGAACTGAGATGAAATTTTTTGTAGAGATTTGATCCGGATGTGAACTGAATATAAATGATGGTTTAATCTGATGTTTGAAGTCCAGGAGGAGGAGGCAACTGATTTAATTTTTATTTTGTATTTACAATAATGCCATGTGTTCACATTGGTTCTCGCGGTTCTCGCATGAACCCTACCCTATATATATAGGGAGAGAATCATGAGAAAACTACATATAAATGAGAAAACTAGAAAACTAACAAAAAAAAAAACTAAAAAAAAGCTAAAAAACATACCAAATTTTTTTTTTTTTACAAATTTTTAACAAAAAATCGCTAGTTTTTATACATAAAAAATATTTTCAAAAAAAAAATTGTTATATTGCACATGTGCAATATATGTGATTATATGTGTACTACACATGTGCACTATATCCGTAATAGTGCACATGTGCAATACAACAAAAAAAAATTATTTTTTTTTTGAAATTGTTTTTTCAGGTATAAAAACCTGCGATTTTTTTATAGAAATTAAAAAAAATTGGTATGTTTTTTGGGCTTTTTTAGTTAGTTTTTTTGTTTTCTCATTTAAACTAGTTTTCTCATGATTCATCCCCTATATATATATATATAGGGCACCGCTAAAATGAGAACCACCTCCAGTTGTAAGAACCGTGAGAACTACACCGTACGGGGCGAGGTTGACCAAAATTTTTTTTCATTAACGTAGATGCGTGTATTATAAGCACATTTGTAAAAAAAAAATCAAAAAAAAAAGTTGTGTGTGTAGTTTTGAGCACCACAAGTTTGTGTTCACGGGTACCGTAAAATTTATTTAAAATTTACGGTACCCGTAAACACAAACTTGTGGTGCTCAAAACTACACACACGATAATGTGTTTATAATACAAGCATCTACGTTTATGAAAAAAAAATTTGGTCCAACTCGCCCCGGATCAAGAAGTTCTCACGGTTCTTACTTCTTACAACTGGAGGTAGTTCTTATTTTAACGGAATTCTATATATATATATATATATATATATATATATATAGAGAGAGAGAGAGAGGAAGGTTAACGTACATTACGGCTTAACGTACATCACGTACGACAGGTAATTACGCACGTTCATTTTAAAATCACGCACGTTATAACTCAAAAATCCAAAATCACGCATGTTGAAACACAATAATCACGCATATTGAAAACATTAATCACGCATGTTATAGAACAAATCACGCACGTTGTAGTACGTGAAGTACGTTAAGCCGTAATGTACGATATACTTTTTCTATATATATATATATGTATGTATGTATAGGGGAAGGTTCAAATGAAAACCACTTTTATTGTGAAAACTCGAAAACTAACTAAAAAAAGCCTAACAAACACACCAAATTTTTTTTTTACAATTTTTTTATTAAAAATTGCAATTTTTATATATAAAAAAACTTGTTTTTTTAAAAAAATTGTAGTACACATGTGCACTACAAAAAAAATAAATTTTTTTAAAAAAATTTTTTATATATAAAAAATTTCGAAAATTGTTATGCAAAAAAAAATTGGTATGTTTTTTTGGCTTTTCTAATTAGTTTTCGAGTTTTCTCAATAAATAGTGGTTTTCATTTGAACCTTCCCATATATATATTGTACGTATCTGAAGAAAACCCCTATAATTGAGAAAACTTGGGAAACTCTAACCTCCCGATTTTTATTTTTATTTTTTGAAAAAATTTACACATGTAATATACATGTTTTTAAGGGTTTTGGGCAAAAAAATAAAAAAAGCGCCGAGTGGATATTTTTTTAAAAAATAAACAAGTTTCCTGGTTAACATATGTAGATGAATGCAACATATGTTACACCAAAACTTGTTTATTTCTTTTTTAAAAATATCCCCTTGGCGTTTTTTTTTACTTTTTTTTTGCCCAAAACCCTTAAAAACATGTATATTACATGCGTAAATTTTTTCAAAAAAAAAAGGGAGCTTTGAGTTTCCTGGGTTTTCTCACCACAAGTGTGTTTTCTATAAATCCATCCTATATATATATATATATATATACACACACATATGGGAGAGCATCATGAGAAAACTACATATAAATTAGGATTAGGTTTTTGGGTATGGGTGGACGGGGGTTTAGGTATTTCTGTTTTTTTTTTAGGGGGGGGGGGGGGGTGCGGGTGGGGGGTTTAGGTTTTTTTTCAGGTTTATGTTTAGGATGTAGTTTTAGTTTTTTTTTTTTTTTGAGGGGGTGGAGGTTTAGGTTTGGGGGGGGGGGGGTTAGGTTTTTGGGGGTGTGAGTGGGGGGTGGGTAGGTGGTTTAGGTTTTTTTTCGCAATTTTTTTTGAAATTTTTTTATATATAAAAAGTAGCTAAAATTTATAAAAAAAATGTAAAAGGAAAGTGGTATGTTTTTCAGGCTTTTTAGTTAGTCTTTTGGTTTTCTCATTTAAAATAGTTTTTTCATGATCCATACCCATAATATATATATATATATATATATATATATATATATATATATATATATATATATATATATATAAACGGGTTCGGGAGAAAACGTCCTAAAGCGTGAGAACAGTGAGAACGCATCCCGATGGAACACGAGGCGTGGGTTATAATCAGGGTGGGAGGGGCTCTTTTTTCTTTTTAATCTTCTTTTTTCACAATTTCGAGTGTGCTGCTTCATTTTTTGCGTCTAAGATTATTTTGGCGTTATTAGATTCAACAAATACCTGGTGTTTTACTGTTTTTTCAGATCTGTCTCGTTGAATTAATTGTTTTTCTGTCACATCGATAATTTTTTTGGCGTTATGGCGTTCCCAGCTGAATTAATCCCATATATGTTATAAAGGTATATTTTTTGGTGTTCGTGGCGTTATCCTTCATTACCATTCATTAGTATTTCATAAGATTACAATAAGACGAAATCAAAATAAACTAATAGTCTTCTGTGTATGTGATTACATCAGAGATGTACCCATCGATTTTTTCCTCACTTTCTTCAGATTTATCATAATCATCATCATCATCATCATCATATTTTGCATTGGCGTATAACGCCTATACTTAAATATCATTACAACCATGTATCTTACATCGTTCGAAGGTGCTAAATCACTTAGTTGTTCAAGAAGATGTAGTCTCTCTATCTTCAACATTTCCTCCATTGACAATGAATATTCCACCCCGTGTCGATAAGTCACTTCAACCGTTCCTACTTCTTCATGCACCACCCAACTACTAACTGTTGGTAGAGGAGTATCATCAATATCATCATCACCATTATCCTCATCATCATCATCATCATCATCTTCTGCTGGAAATTTTCTCTCCAATCTTCTTATTACCTTTCGAGTTCTTTCACAATCGTTGGCCATTGAACCCCAAGGGCCAAAATATCCCTCTGAACCCCTTCATCCATACTAAGTATGGCATTGATTGTCTTGACCTTCACCCTTCTCCTATCAGAAAACTTTAGGATGAAACGTCTCTCCGATCTCTCAAACCTCCATGCAATAACCTTAGCCATTTTTTAAGTTGTATGGCATTTTGGACAATGTTTGGCGTTTTAGACAATGTGTGGCGTGTTAAGTTGTGTTTACATGTTCTACTTTTATAATGACTTTTTTTCCCGCCATGTAGGATGCAGTCCTATAAAGTGACAGGTAATTATGGCATTTTGAAAATATAAATAAATTTAGTTTCCGATGGAGTGGCTTTTAATATAATAAATATTAGTAGTAATGTTTCCGTTGCTTCAGTTTACTGTTTGTAGTTACTGTTTTGTATCAGCTTCATCTGTTTATGCCTGTAACACATCCCATCTTTATGGTTGTAATTATGGTGTTTTGTATTTTCAATGGCGTTTAGATAAAGATGGCACTTTGTTCCATTCTCTTGCACATTGTTTTATACTTTTTTTTTTAGTTTTATAACAATACTTGTCCAAAGTAATTTTATTATTGTTTGGGAGTTTGGGCGTTTTATGGCATGATGACGTTTTACAAGCATTTGTCCGTTTGGCGTTTTATTATATTTTTTAGAGAATTAATGTATTTTTGTTCTTAGCTAAAAATTACATAACAAACAACAGAAAAAGAAAATTAAAAAAATAGAAGCAATTTATCTTCCAAATCTCTACTGTCACCAGTCTCTTTTTCTTTTGAAACTACAAGAACTGTCACAAATAAATGGCGTTTTGGTTTTGGTGTGGTTTTCTGTTATTCGTGTGTTGAAGTGAGTTTGTGGATGTTGGAGACATAGATCGACGCCGTGTGGGTGGATGCTATTTGTCCGTCATCTTCATTATCATCATCGAGTCCAAAATAGCATTTACACTGGGATCGGTCTATTCTCCTCATCCAAACCTTCTTCAAGAACAAAGAAGACAAAATGACATATCGGTGTCATCAGTCTTTTTTTCTTGAAATTTGTCAATCTCATGCAACAAAATCTTACTCCCCTCACCTAACAAACCATTCAGCGAAACTTCATGCAGAACATTACTGAGTATCCAAGAAACGATGTTTGCCATCGTTGTTTTTTCTAACTTTTTAGCGTTTTACAGTGAGTGGTATTTAGGAACCATTGTGTTTTTTTTGTGTGATCAACGGAAGGTGCTGAGACGTTTCTCTTTATAGGATGTTTTTGGCGCGAAGTTTAGGTGAGATATTATTATAACAATAAATGCAATTAACAAAGTATCCGGTTTTGCTCATTTTTATCTGTTGAGTCTGTAACACGTCCCATCTTTCAGACTTGGCGTTCATATTTTATGGCGTTTTACGTTTTATGGCATTTTTGTAGGCTAAGATCTTAACTAAAACACAGAAAAAACTACGCAGTAATAAAATTTTCGTTTTGTATTTACTTGGCGTTTTATATTTCAATGGCGTTTTATGTATGAAAGGATGTTTTACCCTTTTTACCCTGAATGAAGCACGTTCTAGAAGGCCACTCATTGCTCTCAAAGAAGAATTGAAAAGAATTGAAAAAAATCAAAAATAATCCAGGTATGAAAAGAACAGCACCAAATTGGAGCAAATTTAGTAAGAAAATTGTTGATCTTACCTTGGAATACAAGAGGAAAAGAGAAGAGTTGGTTGCAGCAGACTATGGAACAGCCAGGCAGATCGCAAGGTGGTCAAAACAAACTATTGATCAAACCTACAAAAGGCTTGAAGATCTAAGAAAGAAAGACCCCACTACTCCAAAGAAACCAATCTACAAGAGCACTGATAAACCAAAGAAACAGGCCCACACTTCTGAACCACTGTTCACATCTTCTGACACCTCTATCGTTGAGCTAAACCAAAGAAAGAGACAAAAATTGACTGATGTAGAAGAGAAAGAACAAGAAGCTATGTATTTCAAAGAGGCCATCAAGAAAATGGCCTTAGAGGAGGATGACTCAGCAATACTTGAAGATTTAGCCAAAAGGGTTCTGAGCAGGCCTCCATCTCCAAACTCATCAACAATAAAAACTCTCCCAAGAAACCCATTGAATTCAAAAATACTAAAGTGGAAGTCTGATCAAAAGACCCACGTATTGACCTTGCTCAAATCCAATGGGAAGGTGGAGCATATATCAAGGGAACAAGCACTTGGCCTGGGTGTTGAAGATCTACAAGATCTCCTTGAGCTCACACTATGCAGGGATGAGGATGATACAGATTCCATGGACTTTGAATTACAATTCAAAGGACAAGTCATGGAATTATTGATGAGGCAATAAAGATCCAGAATAATGAAGAGTTTTGGCATCATCTATTCCTGGGGGAGATTGTTGGGATTGAACCTTACAAAGGAACAGTTGATAAAGCCAAAACTGGATCAGATCAGTGGATCTAGAATAGGCAGTTGTTTGCACTTTGTCTTTCTCCTTGAATGTGGCCTAACATCTAATGTCATCTAAGTACTGCCCTTCTACAACAACTGTTGTTCACCCACAGACTGTTGAAGACTAAGCACTGTTGCTCAATCTGCTGTTATGGTTCAAGTACTGCTGAAGACACAAAGCACTGTTGGGGCTAAAGCAGTGGAATGATGAAGCAGCAGTTAGACTAGTATTTGTATTTATTTATTGTAATCAGTTGTTAGATAGCAATGCTTGTAATAGTCAGTGGTTAGAGGTTGTTAGGAAGTTAGATGTCACTTTCATGGTGACGTCAGCAAAGATGCCACAGTGGTTTGTTCTGTACTATAAATAGAACAGTACCCTGTACTATTCTATTAGCTCTCTTCTTCATTAAGTCATTCTGTACGAACAATCACTGTGAGCTCAGGCTGAGGGGGAGACTTTGTGCATGCATGTAATAGTTTTGTTTATTGTAATCAAATACAATCATTCGATTCTATGATAAACATGTTTGCCTGAAAATTTTTCTTTCTTTGATTGTGTTGAAAGTTTGTTCATCTATTTCCGCTGCTATTGTTTCTCATTCATCTTTATCTTAGTCAAACAAACACAATCTTATCAAACTCAGATCCTAACAATTGGTATCAGAGCTAGGACAGTCAAATTTGATCTAACAATCATTTTGACGTAACAGTTCAGCTCAATTTCGTTGATACTTTTTAATTGTTCGTTTCGTTGAAAAACAGAGTAAGGTTTAATAACAAGCAAAGTTGATTAATCAGTGCTTGTAAAACAACCAGAATGACGTCACAATCACAGGATATCAATAATAACATTGGTTCTCCCTTCAAACCACCTATGTTGAAGAGATCTGAATACAACATCTGGGAGCGAAAGATGGGTCACATCCTAGCTCAACAGAATACCGGATGTTGGAACCTTTTGTCACATTAAGGGTGAAACATTAACACAACAGTTTGAGCGATTTAGTTGTCTCATAAGTAAACTTAAGCTTGTTAAAACTGAATTTCCTAAATCAACTATAAACAACAGGTTTTTAAGGTCACTTCCTGAAAAATGGGACACAATTGCTTTTGTAACCAGAAACTCTGTTGAGTTCAAAGATCTGACCCTAACCCAGCTTCATGGTAGACTCCTGACCTATGAAAGGGAGTTGAGCCTGAAAAATAAGTTACAAGAGTCTGGAAAAGTTGCAGATGATTATTCATTTGGCAGCACAACTCTTTTGGGTCAGGAAGAATCTGGTAGTAGTAAGGATCAGAGTTATGATCATTATATTGACATAACTGCTGGTGGAGCCTTTAATAACTCTGGTTCTTACTCAAACAACTATGCTTTCATAGCTAGTAGTGAAAACCAGAATTCTGACAATATGTGCTTTGAACTCAATGATCTGTAGCATTTTGATCCAACTGACTTAGAGGAAATGGACATTTTGCACCAACTTGCACTGCTGAGTTTTAGAACCAGCAATTTTTACAAAAGGACAGGCAGAAAATTTCCAGGGTTACATGGGAACTTAAAAGTAGGGCTGGATAAGTCAAAGATAAAATGCTATAAGTGTAATAGGTTAGGTCATTTTGCTAGAGAGTGCAGGAGTCAAACCAATGGACCAATTATTACACATCCTGGCTCAAACCCTAGACCACAAAATAACCAAAACACTGTGCATTATGTCCAATATGCCCCTGTTGCTCATGTAAACACTGCTCACTATGCACACCCTGCAACTCATGTTCCTGTGCACTATGTTCAAACCACTGTTCCTCAGATATAGTATGTCCAGGCCCCTGCTCCTCAGGTTCAGGTGCAACAAGTTGCACCTCAACAAGCTGCACCAGCAGTGGTTCAACCAGATCAGCAAAGCTTTTTCACCCAAGGCCTTGTTGACTGGAGTAGCTTACCTGAAGAGCTAGGAGATGAAAATTTTGCACTCTATGCTCAAAATAATATTTCTAGTGGTGATTTGTGTTTTGTAGCATTGGAGTCTATACCAGAAGGGCTGGAAACTGAAGAAGGACAGTCAAGTGATGAAACAGTGGATACAATTACTGAAGCAGTGGTTACTGCTGTTGCTGGTGAAATACTGCTGGGTGAAAATTCAGAACCCCTGTTGGAACCACTGTCTGACCCCTGGTCTAAAGAAGAAGAAAAGAAGAAACAAGGTGAAAAATAAGAGAAAGTTCAAGAAGGAAGTGATCATACCTGTGATTGTGCCATGATGGCTGCAACTAAGGTATCACCCTTGGTTCTTAAAAACCTTTGTTCAGACAAGTGCATCATATCATTTGCAAACATTAAGGAGGTGAATGGAAACCTTAGAGATAGGTTATTAACTGGTGAAGTACAATGTGAAAAGTCGTTAAAAGAACTAAAAATCAAATTGTCTGAAAAGAAGAATGAAATTTGCAGTCTCAAACAAGAGCATAACATAACTAAGGACCAACTCCAGACTATGATAGAAAAATATCAAGTCTGTAAAAAGGAGTTGGAAACCACCCAAATCACTTGTGAAAAATGGGTGGAATCCTTCAAAGGTTATGAGATTATGCTTGAATAGTACCCTGTACTGTTCTATTAGCTCTCTTCTTCATCAAGTCATTCTGTACGAAAAATCACTGTGAGCTCAGGCTGAGGGGGAGACTTTGTGCATGCATGCAATAGTTTTGTTTATTGTAATCAAATACAATCATTCGATTCTATGATAAACATGTTTGCTTAAAATTGTTCTCTCTTTGATTGTGTTGAAAGTTTGTCCATCGATTTCCGCTGCTATTGTTTCTCATTCATCTTCATCTTATTCAAACAAACACAATCTTATCAAACTCAGATCCTAACAATAACACGCCATTCAAAAAAATAAAACACCATTAAAAACAAAAAGCCAAAAATTAGTGATAAAACGCGTTGGATATTACAGGAAGATGAAACACACAGTAATTGAATTTCAGTTATTAGCATTTATTAGAAGAAATTCCCTCCTAAATTTCGCGCCAAAAACATCATATAAACGACGTAAAACGTCTCCTCCATAATCACTTCAATCTATCATTTCTGCGAAAACATTTTTAACCAAAAAACGCCAATTTAACCAAAACGCCAAAAATGGCAACAATCGTTTGGTGGAGATACACTCTGGCAATCAGGCGATTCGTCCTGCGTTTTGACAACAGAAGGAAGGTGTATGTTAGGGCGATCAAGGCAATTTTGAAGATGGAAGAAGAGGTACAGAGGGGTATCATATCTCTTGGCATCGCTCTGGATAACGAATGCCATGAAACACATATGCTTATGAAAGCATTAACAAGGAAATTTGGACCAATCAAAGCAGATGTAAAGACGGACCCTATCATGACACCATGGCGTTTTGATGATGAAACAGACATGGTGACCGTTATATACGACAGCGGAGAGCAGTAAGACTACTGGCTTGAAAAAATCATGACAAAGAAGGGGCTTGGGTTGATGGAAGAATTGCATAACGCCACTTGTTTGAACACAGAAATGGACTCAAAATTGGAGTTAATGCAAGACATTTTCAAATGGAGGCTCCAGAATCTTCAGGAACAAAAAGCCGATGAAGGTGAAGGTGATGACATGGATGAAGATCCAGATGAAGACTCCGAGGAAGAAGATGACGCAAGTGATGGATACTTTTCGGATAAAGTACCTTCTGACGAAGGGTTTTAATTTTTTTTTCTTCTGTGTAATCTCCTTTTTTAATATAATTAAATGATATATTTCTCCGTTTATTTGCAAAACGCCAAAAAAATACTAAAAAAGGTTATTGCTTACAAAACGCCAGAAATAACAAAAAATATTTTTCCTTCTTAATATTTTATTTTCTCCGTTATTGTATTTTCTTATCTAGGTCTGCATAACGCCATTTAAAAAAGTCAAACTTGAAAGATGAGACGTCTATCACCATAGAAACTGATAAAAGCTGATCAAAACAGTAAATTCAAACAGTAACTGAAAAGACGTTTACTTTATTACTATCATTTATTATAGTAAAAAAAAATCCCGCCTAAACTATGCGCCAAAAAACTCCTATAAGAGAGGGGTCTACACATAATGAATTGATCACACTTATAAAAACAAACGCCATGTTCTCTAGAAACCACTCACTTTAAAACGCCAAAAAAAGTTAGTTGAAATAACCACAGATGGCAAAGCTTTCACTAATAGGATTCTTCTCTGAGGGGGTTATCTCTATAATCTTTTGCTAAATGAGATGGACAAATATTCAAGAAAAAGAGACTGATGACAGTGATATGTCATCATGTGAGCTTTGTTCTTGATGAATA
Source organism: Helianthus tuberosus (assembly GCA_030545235.1). Classification (NCBI taxonomy): domain Eukaryota; kingdom Viridiplantae; phylum Streptophyta; class Magnoliopsida; order Asterales; family Asteraceae; genus Helianthus; species Helianthus tuberosus. Next base: position 16,239,894 of record CM060392.1, read on the forward strand.
TAGGCATGACATAAAAGGATCAACACAAGTGTAAAATGTTATTTTGGACTCCATTATTATAAATAGCATCAAACAAGAGTTGATCTTCAATGGCATGGCACCAAACAAGAATATCACACCAAAAAACAGGATGCCACTAAGAAGTTTCGTCTAAAAAGACGGGGTTTATGTAGGAAAGTTGGCATCTAGCTAAGGTATTCAAAGGTTCAAAATGCCAAAACAAATTTAATAAGAAGAGGCTGATGACAGTGAAGATTCGGATGAGAAATTAGATTACCATTTTTAATTTTTTTTCTTTTTCACTTTATATTGTTTTGTTATCAAATTAACTGCTTTTTTGTTATCTAATTCTCTACAGATAAAATACATTATTATATAAAACGCCAAAAACTACAAACACCAAAACGCTAGTAGTATGAAAACTGTGAGAACGGGTGCTGGCAAAGCACCTTGTCAATGTATTAAATGCCAGAAAAATTGGCTAAACGCCATAAAAATCATTTGGTCTTATTGAAATCTTATGAAAATATTAATAACTCGTCTTGAATTATTATACAACGCCACAAAAAGCCAAAAAATTGACCCGAAAATGCTATAACGCCAAAAAATTTATCTATGTGACACAAAAACAATTAATTCAATGCCAAAAAGTTTAATGAATACAATTAACGCCGAAATAATCTTAGACGCCAGAAAATGTTATAGCGCATTGGGAAAATAAAAGATGATTGAAAAGACAAAAAAACCCCTCACCCCCTGATCATATCCCGCGCCACGTGTTGGGCCAGGACGCGTTCTCACCGTTCTCACACTTTTGGGCGTTTTCTCCTGATCACGTTTCTATATATATATATATATATATATATATATATATATATATATATAGAGAGAGAGAGAGAGAGAAACCCGCGCATTGCGGTGGAGCCTACAAATTACAATACAGGACTCGTTTTCTGTTAGTTTATCAATTCTCTGGTGATATATTGTATTGTACTTCTATTCATTTCTTATTTGTAGCATCGGTTAAATAATAACAAACACATGAATACAAACATATCAATCATAAACATAGTATAAAAATCCGAACGCATGAATAAGAAAGTTAAGTTATCAACATAGATATTTAAAAATAACAATCCGCGTGTTAACTTCTTGCATTATGATGAGATCAATTTTTGTCATAAGCCTTACACATCTCAATTATCTCATCAACATGTTACAAATCATCATCCACAACAATAACCATGAGATTCACACGAGCCCTGCTGAGCAAGAAGAAGAGCACCATCAGGGCCCCTCAAAAGACAATCCTACCGGCCCCTCTCAAACCGCCCACTCCTCATCCTCCTCCTCCTCCTGCAACCACTCGGCTCCCAGCTAGGCTAGAGAGAGCAATTACCCACTTAAATCAAATGAAAAAGGAGAATTTCATCTTGAACAAATTAAAAGATAATAACAATTAGAGAAAAAAAAAAAACAAAATCAAATTTCAAAGAATAAGAAAGAAAATTACCAGGAGGATGTGGGCTAGAAGTTGGTCGCCCAAGCATTCTCCCCACCAGTACCGAATTCTTTTGCCAGTGGATGGGATGTGGAGAAGTCCTCGCCTACCACCATGATTCGGTAGTAGGGCCAGTAGAAATTCTCCTTTTTCAGTTGATTTAAGTGGGTAATTGTTCTCTCCAGCCTAGCTGGGAGCTTAGTAGTTGCCTGAGGAGGATTGGCCGATTAGAGAGGGGCCGATGTGATTGTGTTTTGAGGGGCCCTGATGGCACTCTTCTTCTTCCTCAGAAGGGCTCGTGTGAATCTCATGGTTATTGTTGTGGATGATGTTTTGTAACAACACTCTGCTTTTGCCTTTGGAGAAGATATATGTGACAACTGTCAAATTTGCATGCATCCGTACAATTAATTAATATTTAATTTGTGCTTAATGACTATGCTTGATTACAACTGTGATTAAACTACTTTCTGATTTCTGTTACATACATACATATGCATCACATTTCATACTGTCACTCCATTTATTTCACACAAACTTTAGTGACAAACTTGATGCACAAAGCACAGTTAGCACACTGAGCGGATAACCCTGAAAACATGCTGACAATGCCAGCACCTAGACAGACAATGTTTTTTAGGCCAGTATGAGCCAGAGACAGGGTACTACACTAGTAGGGAGTGTAGGGAAGTGAGGACCATAAAACTGCGTCACTAGGTGATAGTTATAGTGCCGGGAAGTGCCTAAAACACACTCTAAATGCAGAATTATGCACTTAATAACAAAAATTCAGCATTTAACTATGCTAGAAATTGGCAAAAACTTGACAAAATGGTCTTATATACTTTCCAAAGTGTTGGGAATTAAATGTGTCACTAAAAGTATTATAAAAGACACCTTATGGATTAATTTAGCACTTTAACAGACAACACCCAACCGAACAACCGGACTTTACCCGGGCACAAAAATATTGTCACACACATTGTTTTTATTTTTTTTCTGAGCTAGTTAGGGTCCCCGAGCACCCTAACACAGTATATATTTTATAACACACAAAAGACACTAACTACATACTTGAATTCAAACTAGATTAGTAACTAAATCACTAACTATAAGTTGCAACCCAACCCTACACCCCCCCCCTCGAAACTGGTTATGGAAGTGGGGACACCCCCATGATTTTATTCATTTGTTTAATTGATATTGTTTAGTACTCAGTGAACATATGGACCAAAGGATTATGATATGTTGGAAGATGTCTATATTAACCACAAGTCCAACCCTTTCATCATTCACCATCAACAACAAACTTCAAACACTCTTCCTCTCTCCCTCTTGATCGGCCGAGAACAACCACCACCATACCACCACCCTCACTTCATTTTTCAAGCAATCTACATACATACAAGGGTGCTAGGGATCATACAAGCAAGCTTGGTGTGTTCGGAAGCTCAAGGACCTCTTTCATTCTCTTTTAACCACCACTTTTACACTCTTGAACTCCCCTAGCCTTGTGCTAGTGGTAAGTGTCTTAGATCTTCATTCTCTTCTTGATTTTGATGGTTAATAGTTAAAAGAATGATGAAAAGATAAGAACTCTAAAGAACCATAAACAAAGTCTTGAACATTTACTAACTTTGTGATGAAGTAGTGTTAAAATAATGAAGAAATCATGTTATTCTTGTGTTGTTATGTTTGTTGGTTATTATTTGTTAGTAGAAATGATATGGATCATCATATGGTCTTGCTAGATCATGATTAAAAACATGAACTAGCAAGATGGAAAAAGTAAGAATGTTGTGGATGATGGAATCATCCACACATAAACTATGAACTTGAATAAATGGGTGTTTTCTTGAAAAATAAAGATCAAAATGAGTTAATATCTTGTAGATCTAAAGATCCATGAGTGGTTTTTCGAAAGAACCAAGTGAAAAGTATGAGTTTTGTTAAAAGTTGGATCTTACATAAACTTAACACATGTTTAGTGGATAAACAAGTGTAGAAACACTTGTGTAATAAGAAAATTTCACAAAGAAATATTTTTAAGAAATATGACTAGAAGTTGTGAATATTCAAACTCGTTAAAAAATGAAGTCTTTAAGGAACTAAACACATTTTTAAAGGTAACAAGACTTACAAAGTATGCTAGTAAGTTACTACATACTTTTATAAACTTTCAAGTTCATAAGTTTATGGTTTATGCTTGTTTTTGACAAGTTTGGTAAATAGAGATTGTATGTTGTTGATTAAGAATCGTTTGAATGATTTTTTTAAAAGAAAATGATATGCTAGTAAGCATGGACACCTCCATTTACAAAGGAAACTCTGGCGAAATTTTCTAAAATTTCCAACACTTAGAAATTATTTTTCTAAACAAGTGTTACAAGTACATTTTATAATTTGAGTTTCAAATATAAACTTCACCATAAATTTTGTTACGAAATACAAAGTATCGGAGGTTGGTTTTCGCAAATAAAAATGGGTAAATATATATTTAGAATATATACTTTATACTGAGACACTTGTGTGATTATTTGTATATTTTCTGAACTAGTTATATTATTTTAGGGAAAAATAATATAACTTACAAAATACCATGGAAATTACAACTCCAAAATAATACCAAAAATTGCAAGGAATAAAATATTTAAGTTACACACGTAATATTGTGAAACCGAACAAGAAAACGTAACTTATGAAAATATTCCGGGATGTACCATTACACTATATTTTTGGTAAATATTATTTTGGGAATGAAAGAAGTGAAAATATGATTTCGTAAATATTACCAAGTATATCATATTTTTGATAACGAGAAAATATATTATTTTTGGGAGATAAAAATATATTTTCCTAGTTTATTTAGAAGATATATAATTTTTGAGAAAAATATATATATTCTGGGACAATACATGATTGAACAAAATGAGTTTAAATATATTTAAGTGAGACTTGGAATATATGATTTTCGAAATATATATTGGGAATATAACAACATATTTTTATTTGGAACAATACACCGAAATACGAAACCATTACTTGGCAAGCTATGCAAATAAATACGAAAATACATGTATGAGATACCCCTATCCTTGGGAAGGAAAATACGAAGTTAAATACTTGAGAAGTAGGAATATGAAATATTGTTTAGCAATTAACCCAAACGTTAACTAGTGATTATAACTTGGAATAATGATAAGAAGTCGTAACTCAAAAATATAAATACTAAGACAAGGCACGACCCGTTCGTCTAATAGACGTTAGACCATTGTAGGTAGTCATGTTTGCCTCGGAGATTTGGGTTACAAGTACGAAGACGCAATACAGTGAGTTCATGTCCCCCTTTTCTCTTAACTGTTTTCAGTTTTATACTTCGGGGGTGGAATACATGTTACAATTATTACAGACGCTTTTATACATGGTATGGTTAGCTTAAGGAGGGTTTATACGCTTAGATCATGTGAATGAGTAGGGCGATTAAGGTCATCAATCCTCGTTGTAGGACCGAGGGGCATGAGTGATAGATCTATTTGGGTGTATCGAGCCCCACCCTTGAGTCCGCTGAGTGGACCACGTGGTGACTATGTCTTACAGCCGAAGCCCGGTAACAAATCTGCTAGGTTTGAGTCTTCCCGCATTACTTCACACATACCATTGGCTTTGCAACCTAGTGGTGATCTCTTTTTTTCTTATTGCTACATACCAGGGACTTACATACATACATACTTACAACATTTTCAAAGGTTTATACATACACACAAACGAACACATGAACTCGCTCAACTTTTGTTGATGTTTTTCAAACTACATGTATTTCAGGGATTTTGTAAAGTGGATCTGGCGGGCGTTGGAAGTTTTTATGCTGCGTTAAGAATAAAGATGTCATCCATGGTCTTTGAGTTTGGTTAGTGTGTCTTATTCCTGGACGAGACACGTCTTCCAAACCTTGGTGTTATTCAATATCTTTTGACGAGTCTTTTATGAACTCATAAGCAATTTGTACGATTTGTAAAACTTGAATTTGAAGTCTACGTTTTAAAACAATGTTGTTATGTTTTGAACTTATTAATGGATGCCAAACTTATGGTTTTCTCATATAGTTAATGTTATGATTGAATGCAATGATATTAAGAAAGTCACACCATAATCACGCTTCCGCAAAAGTCAGGGTGTGACAGCTTGGTATCAGAGCTTCGATCGTATCGAACTAGGATTCTTTCTCGAGTCTAGACTACGATCATTAGGGCTCTCACGAAAATGTTTTCACGACTTGTTTTTCATTGCATACACAAAACGTCCAGATCCAAGGAACAAACATTTTTACAAACAAAAGGCACAAATACACATTTCAAAATTCATATTTATAATTCAGTCTTAGAGACTGAGGGAGGTTCAGTCTTAGAGACTGAGGGAGGTTCAGTCTTAGAGGCTGAGGGAGGTTCAGTCTTAGAGACTGAGGGAGGTTCAGTCTTAGAGGCTGAGGGAGGTTCAGTCTTAGAGACTGGGAGGATTGGTCTTAGAGGCCAGGGAGTTGGTCTTAGAGACCAGGGAATTAGCCATAGAGGCTTGGGATAATTAGTCTTAGAGACTGGGAGGATTGGTCTTAGAGGCTAGGGAGTTGGTCTTAGAGACCAGGGAATTAGTCTTAGAGACTGGGAGTTGGTCTTAGAGACCAGGGAGTTAGTCTTAGAGACTGGAAAGGTTTGGTCTTAGAGACCAGGGAGTTAGTCTTAGAGACTGGGGAGGTTCACTCTTAGAGGCTGGGGAGGTTCAGTTTTAGAAGCTAGGGATGTTTAGTCTGAGAGACTGGGAAGTGTAGTCTGAGAGACTAGGGAGTTCAGTCTAAGAGACTGGGAAGGGTAGTCTGAGAGACTGGCAAGTTTAGTCTGAGAGGCTAGGAAGGATAGAAAGTTTCGTAAAGAACAATGTGTATACATGACTACATGATAAACTACTTTTGTTTGCATACACTAATTGTTAGTGATTACTAGGGATATACATGCTATGACTATTATGTACCGGCACACATGTCACTTTATTTAGAAGGCGTGTTATCAGACATTGATAACCCTACGGCCACCGCCACAGATGAAGAGGTTACATCTGCGCCAGAGATATTTTCGTCAGACACTGAGAAGTGATCCTGATATGCCAACCAAGGCCAAGGACGACGGCCAACCATCTGCGCTGCCAGATTTTTGGTGATGAATTACCCATGCTGATGGCTTCTCCGATAAGAATCATCCTATCACTCTTGTCTCAATCCATGACCACGTTATCACTGGTCATCCCGAAGGTGAACACATCATGGCTCCGATCCTCGACAATGCGCCTCCTGTGGACATTCCTTTCCGAAGGTAGGCTACTCAACAAATAATTGATGTTGACATCGGCATGATATTGATAGTCCTTCTGATAACACCCATGATGATGAAAAGTTAGACAAGAACGTTATTACTAATTTCACTTCTTGAGACCCCTGTTAACAAGCTATCCTCTTATTCTAGCATGCATTCAATTTCAGACTCCTTTGAGTCTGTGACGTCTGCAGCCTTACAGACGGCCGGATTACAGCTTTCAACTACTGACGCAGGCGATGATGACGTGTGACTGCTGCACTATCACCCGCTCGAGGCACCACACCTTTACACGACCCAGAGCCTGCTCTTGAGACAGCACCTGTTCCTCTTGGGTCAGCTTAATGTTGCACCTGCTATCCTGTACCCTTGGTTAATCATGACCCTGTTTATTTTGATCTACCAAACATTGTACCCCTTATACCTGACTCAGTACCGGCACCCGATGATCTCCTCTTTTGTGAGACATCTGTTTTTGCACCGTAACCGCTGATGCTGCTCCTGTGAAGACCGACGTCCATTTACACTGGCATGTTTATCGCTTTCTCTCAAGACATACCCACACCCCGGGAAGGTACTCCACGTCAGCACCCGCGTAACGGTCCCTTTTGCTACAGCAGCATTTTCTACGACCTCACAGGCCGCACCGTCTGATACATTCACCTCTACATCGCTGGACGAACCGTTTCGATGGTTCCTATGATACACTATGCTGATATTGGACCCTTACCATCCCTCACATTATGGAGTCTACACACGGGATGAGTGACCCTGTAACATCTGCTACGGTTTGAGGATATAAGTCGCAGAGTTTTGGAACTTGAGCTAACACCACGTCCTTCCCCCTGTCTATTGCCAGCATACTTTGGTCCCCCACATTTATCAAAGATTCCTTTTGAACTCTCGCCTGCTACTATTACACCTTTCCCAGGTTTTTGATGCTCGTTTCATTACTATCGAGCGGCAAATCAGTTATTTACTTCGACGTATATACAAGCTCGAGGAGGAACTCACGCATGTTGACAGTTTACGTTTCTTTCCTCCTCCACCTCAGTCACCATTATAGTTGGTTTCTGGATTACGCGGATTGCATTACATTTGGGTAAGGACACTAATGATAAGCCGAGATTGTGGAGACTTTTGAAGACCACATCTGACTACGTAATTTTGATACAACTAATATACTTATTGGAAAAGGGTAGGGTGACCCTGTGTCCCACTTGATGCGATACATTTTGTAAGACGATGCAACTGTGGTCGGGGAATAACGAGAACCCAATCATCATTAAACATGCGACAAAACTATATGGCCAATGACCAACGAAAGCTCAGTCGATATGTCTTCATTAAGCGCGTTATTGATCTATATGTATGTGCTATAATTATAATGCTACGTGCTTACTTGCTATGCTCTCATTAAACATAATTACCAAATTACTTGGTTATACTATGATTATACTATTGCTTGATTGGTTGGTACGATAACCTAATATGTGTATGTGCATATGATCTCTAAACAACTATATGCACTCCCCGAACGAATAAGACCTGACCTAACCAATCTTCTCCTCAGAAGATGTCGATACAAGGGAACGTTGATACCAACAACCCTCTGCCGACAACAACAGAGTCAGAACTGCAAGAATGCATCTCGCAAGCCATCGCACAACTCGAGGCCCTTCGCTCCGAACACGGCGGAGGTACCTCGGGAGATAACCCACCCAGCGGCTGCACTTACGAGCAGTTCTTGAACCACAAACCTCGAGAATTCGACGGCACTGGGGGTGCCTTAGCTTTTGTGCGTTGGGTGGAGAAGACGAATTCTGTCTTACGGTTGAGCAAATGTGCCCCAGAACATCAGGTCACGTACGTAGCTGGACTATTTGTAGATGGGGCTCTGTCATGGTGGAACCTTCAGGTTCAAACATTGGGCGAGACTACTGCGTATGCTTTGACGTGGGACGAATTGAAGGAGCTAATGCGCAAAAGATATTGCTCTAGGGCGGAAGTCCAGAAGTTGGAAACTGAATTGTGGAACTTGAAAATGGAAGGTCCAAAGATAGCTGAATATGTACAGAGATTTGGCGAATTATCACAAGTTGCATCGCGTTTGGTGGAACCAGAATCTAGGAAGATCTAACGTTTCATCGGGGGACTGGCACCTCAGATTCTAAGCCTGGTAACAACATCTAAGCCTTCAACAATCATCGAAGCAATCGACATGAGCGTGGTGCTCACTGAAGAAGCGATTAGACAAGGGAAATTTTCCACTCCGGAAGAGAAAAATGAGGCTCCTGTAGAGTCATCTGGGGATAACAAGAGAAAACTCGTAAATTTCAAGAAGGTTACTTGGGTAAGTAACGAGAAGAGGGCCAAGAAGGGAAAAGACTACATGGGTATCCTACCTAAATGCGACAATTGTCTACGTTATCACGTCGGGAGATGTAAGTATGGAAAATGTGATAACTGTGGTAAGAGGGGACATCCCAAGGAAACTTGTAGACAAGGTATTGAACGTGGAAATAGAGACCAAGATGATAGCAAGAATCACGGAGGAAACAACGACAACGACAACGACAAAGGCAGGACGAGTGACAAACAAAAACATGCTCGAGGTTGTCTTAACTGTGGGAGCAAGAAGCATTTCAGAAAAAACTGTCCTAAGAAGAATCAGGCACAAGGATAAAAGCTCAGTAGCAGAGCTAGGGGAGCACGCCAGGAATCCAAGCTTGGATTGTGACAACCCGCACTAAACCAGGTATCCGTACGACTTAATTAATGATTAATTACTGCTTAATTACTGTGCTTGTTTGAACTAGCTGATGAACTGCCACTTGATATCTGATACATGTACTTACTTGCATCATACTTTACTTATCGTCACTACATTATTTACATACTGAACCTTAGTGACAAACATGATGCACAAAAAGCACAGTAGCACAATACACGGATAACCTATTGAACATGCTGATAAAGCCAGCATCAGGCAGACACTGCCTCTAAGGCCTGTACGAGCCAGAAACGTTTTGCTACACTAGTAGTGAGTGTAGGGATATAAGGGTTGTGGAACTGCGTCTCTAGGAATAAGTCACTATGACTGGATGTGCCTAAAACGTACTCTAAGTACAAAACTCAGCACTTTACAAAATAATTCAGCTTTTAGCTAACTAATAAAGTGCCAAAACATGAGAAAAATAACACTAGACGCTTTCCAAAGTGTCAGGAATGAGTTGTGTCACTAAAAAGAGTATTAACGACACTTTAAAGCTTTGTTAACGCTTTAACGGATTACTATCCAACCAAACAACCGGACTATACCCGGAACATGAAAATATTGTCATTTACACTATTTATCTTTTTCTGAGCCAGTTAGGGTCCCCGTATACCCTAACACCCGTCATAGCACACTGCACATTAGTAACCGGGTAAGACACTTAACTTAACTAACTAGTTCCTAATCTTCTAGTTGGATTCGAACTAGGTACCCCCCCCCCCCCAACCGAATCGGTCACCAAGTGACCCCACTCTTGTACCATGTTGATTTACTAAATCTTGTTTGCCTAATATCTAAATAACACAAGATCCTTTGGTTAATACACATATGATTTGTCTATAAGTTAACCTCTAAACACATCATAGCTTTCACTAAACACAACACACTCCAAACTCTCTCTCTTGCCCTCTAGAGCTCTCGGCCGAACACCCCACCCCCATCCATCCATTCTTCAAGTTTGATCTTGCAAGTTCCAAGCTCATTCAAGCATCAAGGGTCTCGTATTAGGAAGCTTGGTGCAAACGGAACGCGAAGGACCTCTCTACTTAGCTTTTATCCACCTCTTTTGCGCATAGATTCTTCCCTAGCCTCGAGCTAGAGGTATAATGCTTAAAACTCGTATTTGAACTAATCTAAGGTGATTAATAAGATGTATGATGATTAAAACTCGAAATCTTACAAGTTGATGCTTTAAAGTCTACTTAAAACACTAAAAATGGTGGTTAATAACTCATATGTTGTGTAAATGATGTAGTATTCGAAATGTATGATTATTTAGGCCCGATCTATGATGTGGTAGCTCGGATCATCGTTTAACCCGATTTGGTAAGATCATGGATCTTAACATAAGCTTGTTTTGAATAATACAAGGGTTAAAAGGTGAAACTCTACCACACGCGAATCATGAACTTGTGTAAAAATGTTTTACTTGTGGAATAGTGTTTAAAACTAGCAGATCTACGTATCTGCAAGTGGTATTTTCAAAGGACCAAGCGTTAAAGGAATCATGCTTTCTAAAAATGGATCTTACACTAACAAGAATGATTTTTATAAACCACAAGTGTGTAAACACTTGTGAAATGAAAAGATCCGACAAAATAACATTTTTTTTGTAAAAGATGACTGGAAGTTGTAAAGATGGATTTTCTCTAAAAACGAGGTTTTTACAAGATCAAATTACCTTATATGAAGATCCACTAAATTTAAGGGGATTCACACCACAGTTTTAGGAAAAACTGCAAGTTCATGTAATTTTTGGCAAGTTACACATATGTTGACTAGTTGTTGTGATGAAAGTTGTTCTGATCAAATAAAGAAAATTGTTGAGTTGATTTGTTAAAGAAAATGATACGTTTGAAAGCGTGGCCACCTCCAGTTACAGAGGAAACTCTGGCGAAATTTTTCTAAAAACCTAACACTTAGAACTATTTACACTACAAGTGTTAGAATTATTTTGACATGTTTTCGAAATATAAATTTCGCCATGACTTTATTTACTAAATATTCGGAGGTGGGATTTACACAAAATTTAACGTGATAAATATATATTTTCACACACTGTTTATGATTATTTTGTGAAAATACATAGATATTATTTTTAGAGTAAAAATAATATTTACGAACGTTAACGATTCCAAAATAATACGAACGCTTTCACCATAAATATATAAGTTACGCCGGTAACTATATTACCACTCGATTGTTAAACGTAACTTACGCACTTACGGAAATATTTATGAACGCGTATTTTAACAACGTATTATTGGAGAAAAATACTTATATTTTGGAATTGGAAATATATACATATTAAGTGAGACTTAATGATATAATTTGAACGCACATGTATCGAATCCCCCCATCCTTGGGAAGGAGATTAACTACCAAGTATATACAGAATGTAAACACGAAATAGTTGTCTAACTATTTCTCAAAGACTTAAACTATAAAGCTAAGGCACGGCCGTCCGTCTAATAGAAATTAGCACATGTAGGTCGTCGCACAGCTGCGTGAGCAGGAGATACTTGGTAGAGACGCTTCACTGTGAGTTCATGTCCCCCTTTTCTCTAACTGTTTTCAGTTTTCTTAACTACGGGGGTGAAATACATGTTACTTTGATTACAAGTACTTTATACACGGTATGGTTAGCGTAAGGAGGTTTACTACTTAGATCATGTGAGTGGGTAGGAGCAATATGAGGCCATTAGTCCTCATACCGGGACCGAGGGACAGGAGCGGTAGATCTATCTGGGTGTAGCGAGCCCAGCCCCAGGCCAAACTAGAAACGGACCTTGGGGTGACTTTGTCCACATACTAATGCCGTGGCGAAATCTGCTAGGTTTGAGTCTCCCTATTTGCACTTCACATATATCAGTGGCCTTGCAAACCACTGGTGATCTCAATTCCCTTATTTGCTACATACCAAGACTATTTTTATACTCACAAAGGTTTACTTACTCACTTACACATGAACTCGCTCAACATTATTGTTGATTTTTCAACTTACATGTATTTCAGGAAATTAAAGATCTGGCGCGGTATGTTATGTTTTCCCGCTGCATAAGGGTTCCAAGGTCATCCCAGTTTAGGAAATGTGACTCTTTCCTGGACAAGTCACAAATCTTAAACTGCGTTTATTTCAAGTTGATGTTTATGTATTTCAAGACAATGTTTTATGTTATGAGGTTGTAAGTCCCTAAGACAATGTTATGTTACTTTGGTTTTAAAGCTTAAATCTATGGATGATCTTGCATGATTTTATTTCATATAGCTTTGTTATGGTTAAGCTATGGTATTAAGAAGTCACACCAAAATTAACCACGCTTCCGCAAAGCCAGGGTGTGACATGGATATCGGTACGTCCCATATTACTCAACGTTATGCGTCTGTGCTGCTAGATACTGTTGCAAATTTTAGCTTCGCATCTCTAAAGTTTGAGAGTATACTTGGTTTAGTAACAAGTAAGTTAGATAATCCGCACATGAAAGTACTAGCTAATGGAAAGCTAGTGGAAGCCAACGAAGTAACTGGAAATGGCAAGATAGAACCCGGAGAGCGTGAGTTTACGCTTGAGCTACTGCCAGTTGAATTGGGGAGCTTCGACATGGTAATTGGATGGATGGGTTGTCAAGTGATTAAGCGGAGTTTGATATCCGTGTCCCCCGATGCCGAGCAAAGAAACAATCTCGACTCATGAAGCAGAGTACGCCTTTACAAATTGCAAATTGCTTGAAGGCACGAAAGTTGTTTGCAAATAGGATGTGTTGTTTTCTTTACTCATGTCGTGGACAAGGGAGTCGAAGAACCAAAACACGAAGATATTCCTGTGATAAGGGAATACCTTGGAGTCTTCCCCAAAGACTTGCCAGAATTATCTCCTCAACGACAAGTCGAATTTCGCATCGATTTGATTTTAGGCGCCGCGTCTGTAGTTAATGCACTCTAGAGACTTACACCTTCGGAAATGCAAGGATTGACAGTGTAGTTTCAGTGGTGGACAGAGAAGGAAGATAACAGACCAAAATTTCTGTTTTGGGTAACCCCAGTTCTGCTTGTCAAGAGAAAGGACGATGACTTTCAAATGAACATCAAGCTACCAGGAGACGAACGAGCTAACCAACCAGAGTCGGTGACACTTGCTAAGGATTAACAAATTACTTATCTAACTAACTGTGAGGATCCAACTACTATTTCCCGACTGATCAATGAACGAGTGTCGTTAGCTGTGAATTCAGGAAGGAAGTATACCGGGGAAATTGTGGGACAATAACTTGTTTTAAACGTACACAAGAATGGTGTTTCCTACACGATGCACAGAACGATTCTACACCAAATACGAAACTCTGAGAATCTAGGGAACATGTACTTAGGACCATCAGGAACCCAGGTCCTAATTCACAAAGGTTGTTACTTAGGAACCACATCTATTAACTCAAGCAGACACCATTAACCTGACATATATGCCAGTTCCGTTGACCAAACAGAAAGTACTAGAATTTCTTTTACTTCTAGCAAGTAGATGTTTGCAACTCTACTCCCCTTAATGGTAGTTGCATCGCGTTAATTTTCTTCGCTGAGAGCGAGCACACATTTGCTTCGACATTTGGTCATTTCCTCATTTTACCAAATACTCACTGTTTCAATTCTTGAAGACTTATATGTTACGCATGCACCATTTGCTACGCATGCGGTCTCATTTCAAACGCTCCATCTAAGTTTAAAATATTATAACGCTGAATCTAATTACTGATTTGTGATTCGAATGACCTACATTATAGCGACTATTGACTCTTTTGCTATCAAGTCAACACACTTTCTTGAAACTTCATTTATTTCAAGTTACATTCATGGTTTATCTTTGTGACCATGCCGAGATTCCTTTGTTGATACATACGTTTATTGCCGGGTTACGCTAAAACCAAGTTCCATTGCTTGAACTTATACATTTCGCATATTCAGTTTAAGACGTCATAGGATGTATTGAGAGCATCATATTCAAATGATTGGCAAAGATTCTTTGTTTCAAGTCGTAGTAGACTCGTTTGTCCTACGACTCCACTAAATCGTTTGTTGGTTACGATACCTTGTGGGGATACTTTCACAAGATTGAAGCTTGCGCTAAGTTGGTTACGCACCTTATACACGGGTTTAATTGTTTATTTATTGACTTTGTCACACCCCGATATTTCCACGTGTCATCGGTGGGCCCGGTGGGGAGTATCGTGACGTAGTTGATATCATCATGGTCAAACAACACAATATTTAAATGCACAGCGGAAGCAAAAGATAAGTATATTACAATCCGAATATAAAGTAATATCAAGTATTACAACGGAAAGTAAAGGATCCATAGGCGGATCAAATAAAAGGAAAAACGGTTCAACAGACTTTAGGCATCTAAGCTTGCGAGACTCTTTATTGATGCTAGGAGTAGCCAGCCTATTCCGATTAGTACCTGCACTTAGCCTTTTTGGGAAAATACGTCAGTTTACACTGGTAAATACAATCAACCGACTCATTTTGAAAAGGGTTTTAAAAAAATTGATTTGAATGCACGTGGCACAAATAATATTTTATAACTTGGGATAATTATTTGAATATAATACTCGTAAAAGATTTACATGTTTCTTATGCGTTCAGTAGCCCGGTTCGTGCCGGGTTAAAGATCAATGGACACACCACATTAATTATATGAAACACCGACGGGCGTACGCCTACGCCCCGTGCTTAGGTCGTGGCCATTTCGTAAAATGATGCCAGGGATATCCGGGACATGGTCATTAACCCCCCAAAGGCTTTTAAGCAAACAAAAAAATTTAAACGGTCATCTCGATAATACTTAACCACTAATTGATTAAGGTCGAATGCCCGACCAAGGGATATTTTATATACCGTATCCCAAGCCCGTATAGGGAAAATAAGTTAAAAGTATTTACCTGAGCTAAATATAAATTCAATCCCAGCCGTATCAAATTAGCAAGTACAGATAGCTTTTACTGGGCTCCTAAATCTAGAACGAAGGTTTATAATAACCTATTAGAATCCTAACGGTTCTTTAGTTAAGCTTAAGCTTAGACCGGTTAATTTTTAAAGATACGGTTCGTACGCACGATTAAGCGAAGACCGGATAGAATGTGATTTAGACCCGAAAAGTTTGAAGACTTGCTTAATATGGGTATATTATACACATTCTGGAGTTTGAGATAAAACCGATAAGGTTTGACCCGTTTCGGCTAATTTATATAAACTAGTTACATAAACCGAACCGAACGCGCATGAAGCGTAACGGGTACCCATACGAGTCCTAAACAGGTTTCCTAAGTTAACATACCTTAAATATATTGTGATATCAGTAGGATACCTTCCATTATGCCCAAAACGAGTTTAATCTCTTAGTTAAGCCCCGTAGGGGTATTTTGGTCAATTTAAAGGTTATAAAAGGGATTAATTAAGCTTCTGTGATCCGGGTCTAAATTAATCAGTAAAATGACTTATCTTAATAGGTCATAACAGTTGGTGTTAAGTCCTTTGTGACAAAATGGTTTTAAACCCTTACTATGCGCTTAATACGCTTATAAAGTCGTTTTAAGCGATTTACGGATTAAAATAGGAATCTGAGTTTCCAGGTCAGTTCATAAGGTTTAAAACACTTCATTTATTATTTAAAATCAGTAGCAATTGGATTGGTAGCAAAAGGACTTGTAAAACTCATTTTATGGCCGAAAAGGGTATAATCGGTATTTACCGAGTCAAGGCACTAATCCTAGCTTATGATCAGTTTAAAAATAATTAAAAATCTTCAAAAATCCCAAAATATTATATTACATCAGTGGGTAAAAGGTTTGGTGTCCAAAATTGGGTTTAGATAGGCTTTATGCTAATGACGCGGTTTAATTACTAATAAGCGTTCTAATTACGTCATTAAGCATAACTCCTAATCTAGACCTCCAACTGATGTGAAAATTTAGGGACATGTTTAATAATTAGTAACAAAGATTATTGTATTTTCATATTTCCAAAATTCTCGTTTTATGGTCATAAGGGCATTATGGTCAATACTTAAGCACTTAACGGAAACGTCGGACAATTAAGGATTCAAGTGGTATAAACGCAGAGGGTTATACAATCATGTAACTAGGTCCTAATGGAACTTTAAGGCATGTCTAAACCTATCTAAATCGGGTCAGAACTGAAGTCAAAGCAAAAGTCAAAGTTTTGCGACTTTCGGTTCCGAATCGGTTCTAAACAGAAAGTTATCGAATCAAACAAGCTTAGGCAAGTTCTTATAGTTATTACCATGTTATATGAATGATAAAATAGGTTACATGCCTTTTACATTGTTAATTATGCGTTAAATCGAAGATTACCTTTCTGTTGACTTTTTCTAAGCATCTTTGACTCGACAAATGACCTAGTTAGGATGGGAATCAGTGAGTACCCTTTTAAGGGTTTATTACCCACATAATTACCTACTTAAAGGTACTTTTAATTCAAGATTTGACTGAGCCATTATTAATTAATCTCGAAGTCAAACCGTAATTACGACGGTTTGACTTTTAGCTAAATAACAAAGCTAAACTCAATTAAAGAAGGTTAAGCATACTTACAAGTGTCTAATGAACGATTAGGAAGGCTTAGAAAAGGCTCTTGAGTTCCAGAAGTCTTCAAGAATGCAGATGAGATGAATGTATGAATGTTGCAAACTTAGGAGCTTTATATAGTGATCAAAACTCCTTAGATTGTTGACATGCAAGGCTATAATTGATACAAGATGCATACAAGTGCCTTCTATAGCCTATAAACCAGTATAGGAAGCCCATGGTATCAATCAAAGGCACTTGGAGTCGGTTAAGGGGCTGAACAGGCAGCTATGCAACATTTCTGATCAGACAAGGCCGTCGCGTAGCGCGACGGCATAGGGGTCTAGTGCTCGCGCTACGCGAGCATATGGTGACCTGCCAACCAAGTTTCCATTATTTGCATTTCAGTCCCCGGTCCTCCTAAAGGTCGTTTTCACCTCTTGTTTTGCACAATGAGCCCTCCAAAATTGACATATAAGGGCTTTAAGACTTATACCTACTTTATGAAGTCCTTGGTCACTTTGTGTTTACCCGAAAAGTCCTAAATTTCCATGTTGATGCTTCTAACCCCTCGAACACGAATTTTATCATAACTTTCTCATATGATAACGAAACTTTATGAAATTTATATCGTGCATTCTAGTGAGCATACTTAACCGTTACAAAGCTTCGGGTTTGTCAAAAAGGTCACTCAGAGGTATAACTTAAACATGTTGACACATTTAACCCCTGTAGTTTGTAATCTCTCACTTTCTTTCATATTTAGCTTCGTATGATCCATGATTTTTTCGTTTGAAGGTATGAGCATCATTTAGGGTTAATATACAATATTTTTATTCACTGTTGACATTTAGAACCCGTATATTCACATACTTTCCAGGTTTGTCAACTTTAGTCCTTCAAGGACATTCTTACACACGTTCAAGCTTATGACACGTGTCAATACATTATAGGACGTAAATTTTCGGGGTGTTACATCCTCACCCCCTTAAAAGAAATCTCGACCTCGAGATTTGCTAAGATGCTGGAAGTACTCTTTGTCGCATAATGGACTTAACTTCTATAACATATATGGAGTCTCTCCATGCTCCCAAAGCGACTTTTATATTAGGTACATGTATCCTGTTGGAGTTTCTTAACCTGTCAATCCTTAATCGATGCAGGTTGTTCATCATATCATAATCTGCATATCATTATGTGATAGTGCTTCTTAACTTATTGGCGAAACACATCCTTCAGTCACTAGTGTGCAATGTATTGCGAGCTCCGCCAAGTTCCTTAAATAGGTTTTAGCTTATAAGCTACTTGATCTTGATACATTTGATTTCCTTCGAATGATTCTATATATTCAGAGCATAACTAGCCTGATAATTTAACAAATTTGGCACACCCTTCCTGGGTGACATCTTTTGTTGAACCTTATTCCTTAACAAGAATTTAGGAGGTTTGCTATTTTCATTAATCCTTGATTTTCTGCCGAATACTGGCATCTTACTGATGATTATGAATTTGTGTGATCTTATTTGTTGTTTCCAATACAACTTTCAGATTCTGATAATTGGAATTGCCAATCTATTGTCCTAACAATAGATGTTTAACATTCCATCTATACAAGGTCTCCAAAGGAGCAGCCTTGATGCTTATATATCAACTATTATAGAAAAGCTCATCTTAAGTTGAGATGGTTATTCCAGCCACTGCTTAACTAATTTTAAGGAATAACTAATCCTTGCCGTTAGTCGAACAGATCGACGATCCTGGGCAGCTGATGGAAATTCTTAATTGTTGCCTAATTAGGGTTGCGGTAATAATGTATAAGCAAAATGAACCGTCTTTCATAATTAACTATACCGAATTCTTAGGATATTGAGTTAGGCTATATGAACCCTCTATTTTAAAACTTAGTTAATCAGGGTTTCGATTCTTCCAATGATGGTACTAACCGTCTTGGTGATTTTATAATAATACAGCCTTAAATGGGATATAAACCTTAACTCTACCTGCCTCTCAGGGGTAAACAGGGTAATACTTGGAGAAGATAATCAAGGTACAAGGAGGTTACAGAGATTTTTTTTTTTACAAATCTCAGGCTCCAATTCATCCACCATTGTTTGTGTCAATTAAGTGACACATTTACGTTACGAGTCCACGAACTCCTTGATCTGGATCATTTACTTGGAAAATTCCATTCTGGATATCTCCTTTGAATACCATTAGCTGACTTTAGTACTCTATGACCATCGGAATATCTTTGTGGTCCCATGCATTAAATCTCCATACTGATCAGGCATGGAAGCAATCTATGGAACATGTTAAGATATACCAATCCTCATATGGCGCTTTTTATCATACCGTTTGGTATTCGCAATCGTTAGAAATCAAAGAGATATCAACTCTAAATGCAGACGCATTTCACCTAGAGAGAGGATACTTCTAAAATTCTACGCCTGAAGGTTTCTAACAGGAACAGAAGGAATGGTTCTTATGATTTCACGTGTAAGTTTTATCTTACACTTAATATCTGGGGTTCGTACGGGAAAATTTCTAAAAGTTTGCTAAGCTTAAGATCTTATGAGAGACTTAGCAGTACCTGAACCCAACATAACTCTTAGCAATAAAAATCACAATAAGGGTTTTATCTGGTGTCATTATTAACGTGAGCTATCCCTAATTATTCATTAGGAGGGTTAAACGCCTCCATTCTTAATCCCTTTTAAACTTAGCTGTAAAATCTTTGACAAATTTCAGGGTAGTCTCAGCTTTGACTGGTCGTTTCTTAGTCTATACAACGTGAGTAGCTGAGATAGATCCATAATGGGTTTATAATGAGCAGGCTTTGAAACCTTAATGTGCCCTCTTATTTTCGATACTAACCACCAATAATCATTTGCATTAAGCTTAGATTTTGGGTAAATTGAATAGAGCACTAACTCAGCCAATGAATTAAAATTTGCGACTTACTGTCGACAATCTAGAACTTTTATGGCGAGAGTCAGAAAATTCTTATTCCATCTTTTTCCCATTTCGCGAAGCGGATACTAGGTTTTTCTAATAAGGTCCTTAAAACTTGGACCATCCCACAATGTATAAGAGGATCCTTCTTGAGGATTTCATTAATGTCCATACTAATTAAGGGTATTGCCATCGAATGACTGTGATGTATACCTCACCATGTCCTTTCCAGCATAACCGCTGATATACCTAATGGTTTCTACTTCACCTAACGATTTCTTGCAATCGATGGTCCCTTTTTAATATTGAAGTCTCTTGACTTCCAAGAGACGAAGTACTTTTAAGTACATCCTAAAAAGAATGGGCTCTTTGCCATATATGATTTTGTTTGGTTTATCCTTCGCAATTGAAGTATGAATAAAGCTCTTCTCATGAGCAGTGACATGTGTTTTAAAGCGAGCAGTAATTGGCTTCTTGAGCCTTTTCATGAATTTTTCTTATAGCCTTTCTAATAGTTGCGTTAATTACAGTTTTGGAGATTAACTCTATTAACATTGAGGTTCACCTTGGATGCACCATTAACATTTGTTGCATCTCCAGCCTAGCGACTGTTGTTTGTCTCTCCTGAGTTTTCCATACTCAAAGTTTTGGTACTAATTACCATATTCAACAATTGCTTAGGCAATCCATACCCAGTGTCTCCTTGAATTGTCAAAGGCTCACCACAAAGGGGTCATGATGGCTACTTGCTTCTTATCGCATAAAGTATGGGCTTGGTTACAGGATGACCAACCCATTTTATATTATTACATCGAGTCCCTCTATTTTAATTGGAACAAGGCCAGAAGAAAAGAATGATTCCTAATGGATATAAAACATCCATCTAATATTGCTGAAGCAGTCTCTGAGGTAATATCGGCCAATTTTACTTTATACTTAACGTTTAGAGTTTTAACAGGCAGATTTAATGATTTTCAAAAATCTATTGTCTACGAGAGACTTATCTGAACCTGAATCAAATAATACTTTAGTATAAACGTCATTGATAAGGAAAGTACCTGTTGTGACATCTCCATCCTGAACGGCCTCTTGGGCATTCATTGGAGAGTCCCCATCTTCAGTCTTCTTAGCCTTGTCAGACTTCTTGGTTTTATTAGGGCAATTAGTTTTGATGTGCCCTATTTCATTGCAACCATAGCAGGTTGCGTCCTTTATGTCTTGGGACTCCAAAGTCTTGTGCCCTTCCTCATTGCAAATTCCACAAGGCTTAGCTTGCGCATTTACAGTGCCTTTTCCTTTAGTCGCCTTCTTTGGGCAGCGGGTCTTTATGTGCCCTTTTTCGCCACAACCATGGCAGGTCGCATCTTCCATCTTCTTGCAATCCAAGGTCTTATGCTCCTTGGACTTGCGGATTCCACAAGGTGAAGGCTGAGATTCAAATCTGCATTTCCCGAGGTGGTATTTCCTACAGGTTTTGCATCTGGTCTTTTCACCTAACTGCTGGTTGTCCTTCAAGCCCTTGCATTCATGGGTCTTGTGATCCGTCCCCTTACAGATGACACATCCTCTAGTCCGATCCAAGAAACATTTTCCGAAGTGCTTCTTCTTGCAGGTTTTACATTCGGGTTTTGCCTCCTTTGGCTTGGACCGGTTATAGTTTGTACCGGTCTTACCCTTTTTATAACCCTTATTTGGGGTATTATCACACTTTCGCTTATGATCCTTTAACACATGGTCCACGGCGTTGTTTACGGCTGTGTCTAACATAGCCTGTAGCTCGGTGTCCGTTAAGTTCAGTCTTGCATCATTGTTCTGATCGACTGGATGATTGTGACCTTCAGATGGGTCAGCCATGGTGAAGCTTTGAAGGCTACAAACCAAGTAATAATAATTTGTTTAATTATATGGTGAATTGTCAAATTTGATGATTACATAGCCATGGTATAATTTAACCATATAGGCGAATAGATAGTATTAAATTTATTTGATTATGTTTTGCCTAGGTTTTTAAATAAACCATCCTTGGCGTGTAAACGAAACATAATCCTTCATATTTATTAGACAGAGGACATAAATCACGGCTGTCAATATCGTATCGACATTTTATATATAAAGCACAAGCTTGCTCCAAAGGACTCTTGATGG
Organism: Helianthus tuberosus; assembly: GCA_030545235.1. Taxonomy (NCBI): domain Eukaryota; kingdom Viridiplantae; phylum Streptophyta; class Magnoliopsida; order Asterales; family Asteraceae; genus Helianthus; species Helianthus tuberosus. The sequence continues at coordinate 16,262,205 of CM060392.1, forward strand.
CACAGGGGCCTTGTCACTAGGGAAAAATTTAAAACATAATTCGACGATTCCTTTGGATCGGAAAATTTCATAGTTCATTGTCTTGACAAGAAGTTATGAAATAAAACTATCTTTTTCATGCATTCATCTTTGCCCGTAGGTATACATCCCAAAATGGATGTTTTGATGTGTACATCATGTTCGACGTTTATTAGCCATGATCCCTCTTGATCATTTACGCTAAAATAAGGGGTTTGGAAAATTCCTAATATAAAGATGACAAGTGTGATTTATCGCATCACTGTTGCCGGGAGTGTTAACATGTTTTCAGATGTTAACAAGGATCTGAATCTCTTTTTAAACAGGTTTTACCATCTTAGCTAGGTCTTTAATGACGTTCAAGCTAGGTTATACCTTTTAAGATTCTCTTTTAATATTTATACTGGCAGGAAAGGAATGATATTTATTTTATTCAGGATTTCCACTATCAATCCTAAATTATAAGTTAGTAATAGCACAAAAGGCTTAGTCACGTGGACAAGTTTAATTTATAAGCCATGATTCTCGTATAATCAAAGTATTTAGGCTCGAACGTTGTTCACTTCCTTTTCTTGACAGGGAGTTGTAGGCTACCACTGTCTTTAGTCTCAGAGGACGTTAATTATAGCCTGTGGGCACTTCCCTCTTAAGGGATGATTATTTTAATAAGGAAAAGTGGAGTAATCCAATTTAAGGATGACTCATGCGGTTTTATCGAACCACGTCTGCCAGGAATGTTAACATGTTGCAGGTGTTAACAGGGATTTGAATCTCTTGAATAGGTTCTACCATCTTGGCCTTGTAATATAGGCTAGGTTTACCTTTAAGATTCTTTTTAATAACTAACGCAGAACAAATTCTAAATCGAGATGTTAATAAGGATCTGAATCTAATTGAGGAACTACCGTCTTGGCCCTGTCTTAAAATAACACGTGGCTAGGTCTTGTCCCTTTTAGATTTTGCCATTTTATTATAATGGTAGATCTTATAAAAGTAATGTTATTTTTCATTTATTTCATATTTCATGTTTAGGATGAAAATTCAGTCATTCCATAAAAAAAAATCAGGTTTGCCCTAAAAGGGACTTTGAAAGGAATAATGTTGTCCTTGCAGGGACTGAAAAATAAATATGTCCTTAGAAGGACTATTAAGGAAACGATCTTCAGCAAAAAGGAGTTTCTTCTTCATTTTATTTCTGAATGCTTTCTCCTTGGTTGCACGTTTCACTCTGGCCGTGGTACGAAGCTCAGCATTTCAAGGCTCCTGATGTGGAGAATTCCTATTACAGCTTCTTCGCTTGGCGACGTATCCAAAAAAAATTGGAAGCAAAGTTTCCTGATTAGGATTGAGATTATTCCTATGTTAAGTCTAGACTCAGAATGGTCAAGGAATGTGCTAATGTGTAATTGAGATTAAACACAAAAGGCTAGTGTTTAATTCACTCAATGTTGGCTCTGATACCAACATGTCACACCCCGATATTTCCACGTGTCATCGGTGGGCCCGGTGGGGAGTATTGTGACGTAGTTGATATCATCATGGTCAAACAACACAATATTTAAATGCACAGCGGAAGCAAAAGATAAGTATATTACAATCCGAATATAAAGTAATATCAAGTATTACAACGGAAAGTAAAGGATCCACAGGCGGATCAAATAAAAGGAAAAATTGTTCAACAGACTTTAGGCATCTAAGCTTGCGAGACTCTTTATTGATGCTAGGAGTAGCCAGCCTATTCCGATTAGTACCTGCACTTAGCCTTTTTGGGAAAATACGTCAGTTTACACTGGTAAATACAATCAACCGACTCATTTTGAAAAGGGTTTTAAAAAAATTGATTTGAATGCACGTGGCACAAATAATATTTTATAACTTGGGATAATTATTTGAATATAATACTCGTAAAAGATTTACATGTTTCTTATGCGTTCAGTAGCCCGGTTCGTGCCGGGTTAAAGATCAATGGACACACCACATTAATTATATGAAACACCGACGGGCGTACGCCTGCGCCCCGTGCTTAGGTCGTGGCCATTTCGTAAAATGATGTCAGGGATATCCGGGACATGGTCATTAACCCCCCAAAGGCTTTTAAGCAAACAAAACAATTTAAACGGTCATCTCGATAATACTTAACCACTAATTGATTAAGGTCGAATGCCCGACCAAGCGGTATTTTATATACCGTATCCCAAGCCCGTATAGGGAAAATAAGTTAAAAGTATTTACCTGAGCTAAATATAAATTCAATCCCAGCCGTATCAAATCAGCAAGTACAGATAGCTTTTACTGGGCTCCTAAATCTGGAACGAAGGTTTATAATAACCTATTAGAATCCTAACGGGTCTTTAGTTAAGCTTAAGCTTAGACAGGTTAATTTTTAAAGATACGGTTCGTACGCACGATTAAGCGAAGACCGGATAGAATGTGATTTAGACCCGACAAGTTTGAAGACTTGCTTAATATGGGTATATTATACACATTCTGGAGTTTGAGATAAAACCGATAAGGTTTGACCCGTTTCGGCTAATTTATATAAACTAGTTACATAAACCGAACCGAATGCGCATGAAGCGTAACGGGTACCCATAAGAGTCCTAAACAGGTTTCCTAAGTTAACATGCCTTAAATATGTTGTGATATCAGTAGGATACCTTCCATTATGCCCAAAACGAGTTTAATCTCTTAGTTAAGCCCCGTAGGGGTATTTTGGTCAATTTAAAGGTTATAAAAGGGATTAATTAAGCTTCTGTGATCCGGGTCTGAATTAATCAGTAAAATGACTTATCTTAACAGGTCATAACAGTTGGTGTTAAGTCCTTTGAGACAAAATGGTTTTAAACCCTTACTATGCGCTTAATACGCTTATAAAGTCGTTTTAAGCGATTTACGGATTAAAATAGGAATCTGAGTTTCCAGGTCAGTTCATAAGGTTTAAAACACTTCATTTATTATTTAAAATCAGTAGCAATTGGATTGGTAGCAAAAGGACTTGTAAAACTCATTTTATGGCCGAAAAGGGTATAATCGGTATTTACCGAGTCAAGGCACTAATCCTAGCTTATGATCAGTTTAAAAATAATTAAAAATCTTCAAAAATCCCAAAATATTATATTACATCAGTGGGTAAAAGGTTTGGTGTCCAAAATTGGGTTTAGATAGGCTTTATGCTAATGACGCAGTTTAATTACTAAGAAGCGTTCTAATTACGTCATTAAGCATAACTCCTAATCTAGACCTCCAACTGATGTGAAAATTTAGGGACATGTTTAATAATCAGTAACAAAGATTATTGTATTTTCATATTTCCAAAATTCTCGTTTTATGGTCATAAGGGCATTACGGTCAATACTTAAGCACTTAACGGAAACGTCGGACAATTAAGGATTCAAGTGGTATAAACGCAGAGGGTTATACAATCATGTAACTAGGTCCTAATGGAACTTTAAGGCATGTCTAAACCTATCTAAATCGGGTCAGAACTGAAGTCAAAGCAAAAGTCAAAGTTTTGCGACTTTCGGTTCCGAATCGGTTCTAAACAGAAAGTTGTCGAATCAAACAAACTTAGGCAAGTTCTTATAGTTATTACCATGTTATATGAATGATAAAATAGGTTACATGCCTTTTACATTGTTAATTATGTGTTAAATCGAAGATTACCTTTCTGTTGACTTTTTCTAAGCATCTTTGACTCGACAAATGACCTAGTTAGGATGGGAATCAGTGAGTACCCTTTTAAGGGTTTATTACCCACATAATTACCTACTTAAAGGTACTTTTAATTCGAGATTTGACTGAGCCATTATTAATTAATCTCAAAATCAAACCGTAATTACGACGGTTTGACTTTTAGCTAAATAACAAAGCTAAACTCAATTAAAGAAGGTTAAGCATACTTACAAGTGTCTAATGAACGATTAGGTAGGCTTAGAAAAGGCTCTTGAGTTCCAGAAGTCTTCAAGAATGCAGATGAGATGAATGTATGAATGTTGCAAACTTAGGAGCTTTATATAGTGATCAAAACTCCTTAGATTGTTGACATGCAAGGCTATAATTGATACAAGATGCATACAAGTGCCTTCTATAGCCTATAAACCAGTATAGGAAGCCCATGGTATCAATCAAAGGCACTTGGAGTCGGTTAAGGGGCTGAACAGGAAGCTGTGCAACATTTCTGATCAGACAAGGCCGTCGCGTAGCGCGACGGCATAGGGGTCTAGTGCTCGCGCTACGCGAGCATATGGTGACCTGCCAACCAAGTTTCCATTATTTGCATTTCAGTCCCCGGTCCTCCTAAAGGTCGTTTTCACCTCTTGTTTTGCACAATGAGCCCTCCAAAATTGACATATAAGGGCTTTAAGACTTATACCTACTTTATGAAGTCCTTGGTCACTTTGTGTTTACCCGAAAAGTCCTAAATTTCCATGTTGACGATTCTAACCCCTCGAACACGAATTTTATCATAACTTTCTCATATGATAACGAAACTTTATGAAATTTGTATCGTGCATTCTAGTGAGCATACTTAACCGTTACAAAGCTTCGGGTTTGTCAAAAAGGTCACTCAGAGGTATAACTTAAACATGTTGACACATTTAACCCCTGTAGTTTGTAATCTCTCACTTTCTTTCATATTTAGCTTCGTATGATCCATGATTTATTCGTTTGAAGGTATGAGCATCATGTAGGGTTAATATACAATATTTTTATTCACTGTTGACATTTAGAACCCGTATATTCACATACTTTCCAGGTTTGTCAACTTTAGTCCTTCAAGGACATTCTTACACACGTTCAAGCTTATGACACGTGTCAATACATTATAGGACGTAAATTTTCGGGGTGTTACAGACTTGCTCTAAATCCGTTTTGTTTATCACAATCAAAACAGTCTCAACACAGTTATGTGTTAAGACAAGGGTACATAGATTCATTTCATACCACGGTGTACCTCCGAACGATTCTTTCGTTATAAATTGAATACCCTGTGGTGCTTATTGCTTTCTCACTTCGACCAAAAACAGTGGCTCTTTGATGTTCCATATTCAACTGAAAACTCTATGACATTATGTAAATCAAATCTTCAGGCTTGTTCGGTACATATTCATTTGATTTCCAACACGGTGAACTTGTTCAGTCACCACTATACTTAAAATTATGTCATTACGACACCTTTTGGTGTCATTACAAACTTGTAACTTGTGCTAATAAGTGTCAACCGTTTCACACAAAACTGCATATACTTTCGTTTGACTTGTCATTTAAACATTTCCGATGCAACTACAATGATACACCAGATTCATTTGAATTTCATTTGGCGTACTTTCGAAATTTAAGAATGTCAACCCACTAAACCTTACCATTCATTATTTCAGAGTTGATAGATCATTTTGCTTTTACATTTGAGTTGTTGATTTTGAATTCATATAGCGGATGCTATGGTTTGTGAAAACTCGTTGGCATATTGCGATCGATCGTTCGAGAATCTTATTAGTCAAAACTCCTCTTTCGTGGAACCCCCCTGCTAGCTGGATTACACTAGACTATACGTCAATTACGTCTTGTACCTTTGACATCAAAGGCCAAAAGCACGTACCTTTTAACCATAAGGTTCGGGTTGTTATATATTCTTGGGCTCACCTGATGTGAGTGAGTTTGATTCGGTTTGGTGATTATCTACAAGTGACGTAACCATAAGGAGTTAAGATAGTACAAATTTCGAGGACGAAATTTTCTTAACGAGGGGAGAATGTGACAACTGTCAAATTTGCATGCATCCGTACAATTAATTAATATTTAATTTGTGCTTAATGACTGTGCTTGATTACAACTGTGATTAAACTGCTTTCTGATTTCTGTTACATACATATGCATCACATTTCATACTGTCACTCCATTTATTTCGCACACACTTTAGTGACAAACTTGATGCACAAAGCACAGTTAGCACACTGAGCGGATAACCCAGAAAACATGCTGACAATGCCAGCACCTAGACAGACAATGTTTTTGAGGCCAGTATGAGCCAGAGACAGGGTACTACACTAGTAGGGAGTGTAGGGAAGTGAGGACCATAAAACTGCATCACTAGGTGATAGTTATAGTGCCGGGAAGTGCCTAAAACACACTCTAAATGCAGAATTTTGCACTTAATAACAAAAATTCAGCATTTAACTATGCTAGAAATGTGCAAAAACTTGACAAAATGGTCTTATATACTTTCCAAAGTGTTGGGAATTAAATGTGTCACTAAAAGTATTATAAAAGACACCTTATGGATTAATTTAGCACTTTAACGGACAACACCCAACCGAACAACCGGACTTTACCCGGGACACAAAAATATTGTCACACACATTGTTTTTATTTTTTTTTCTGAGCTAGTTAGGGTCCCCGAGCACCCTAACACACTATATATTTTATAACACACAAAAGACACTAACTACACACTTGAATTCAAACTAGATTAGTAACTAAATCAGTAACTATAAGTTGCAACCCAACCCTACATCCCCCCCCCCCCTTCGAAACCAGTTATGGAAGTGGGGACACCCCCATGATTTTATTCATTTGTTTAATTGATATTGTTTAGTACTTAGTGAACATATGGACCAAAGGATTATGATATGTTGGAAGATGTCTATATTAACCACAAGTCCAACCCTTTCATCATTCACCATCAACAACAAACTTCAAACACTCTTCCCCTCTCCCTCTTGATCGGCCGAGAACAACCACCACCATACCACCACCCTCACTTCATTTTTCAAGCAATCTACATACATACAAGGGTGCTAGGGATCATACAAGCAAGCTTGGTGTGTTCGGAAGCTCAAGGACCTCTTTCATTCTCTTTTAACCACCACTTTTACACTCTTGAACTCCCCTAGCCTTGTGCTAGTGGTAAGTGTCTTAGATCTTCATTCTCTTCTTGATTTTGATGGTTAATAGTTAAAAGAATGATGAAAAGATAAGAACTCTAAAGAACCATAAACAAAGACTTGAACATTTACTAACTTTGTGATGAAGTAGTGTTAAAATAATGAAGAAATCATGTTATTCTTTTGTTGTTATGTTTGTTGGTTATTATTTGTTAGTAGAAATGATATGGATCATCATATGGTCTTGCTAGATCATGATTAAAAACATGAACTAGCAAGATGGAAAAAGTAAGAATGTTGTGGATGATGGAATCATCCACACATAAACTATGAACTTGAATAAATGGGTGTTTTCTTGAAAAATAAAGATCAAAATGAGTTAATATCTAGTAGATCTAAAGATCCATGAGTGGTTTTTCGAAAGAACCAAGTGAAAAGTATGAGTTTTGTTAAAACTTGGATCTTACATAAACTTAACACATGTTTAGTGGATAAACAAGTGTAGAAACACTTGTGTAATAAGAAAATTTCACAAAGAAATATTTTTAGGAAATATGACTAGAAGTTGGGAATATTCAAACTCGTTAAAAAAAATGAAGTCTTTAAGGAACTAAACACATTTTTAAAGGTAACAAGACTTACAAAGTATGCTAGTAAGTTACTACATACTTTTATAAACTTTCAAGTTCATAAGTTTATGGTTTATGCTTGTTTTTTACAAGTTTGGTAAATAGAGATTGTATGTTGTTGATTGAGAATCGTTTGAATGAATTTTTGAAAAGAAAATGATATGCTAGTAAGCTTGGACACCTCCATTTACAAAGGAAATTCTGGCAAAATTTTCTAAAATTTCCAACACTTAGAAATTATTTTTCTAAACAAGTGTTACAAGTACATTTTATAATTTGAGTTTCAAATATAAACTACGCCATAAATTTTGTTACGAAATACAAAGTATCGGAGGTTGGTTTTCGCAAATAAAAATGGGTAAATATATATTTAGAATATATACTTTATACTGAGACACTTGTGTGATTATTTGTATATTTTGTGAACTAGTTATATTATTTTTGGGAAAAATAATATAACTTACAAAATACCATGGAAATTACAACTCCAAAATAATACCAAAAATTACAAGGAATAAAATATTTAAGTTACACACGTAATATTGTGAAACCGAACAAGAAAACGTAACTTATGAAAATATTCCGGGATGTACCATTACACTATATTTTTGGTAAATATTATTTTGGGAATGAAAGAAGTGAAAATATGATTTCGTAAATACTACCAAGTATATCATATTCTGGGACAATACATGATTGAACAAAATGAGTTTATATATAGTTAAGTGAGACTTGGAATATATGGTTTTGGAAATATATATTGGGAATATAACAACATATTTTTATTTGGAACAATACACCGAAATACGACGCCATTACTTGGCAAGCTATGCAAATAAATATGAAAATACATGTATGAGATACCCCCATCCTTGGGAAGGAAAATACGAAGTTAAATACTTGAGAAGTAGGAATATGAAATATTGTTTAGCAATTAACCCAAACGTTAACTAGTGATTATAACTTGGAATAATGATAAGAAGTCGTAACTCAAAAATATAAATACTAAGACAAGGCACGACCCGTTCGTCTAATAGACGTTAGACCGTTGTAGGTAGTCATGTTTGCCGCGGAGATTTGGGTTACAAGTAGGAAGACGCAATACAGTGAGTTCATGTCCCCCTTTTCTCTTAACTGTTTTCAGTTTTATACTTCGGGGGTGGAATACATGTTACAATTATTACATACGCTTTTATACATGGTATGGTTAGCTTAAGGAAGGTTTATACGCTTAGATCATGTGAATGAGTAGGGAGATTAAGGCCATCAATCCTCGTTGTAGGACCAAAGGGCATGAGTGATAGATCTATTTGGGTGTAGCGAGCCCCACCCTTGAGTCCGCTGAGTGGACCACGTGGTGACTATGTCTTACAGCCGAAGCCCGGTAACAAATCTGCTAGGTTTGAGTCTTCCTGCATCACTTCACACATAACATTGGCTTTGCAACCCAGTGGTGATCTCTTTTTTTCTTATTGCTACATACCAGGGACTTACATACATACTTACAACATTTTCAAAGGTTTATACATACACACAAACGAACACATGAACTCACTCAACTTTTGTTGATGTTTTTCAAACTACATGTATTTCAGGGATTTTGTAAAGTGGATCTGGCGGGCGTTGGAAGTTTTTATGCTGCGTTAAGAATAAAGATGTCATCCATGGTCTTTGAGTTTGGTTAGTGTCACACCCCCAAAATCCACATGCGGAGTACCACCGCTTGGAGGCGTGACTGACCAGGATCCAAGCCACCAATCATGTTGAATTCATAACCTTTATTCCAAATAAAACTTTCTTTTATTATTGGTAGAAGTGTTACAAAACATTATTTAACGTTCAGCGGAAGCATAATACATTAATTAAGAAATTCATAAACCAAGTGTGTGAAAGCCATTAAGTTCGTCTCGCGTTTCCATGTATCTCGACCCATGACCACTCCAGCATCCCAGACTGCAAGTTCCAACAATATGCACCTAAAGGCCTGCAACGCATGTAACAACGAGTCAACAACAAAGTTGAGCGAGTTCACAGTTGGTGTTCATTGTTAAGTTGTTTCAAAAACCAGGAATTCATTTGTAAGTTGTAAGTTAATCAGTTTACCCTGTTTCCCAAACATATCCATAGTTGGTGGGGGCTTCCCCATGTTAACCACTAGACCTGTTTACCATATCGACCACTGACTAAAGTAAGTTGGTGCCCTGACGTCAATGTCTATCATCATTGACTAGTGCCCAGATCCATTAGTTCACGCCCGTCCTCTGCGGCACGGTGTGAGGCTTGTCAAACCTAAATAGCGCTATCTAACTAATGACCCGCTCGCCATTGGCCCGACGATTAAGTCGATATAAAAGTGAGGGACTTCATGATAGAGAGTTTTGGTCTAGTATCCGTGTTGTCACCCTTCAATAAAGAGGATGTGGTACGTGTCCCCAAACCAGGAGATCACGCAGGTTCCGTGTTGTCACCCTTCAATTAAGAGGATGTAGTACGTGTCCCCAAACCAGGGGATCACGCAGTTTCCGATTTAATCCTTTACCCATTCCCAACCACCGGGAATCCCATGCCTTGTAGAAAGTGTGAACTCACCTTTGATTTGCTCGGCAGAGAGTAAACCTGTTGATACATGAAATGTCTGTTGACTTCGTCTGATGATGTTCAAGGTCAAAGATAGTCAAGATTGGTCAGCAAAAGTCAAATGTATAGTTATACATAGGTATCGCTTTTATGTCATAGTTATAGAGGATTTCGCTTATGTGGTTATTTAGGGTTTCGCTTTAGTGTCAATCATGGGGTTTCGCTCATGTGGCTGACACAGGAGCGAAATCACATCTTCTATATAAACCCCAAAAGCGAAATCATATGGATCAGTGTATGTGTGTGCTATGGTAACGAAGTGCTGTCAAAATTCAATCTGAAAGCATTAATGAGAAGGAATTGAAAAGGAACAAGCTGTGTAACTTTGCATATTCTGATTCCGCCTTAATATGTAAAGATGAACTACCTTAACTGACGTTTAGGGTCAAACAACGGTCCAACAAGTGGTATCAGAGCTTCAGGACAAGGAGTTCATGCTACTACAGCTGATTCTACAAAAATCTCTCATTTCTACTCACTTTCTCTCATACTTTTTCAATTTGAAATAGTTCCTACGGTCGAAATGGTCTGATTTTGGAGTATATTGTGTAAAATACAGTATTAACAAACCCTAGAAAGTTTCAGGCTAAAATTTAAACTAAAACTTGGTCAAAAATGGAGAAAACCTGATTTCGCTCATACGAACATCAAGGTTTCGCTTTTGTGTCACTAGATAAGGTGCTATTTCGCTTTTATGACAGCCTGAACAAGTGATTTCGCTTTTACGTACAAGTGATTTCGCTTTTAAGGTCAAAATCAGATTTCGCTCAAGTGTACCAAGGGGTATCGCTCAAGTGAACAAATTGTGATTTCGCTTATACGTCACAATTTGTGATTTCGCTCCAGTGTCAGTATTTTTGAAAAATTTGAAAATTTGTCTAAGTGTTTTGCTGATTTTTCAGGTACATTCAAGATGGATGATATTTTCTTAAACCCATTTAGCAACATGTACGCATTTGCTGGAAATACCGGAAATGACGATTCTTCAACAAGCAACAATACAAATGAAAATGAAAATCCTCCGAAAGAAAAGAAGAAGGAAGCATGGGAATCTGAAAGTGCATTTGGAACGTTCAACAAACCTCCAAAGCTTATGGCTATTGAAGAATACAGTCGATGGTGCAGGAAGTTTGAAGATTGGATGATGGCTTTTGCATTTCCTAGCTGGAAGAGTTTGAAGAATGGTTATGAAAATGGAAACAAAAATGGAGAAGCGTTAAGAACAACTGAAGAAGTTGATTCATTTGTTGCTGAACAAAAATGCGTTGCATTACTATTTCAATCGGTTCGGGAAGACATTATTTCGTTGATAGAATATTCAAACGCTAAAGATCTTTGGGTAAAGCTAGAAAAGAAGTGTTTGGGAAGTACAGAAATCGTCAAGAACAAGAAGAAACTACTCAGAAAAGAATTTGATATGTTTGGGTGCTTGAAAAACGAATCTGTATCGAAAATGATCGAAAGGTTTGGACATTTAAAACTAGAGTTATCAAGACATGGAATCATTTATCCTGATGATGAACAAGTTGATAAATTGTTTGATTCATTACCTGACGAGATGGATTGGAGATATTATGCTCTTATGTTGAAGAACACTATTCCATCACAAGATCTCACTCCAGATTTGCTGATAGAAAGGTTGGAAAGTCATGAGCTGGAACTCAAGAAGACGTTTAAAGTTAATCACTCATCTTACCAACAGAATCTGAATCTGTATTATCCGAAGAGTATGATGCCAAAGGCAACTTCACCGAAGACTGCGTTCTCTGCTGAAAGTGTTTCTATAGCAAACAAAGAAAGTCAAAGTGGTCAAAGCAGTGGATATCATACGGGGTCTACATCTTCTGGGAGAAATTCTGAGGCAAAGAACCGTTTTCAATGCAACATCGCAATTGATTTGAAGAATGCTCAGAATTTTGATGAAGAATCTGCTAAACAGCAAATGGTCTTCTTAGCTTCAGTTTTGGAATCTTATGAAGGTTTGGTAGCTGGGAAGATTGGAAATACCAACCTAACGAAGGAAGATTATGATCAGATCGATCCGGAGGAAATGGAATTGATAGACATTCGTTGGGCGATGGCAAGTGCTGTTAGACGTGCACAACGTTTTATGGAAATCACCGGCAGGAAGACAATTGGTGGTCCATCTACAAAGCTGGGATTTGATAAAACCAAAGTGACGTGCTTCAAATGCAAACAAAAAGGTCACTTCAAAAGAGAGTGCAGAAACGCGTATGCAGATGAATCAGAGAATCCTTTCAGAGATGATTACTATAAAAAGGCAATCTATCACCAAAACAAATCTGAGCCGCCTAGATTGAAGCAAGTTGAAGACAATAGAGAAAAGTCTAGAGCTCTTGCAGTAATCAACGATGACGAAGGATATGATTGGAGTCAAGAAGTTTTACCAGAAGAAGATGCGATCGGTTACGCATTCATGGCGAAAAATGATGAACCAAAACCTTGGAAAGAAAATAGAACAGAAGAACAGAAGTACAGATACAGAAAAATGATTGCTGAAAACAAAATTATCAGAATTTCTGGTATCTATCTGGAAGCTAAAAGAGCAAATCGTTGGGATCCAGACAGAGAGTGTTATCTTGATCCGTATGGGAATATTGCTATTGATCATGATACTCTTGATATTGAAGCTATAATCAATGAGTACAAAGAAGATGATGAGTACTGGCAACATAAATGGTGGGGAACTCCAACTTCAAAGATGATTCAAGAAGAGAAAGAGAGAAAGAAAAAAGAGGAGAAAGAAGAGAGAGAGAGAAAAGAGAAAGAAAACTCAAAGAAAACTGATGATGGTATTATTGATACAACTCAGGAGTTGACTGCAGAAAATTTAGGAAACATGGCTGACAAAGTGCTAGCTGCAAAAGCACTTGAGGTAGATCCTAATTCTGTTACCAAGTCAAATGGATCGGTCAGTCAAAGTGTGTCAACAAATGCGTCAGGTAACACAATTGAGTCAGATAACAAGATTGAAGGAAATGCTGACTGCAAAAATTGCACCAAACAATGCAATTTTTGTAGCACTGTCACGTATCTTAACAATGAGAAAATCAAGAATCTGACAACAAAGGTTAGAAATGTTGAAAATCAGATTCTCGATCGTGACAAAAGTGTTAGAGCTTCAACTGAACGGAACAAAGAATTAACGGCACAAATTGAAAATGATAAAAAGGAACATGAGAAACTAAAATCTGAAAATGAAAAGTTAATTCTTGAAAACCGTCAAATTTCTGAAAAATTTGAGAAATTGAAAAACATTGTCAAAGATAGTGATGATCGTAATGGAAAAACTTTTAAAGAAAATGAACATCTAAGAGCTGTTTTGGGATTAAAAGAAAAATCGATTAATGAACAACTGGATCAAATTGCTAAATTGAAACTTAAAGTTCAAGAAGCTGAAATTGAGAATGAACGAATCCAGTTGAAGCTTAACAGCTATAAATCGGCAAGCTTTGTTTTGCAGCATATTGTTCCTAAACCTATAGGGAAAAACAAAGATGGCGAGGATGTGTTTTCTGATGGAACGGGTATAGGTTTTCACACAGTTCCACCGCCAATTTTAGACAACTACACGAAAAAGCAGTCTAGTTTGGTGGAAATTGAGGAAGAAAGTGAAGTTAAACTTCCTGAAAACATTGATGTCACGTTTACATCTTCCAATGAAGAGGGTGTCCAAAATGATGTGGTGAAAAGTGTGGTAGACAAAGTGCTTAAACCAGATTGTGACACTTCTGAGGAGGATGGGTGTTTTTTTGACAAATACATTCCGAAACAAAAGTCCAAAAACAACTTAAGTGATGAACCGGGTCTTGTGATGTACAAGATGGCTGGATCTGATAAGTTGTATTCGGATTTAGAGTTTCCAATTGAGAATGTTAACATGAACAAATTGACAAATGTTTTTAAACTTGTTGAAGTTGAGTTGTCAGCAGTGAATAATCTGAGTCGAAAGAAAAACATGGTTTATAACAAGAAAACTGTTTATTCACCACGTTTTTACAATAACAATAGAAACAATTGGTCGGGTGATTATCGGGGTGGTTATGGTTATCGGAAGAACAATTTTCAAAACAAGAGGTTTATTGAAAAGAAGGTGTTTGTGAATGGTTCACGGTTACTTTCTGATGAGAAAAATGAAATTTTTTCAAAATCGAATGAAGAGTTCTTTGAGAAAAGAGATTCACAGGCTCAGTCTGAAGGTACGAGTCGAGTAGCTGATACTCGTACTTGTTTTAGATGTGAACAAGTTGGTCATATTGCACGACAGTGTACATATGTGAAGCCTAAGACTGAAGCTGTGAAGATTCAACAAAAGAAGGTTGATGAGAAGGGTAAATCACCAATGTATGTTGAGAAGAAAGTGGTTGAGAAGCAAAATGTTAAAATCAACAATGTAAAAGCAAAACATGAACCTATAAAGAAAGTGGTAACTAAAAATGACAAGTTTTATAAACGAGTTGCTCTACCTGAACAAATTTGGAAACCAAAAGGTGAAATGAAAAGTTCGACTTCAGAAGTGAAAAAGGCTGAAGAATCAATTTCGGTTGTTTATGATGCAAGTTTTCCACCTTTGAAAGCTAAAAATTTTAAAATTCAAGTTGCTAGAGTCAAGGTTACACCTAAGGCTGATGAAGCCTGGGTGGACACCATGTTCGAATAAGCAGTTTGAATTGCCGGAGCTTCCTGGATTGCGAAGCATGAATCGGCATCTTTCTTAAAGTTGTTTAAGTCATAGTTTGTTTTGTGCAGGACCTTCCAAGAGCCATTTCAAGATGGATCATGGATAGTGGGGCATCTCGACATATGACAGGAAAAACTGCATTGCTGTATGATGTGAGAAACATTAATGGTGGTTATGTGGGATTTGCTGGTCATGAAGGTGGTAGAATTGTTGGTGAAGGAACGTTATCCAATGGGATTGTGACGTTTGAGAGAGTTAACTACATCACTGAACTGGAAAACAATCTACTTAGTATCTCGCAGATTTGTGACAATCAGTATACTACTCACTTCACTGATAAAGAATGTTTGATTCTGAAACCTGGTTTTGTTGTTCCTGAAGAATGGATTATTATGAGGGCACCCAGAGTAAACGATTTATATGTGTTAGATATGTCGGTAGCAACTACAACTACTGGTCAAGCACATTGTTTCGTGTCTAGAGCAACTGAGAAAGAATCGAGATTGTGGCACCGAAAGATGGGGCATATTCACCTAAGGAAGATGAATCACTTGGTGCACAATGATTTGGTATTGGGAGTTAATATCAAAGGTTTTCATCTGGAAGGGGAGTGCATTAGTTGCATCAAAGGCAAGCAGAAGAAGAAGTCACACCCTACAAAGCAAGTCAATTCAGTTTCGAGACCGCTGGAAAGACTTCACATGGATTTGTTTGGTCCTGTGAATGTTAAAAGTATTACAGGCGATTACTATTGTTTGGTCGTTACTGATGATTATTCCAGATTTTCGTGGGTTTCTTTCTTGAAGACGAAAGATGAAACATTTGACAGTTTGATGGGTCTGTTCAGGAAGATTGAGAATTTGTACCAAAGGCGTATCAAGAGAATTCGAAGTGATAATGGTACTGAATTCAAGAACAGCAAGATGGAAGAATTTTGTGATGAAAGAGGTATTTTGCATGAGTTTAGTGCTCCGTACACTCCACAGCAGAATGGAGTCGCAGAACGCAAAAACCGGACACTAATCGAGACGGCTAGAACTATGCTCGCAGATTCAAAGTTACCAATTAATTTTTGGGCTGAAGCTGTTTCCGCCGCATGCTATACGCTCAACAGGGTTCTTACTGTCAAGAAGTTCAACAAAACATGCTTTGAGCTAATCAATAATCGCAAACCTAATTTGAAGTATCTAGAACCGTTCGGGTCACCTTGTACGGTTATAGAACCTTTTGGAAAGTTTGGTCCGAAGTGCATTGAGGGAATATTTGTTGGTTATTCAAATCCGTTGAGACGTGTCTTCGTTCCAAGTGAGAAGCGGATTATTGAAGCTGCAAATGTTGAATGTCAAGGTTATACTATGCCGCCGCAGAATCCTGGTGATTCATGGCGTTATCATTATGACAAACTTTGGGATTCGTTTGACATGAGAGAAGAATCAGAGGATGAAGAAGATTTCTTTGATGAATTGGATATTTTGCGTGAATATGAGTCACAGTTAAGGTTCCCAGCTGAGTATTCGAGGAGACCACGGGAAACTTCAAATGATGATGAAGCAGGTCCAAGTAATGCTGGTGAACATGATGATGTCCAACAGAATGAAGTTGCTCAGGATAATCAGTTGGTTCAGAATGATAATCTAGAAGCTGAAAACATGCCAGTCTTTGATCATGGTGATTCAGATTCTGAGGGGGAGCAATTTCAGTTTTCAAGTCAAACAAACCAAGTTGGTGAACAAGATGCAGAACAAAATGTTACTAATCTGGAGGGAAATGTAGATGTTCCGAGTGAAGTGATGCCGAGAACTTTCTCATATCATCCAGAGGAGTTGATCATAGGAGAATTACAAGCTGGAGTTCGCACTCGAAATCAGATTGATAAAGGGCTTATATGTTTTTATACAAAAGTTGCTCCTTTGCAAACTGAATTCTCATTGAGTTGTTTTATCTCGCAGGTTGAGCCAAGAACTTACAAAGAGGCGCTTACTGAAGACTCTTGGGTCAATGCAATGCAGGAGGAACTTAGTCAATTCGAGAAATTGGGAGTGTGGAAGTTAGTTGATTTACCGGATGGTCATAGGAAGATTAACACTAAGTGGGTGTTTAAGTGCAAGAGGGACGATAGAGGAGTTGTCGTAAGGAACAAAGCTCGACTCGTTGTTCAGGGATTTAGTCAACAGGAGGGGATTGATTTTACCGAAGTCTATGCTCCTGTAGCACGACTAGAGGCAATCAGAATTTTCCTAGCATTTGCGTCTTGGAAGAACTTCAAAGTTTATCAGTTGGATGTTAAATCGGCGTTTCTTTACGGAAAGGTTAAAGAGGAGGTTTATGTCGGTCAGCCGCCGGGCTTTACCGATCCAATCCACAAAAACAAGGTCTACTTATTGGACAAAGCGCTGTATGGTTTACACCAGGCCCCGAGAGCTTGGTACGAGACTTTGTCTCAACACCTACTAGCCAACAAGTTCATTCGTGGAAAAGTGGATGCCACTCTCTTCACTAAAGTGGTCGATGGTCATCTTCTGATAGTTCAGATTTATGTGGACGATATAATCTTTGGGTCGACAAATGAAAATCTATGCAAAGATTTTGAATCAGTAATGAAGCAGAAGTTTGAAATGTCATTAATGGGGGAGATGAAATTCTTTCTGGGATTACAAGTTGAACAACTTCCTGAGGGAATTTTCATTCATCAGTCAAAGTATGTTCATGATATTCTAGAGAAATTTGGGATGTCGAGTTCTACTCCAGCTGCTACCCCACTTGCAACAAATCATGGGATTCACCCAGATCTCACCGGAGACAGGGCTGATGAAACTTTTTATCGATCCATGATAGGTTCTTTAATGTACCTAACTGCTTCACGTCCTGATATCATGTACCCAACGTGCCTCGCAGCAAGATTTCAGTCTAACCCAAGAGCATCGCATATGATCATTGTGAAGAGGATATTGCGCTACCTGAAAGGAACTCCTTCATTGGGGTTGTGGTATCCTAGAAAAGGCGATTTTACGCTCGAAGGGTATTCCGATTCGGATTTCGGATGCTGCAAAGTCAATTCAAAGTCAACAACTGCAGGATGCCAGTTTTTTGGTCCTAGATTGGTTACCTGGCAGTGTAAGAAACAAACGTCTGTGGCGTTATCTACTTGTGAAGCGGAGTATGTTTCTGCTAGCAGTTGTTGCTCTCAGATCTTGTGGATACAGCAACAGATGCGCGACTACGGTTTGCAGTTTCTTAACACACCTCTTTTTGTTGATAATGAGGCCGCAATAAATATAACTAAAAATCCAGTACATCACGCTAAAACTAAACACATAGAAATTCGTCATCACTTTATTCGTGATTGCTTTGAGAAAAAGTTGATACGAATTGAGAAAATCCACACTGACGAACAGAAAGCTGATTTACATACCAAAGCTTTTGATAAAACTCGGTTTAAATATTTGTTAAAACTAAATGGTATGAAGCTTCTGTCGGTGTCGGATGGCATAATTGGCGTTGATGAAAGTACTGTTGCGGATGAAGACGAGAAACAATCTGCAATGGTTTGTCGAATTTTTACTTGTTTTGGTATTTAGGGGGAGTAGATGTTTGTACATAGTTATGTTTTCAGAAAATTCAAAAACAGTAAAAAATGCAAAAATACAAAAACATGATAAAATCTGAAAAAGAGCTTGTGTATATAGGGAATATGATAGTACATCAGCTAGACGATCGCAGTATGCTAAAGATTTGAAAAGTATAAAAGAGTTAAACAATCTTACTGATGATGTGTCGATAGGTTTTCACACATTTAGTAGATTTATTCAGGATATAAACCTAAATTCAAACTTGTGAATTCGTGGGGAACACTACTTGGATATATAGGTAACCCCTGAAATCTCGTTTGAAAGGTCTCTTAATCTGATATACTAGGTCTTTATACTCAATGATGTCTGGGGTATTATTCCGGGACTTCTGCTGAACGGTAGTTCTGACCTAGTCCCTGGCTAATACTTGCTGCAATGCTTGAAACACAGCATTAAACCCTCAGCATGCTGAAACAATAAAATTGATAAATGCTGCTGTTGTAAGCAAAAAGATCCTCTAAAGGGGACACACCGAAAAGTCGAAGCTGATATCTCTCTGCGTATACGGAAGTATCGACCTGAGATCCCTCGGCCCTCGCATACCTAAATTATATACAGATATCATTGTAGTATTCTCACCTGTAAGACTGATTATTGAGATTCTGGATACGGGAGTATATTCAAGAGGTGGGACACATGAATGATCTAAGTTCTTAATTCATCTAATTCGTATCCTGAGTAAGTTGAAATTTGTGTGAGAATTTAAGATGGATCAGTATATCGACAATCGAGGTAAATTGTTTAAGTCTGAGTATGTAATGTAGCTTAACGGTACTTGTGATTTGTCTAAAAAGCTGATATGATTCCCTGACATGCTCACCAAAAATATGTTTGTAAATAGTTTACTTTGTTTACTTTTTGAAATTTAAGTTTTCTGTATTTCATTTCTTAGTTTAGAATACTTTGATAAAATCCAAAAAGATTTTATTTCTGCTTCATTTTCCGACAAACCAAAGTGGAGAGTTGATTGTTGGATTCTTAAATGTTTGAAGCAGATGCAGGAAATTCTGAACTGAAGAATGAGGAGAGCTTATCTTTGAAGAAGTTTGATTTGTTTGAAAAATCAAAAACAAGTTCATTAACTTGATACTTGTTATTTTCAGAAAATGTTTGAAATTGATGTTTTCAAAATCAGTGTGATTCGTCAAATGATCAACCAAGGTCATTAATTTGGACTTGGTAGATTAATTGAGTAATCAGGATCATTAAATTGAACCTGAATACTTGAGTGGATTTTAAAACTGATTAAGTTTATGAGTTATGTGTGAAAAAGATAAGTTTGTAATGAATGATGTTTGAGTAACAGGTTTGGACTTCATTATTCCAAATGGAAGTTTTTTTTCAAAACTTGAACCAGATTTCTCAGATTCTAGCATATCGAGAGGGGGAGTCTGTGAAAGGGGGAGTCTGGATCAACATTCAAAGGGAAGATGGAAGTTATAGCCAGGAGGACAAGATCCTGAAACCTGTGAAGATAGAATGCTTTATGATGAAAAGACAGAGTGATTAAAGAAAAGACTGAAGATTAAAAGCTGAAGACTACGTCAACATCCAAGGGGGAGTCTGTTGATACATGAAATGTCTGTTGACTTCGTCTGATGATGTTCAAGGTCAAAGATAGTCAAGATCGGTCAGCAAAAGTCAAATGTATAGTTATACATAGGTATCGCTTTTATGTCATAGTTATAGAGGATTTCGCTTATGTGGTTATTTAGGGTTTCGCTTTAGTGTCAATCATGGGGTTTCGCTCATGTGGCTGACACAGGAGCGAAATCACATCTTCTATATAAACCCCAAAAGCGAAATCATATGGATCAGTGTATGTGTGTGCTATGGTAACGAAGTGCTGTCAAAATTCAATCTGAAAGCATTAATGAGAAGGAATTGAAAAGGAACAAGCTGTGTAACTTTGCATATTCTGATTCCGCCTTAATATGTAAAGATGAACTACCTTAACTGACGTTTAGGGTCAAACAACGGTCCAACAAAACCGAGTGTAAATGCCTCTATGTCAAATACGCCCTGATATCGATGCCATTTTATTATTAGTCATGGTAATTAAATGTTATCACCTAGTTTCACACAGTTATCTTTGGCTTCGAAGTCGAGAATTCAAAACATCATACCAAGCTCTAACACCTAAATCACTAGCACATTCGTACACAACGTATAATCATGTATTTACATGCATTACATAACACCACATGAAACCAATATTTAGACCATCTACATCTTACTCAAAATTAAGTTCAAGCACATATACATAATATCACATTATTTATATATATATTATACAAATTTCCATCTAAAATTTACCATATCATGTGCTTCTCGTCTACAGTATCCTAGCCTGCTTTGATACACTTTATACCCCTAATGGCACCTACTTCCAATACCCTTCTCATAAACTACATGTTATCACAACACACATGCATACATCGATCGCATATATATATACATATTCAGATTGGAAAACTTCTTTTTATACAGTACATGTTCAACCAAGCATGACCATATTCATTTATACTAAGAGCTACATGAGTTTATATACATCGATCATAAGGAGAAACGTGCACACGTTCGCCCGAACCGTCACACCTCTCCTCAGATTATACGACCTAATACGCATGCTTACGCTACCACACCCACATCTAGCACATAAATTTACATACGTGTTTGTTGGGTTTACAACGAGGTCGAACCAGAGTTCCTTTACCTACGATCTACCTCACGCACCACATTCGGATCAAGTATCAATTTCCAACTATCATGTATATCACCCTTGTTTAAAGTTGTATGTTATAAATGACGTGGTCCGTAACTATAACCGTCCAACTATATCTATATATTATACTACCCTTGCCGTTAACAGTTCACACACACATATATATATATAGCCGACATCGGCTCCTCGATTCGTGTCCACACACACACAACTTCGCAAAATCCACAGTATGTTTACATATGTGACTAGATTAACAAGTTCCGGGGAGTCGTAACAATACATGTTTCAATTGATAACGATCATGTTTATCCTACATGCTTTCCTACTCATGGCTACAGATATCTTTATACAGGCATACAGATTCAATACGGTTATGTATATATATACATGCATACAAGTTTACAAGCACTAATTCAAGTTTGCAAAACATATTTAGTCAAGCATGGAATCACGTAATCAAGACTTCACCACTCGAACCAAAACCATGACGAAGAAACCGTGACGAAAGTGTCAGTTTAAAGAGTTACGAACTAAGGGAGAGGGACCTTACCATCGTCTGGTGATTGCGCTTGACTGAAACAAGAACGGTAGTGGTTGCCGTAACCAAAAGTGGAGGTGTTAGGGTTTAGCGATGAAAGAGGAGACGTGGTTTTGTTTTATAGAAATTTCCTAATGTTTGTTGGTATAAATCCTCACCCCCCATAAGCCAATAATTCGTATAATCAATCAACAGTGGGTTTTGGCGGTTTGGGAGGGGTGGGCCATAATCAAGAAAACAAATAAATGAGTTCATAGTTGGGCCGATAAGGGCTGTCCAAATAAAAACGCAAGGGAAGGAGTGTGGGCTGATTATCTAACATAACATGCATATTATAATATATATATATATATATATATATATATATATATATATTAACTCATAAACAACTAATCTAAATGAATAATAAATGTATAAGATTTATGCTATGGTTCTAAGTTCGAGTTATGCGAGTGAGTTGGATCGACAAGTAAAACAGGTGTTTTGATTCAAATGGTTCGGGTCGGTCTGACACAATAAGGATTTGGCATCAAGTATTCACTGTTTAGAATAAATTAGATAAGTATATAATTAATTTGTAAAAGAGAACGAATGGTTTTTACCTCGAAGATACGGGTTGTCACAGTTAGTGTGTTTTATTCCTGGACGAGACACGTTTTCCAAACCTTGGTCTTATTCAATATCTTTTGACGAGTCTTTTATGAACTCATAAGCAATTTGTACGATTTGTAAAACTTGAATTTGAAGTCTACGTTTTAAAACAATGTTGTTATGTTTTGAACTTATTAAAGGATGCCAAACTTATGGTTTTCTCATATAGTTGATGTTATGATTGAATGCAATGATATTAAGAAAGTCACACCATATAATCACGCTTCCACAAAAGTCAGGGTGTGACAATATCAAACCGTTTAAATACACTCATCATATTCACCAAAGTTGAAACCTGAATCGTTTTACGCATGGGTTCCCATTTAGGGAATGATACAAGCCTGTGGGGGTAAACGACGCTTTTGCGTGTGTGTGCGCACTGCAGTTACAACAACTGAAGAAGATCATTTTTTTTCTTTTTTTTAATGTTATATACCTCTTTAGGGGGGTCGGTACGATATCGGTGACTCCCTCGGGGAGTTTGTTTCACCGAGCGGTGAATTGGCGCGGCCTCCTTTCCGGTGATCAGGGAGTTGGGATTTCGGTGTATGGTCACTGATGCGGGAAGAGGAGGGAAGGAAAAGAGAGGGGGGTTTAATGGTGGGTCCCAACCCCTTTCAACCAATCATAATTTTTTTAAATTTTTTACCACTATCCAGGTGTTTGAATCACTGCCAATGATTGAGTGCAAAATGAGTGGAATGGAGACTTGATATGGCTAAACGGTAACTCAAACACCCTAAAGTGATTGAATAATACCCTCCAGTCCTCCACCCTTAGTCATAAACTTAGTTACATTATTATTATATATATCAAATGGTATCATACCCGCTAGTGTACTTTTAGGGGTTTCTATTTTCACCCCTGGGTTTTACTTTTTTTTTTTTTCCTGTTACCACTCAATTTAAAAAAAAACCCTTCACACAGCCACATGTCTTCTCATAACGTCTTCACGTTTTGTATATTTATTCTAATTATTCTTGTTACTATTGTTGTGTAGCTGTTTATAACATTATTTGTTTTTTACTTTTTAGTTTTCAGAAGTTTTTATTAACTACTTATAGTGTACGTTCAAATTTATTCCACCATATATTAATTCTAAAGAATAAATAATAAAACATTTTTAATAAATTAATATATTTGTGCTTCTTTCTTAAGTTTATAAACTATAAAACCAAAAGTTTTATAAATTATCAAACCAAAAGTCTTATAGAAGATATAATTTCTTTATGCTAAAATTATTTTAGGTATACAAATTCATACGTAAAACTCAATGTTTTCTCAAATTATTATTTTTAATTCAATGCTATTTAACATTTAAAGATGTTTTGTGTTGTAAATGTGAACGAGTTGACCCGTTCGTAAGCTACTCAAAATAAGCTGAATACAAGCTGTTTTTTTTTACATTTCCTTTTTATTTTTTTTTTATTTTTTTTTTTTGCCTTCTTTCAATTCAAAAGTATCGTAACATTGTTTTTTCGATTGCTATAGCGATTAGCGAGTATCGCTATCATAGAGAAGTGAAACGTGATCAACCGAATTCACGCCGCGAAGCGCGGGATAATTTTCTAGTTTATAATAAATTATAGCCGCTATTAAACGTGTTCTCTATCTATATGTTATATGTCCATTTATTGATTTCATAAATTGGTGCTCGAACGTATTGTGAATTGTGCTCAACTTATTGTTGTATTTTCTGCTGGAAATAATCTTACTATAAGGTTCAATACATCATGTAACATGTTTTTCTTTGTCTGCATGATCGAATTTCAAGTAGATCGGACTCCTTAAATATATCCATGAAATCGAAATTATTTAACTAACTTATTACTAGAGATATACTTCCGTTCGACTTCAAAACAATCTATCTATCTACTATAATAAAAGAAAACAACTTTTAGACACGTGTCATTCATTAAAAGTATCCTCAAATCAATACTTATCTTATATTAACTAAATAAATAAATAATAAATTAATATTAAATCTTATGATACTTTAATAAAATATTATCCTCAAATCTAAATTGTTAATTTAGTATATTTTCAAAACAAATACATCTCTTTCCTATTTATCTTATATTAAATATATAAATAATAAATTAATATTAAATGTTATCCTAATTTATTAAAAATATAACTTTTTTTATTATTTGGTATACAAAATTATATTTATTCAACTCATGTAAAACGCGTGATTTTTAAAAATATTTTTTTATTATTTACTATACAAAGTTACATTTATATAACCCGTGTAATTAACAAAGTTTTTAAAGATATAACTTTTTCTCATTTGTTATTGAAAATTAGATTTATTCAACACGTGTAATGCACGAGGTTTTTTAATGATATATTTTTTTTTTATTATTTTGTACATTTTTCAACCCGACTATACACGGGTTTTTTAAAGATACGACATTTTTAGTATTTAATATACAAAATTACATTTGTTTTGTAGGTCCCTATCCGAGGATGAGATCGAAACCTTTTCCTTGTTATATCAAACACACTAGCGAGTGCGGAATCCAAGCTAGCATGCAACCGAGAATTTAGACGAGAACAAGCACAAACACAACACACAAGATTCACCGATTAACACCACATGTATTAATACGAATGAAGGGTCCGGTTACAAGCTCAATGTTTACAGATATGTTCTATAAACTCTCAAAGTGTGTGTGTGCTCTCAACAGAATGCTCTCTCTGTTTCTCTTGTGTCAACTCTTGCCTCTAACTGAACACAACACACTACATGGGTATTTATACCCGACACAGATCGTCTGGTCGAAGGATCAGACAGAGCGATCGAAAGATCATCTGTCGACCACAAAGCCATCGAAAGATCATCTGTCGACCACGAAGGATGATATCCTTCGTGGTCTATCCTTCGCGGTTATCTTTCGAGCTCATCATCATCGAAGGATATAAGCAATCCTTCGATGACCATCCTTCGACTCAAACATCTTTCAACCAATGTGCTAACTGTTTGGCCAAGTCAAACCAGGAGGATGGTTGACTTGGTCAAACTTACATCGAACGCACATTGTAACAAACTAAGACGCAACCCAGACTAACATAAGACATCGTTTTGTATCATGACGAAATACAGACAAAGTACAGACACAAGTGCACCAACAAACTCCCCCTTGGCTGTAGCTTTGTCTCGATCTTCGTGTCTTCAAGTCTTCTAGGCTGAGTCGAACCGAGCCGAGTCGCGTCCACACAAAGTGCATCAACAAACTCCCCCTTGGACGCTACTCGTGATGGTTCGTCTTCTGTCACATTCATGTCGGAGGATCTTCAAAGTTTTCACGCGTCGTAAGTAGAAAGTGTATCAACAAACTCCCCATTTAACTTAGGTAGTGTGTCAATAAACTCCCCCTTAGATTGAACTCTCCATTGAGTCATCCTCGTGAATCTTTTGACTTGTCAATTCTTCAGATCCTTGTGGTGTTGATGAAGGGACAGCGGCAACTCGATCATTTTATCCTTTGAGTGCCTCCACTTCGTGTCTTCATTCCAAAGCCTTTTCATCGAACGTGTTCTCCACGCCTTTAGCATCTGCACATGCAAGAAAGCTAAACGCATAATGAGAACAACCGCTTGGAATATAGTTAACATTTAAACTAACGACACATTATGAGATCAAATCTCAATCAAACACCAACCGACAGCAGTTTGAAAGTTTAGAAAAATATTCATCTTAAACCTTTAACTTTCAAAACTCGTTAACTTCGAATGTTTATGAAGATACAATTGTTTTCCAGCTTACGATCAGGATTTTGGGTAGGATAGACTCGAGTTCCAACATCGGTCGATCAAAAATAAACTAGAAGAAAATCTTTTTGGATTTTATAAAGTTTATATTAAAACATACCTAAAATCTTTTTGAAATTTTCATTTTTCAAATGTAAAGACGGAAAACAATAAATAAATATATACAAAGATACATAAACAGGAAACATTAAATAAGTATTTACAGACATTCTTTTTGCGAGTTTCGAGGGTAAGAGA
Source organism: Helianthus tuberosus (assembly GCA_030545235.1). Taxonomy (NCBI): domain Eukaryota; kingdom Viridiplantae; phylum Streptophyta; class Magnoliopsida; order Asterales; family Asteraceae; genus Helianthus; species Helianthus tuberosus. The sequence continues at coordinate 16,288,629 of CM060392.1, forward strand.
ATCATATCAGTGTACGCTCATGCCAAAACGCTCTTGTTGTTCAATTAGTTAACATTAAGATAAGCATCCTATAACAATTATCGGTATTGTTGTCCACATAAGCTCAACTTATCATATGTAATCATGGCGAGGGGATACGTTAAGGTATAATTTATACTTACCGACCGGTGTTCATCCACATCACGACACATTCCCGTATCAAGGTATGCACGAGGATTCATCTTACCGGTGAGTATACTGATTATCATCTGTTTGACCGTATATGATGTGAGATTCTCACTTATTTTGATTGAAAACAAGCCCTATGTGATATAATCACTTATTGATGGGGAACTTGATTTTCGATGCATGAGGGCACAGGAGCAAGTCCGTGAACAGGTCAGTACTTTCGTACAGCAGAGAGACGAACTTGACTCCCGGAAAGAATTTGTGATATATTATCACTTATTTGATTGGACATGTGATTGTTGATCACTTATTGAGGTCGTATGCAATATGTACACGTATGTATAGTATCATGGAAGATCTAGACTTGCGTCCCCGTTATTTTTTTCGGTAAAAGATACAACCATGATACCCAGATGATAAGCAGCATAAAGACCGAATATCTCAGAACCTCGGCAATCTCTCAAACGAAATTTCGGTACTAAGACCATATGCCAATGAATGGTTCCCACCCAGTCTTCAGTCGATTTAAGTTTATATCACCCTGCACACTTTAAAATGATTGTGAGCCTACCGATACATCTTATATAGAGCTGCTTATCGCTTTTCATTTAAGGTTTAAAGAGGTTTAGACAGACCACTGATGTACTATCATTTTCTCTTTTGCTCGCCAGGAAACTCATTTTTTGTTTTTCTATTGTTTTTGTGTTTTTGAAATTTTTCGATGTTTTTGGATTTTCAAAATTGGATCTACTCCCCCTAAAATCAACAAACTAAAACAAATTTAAAAACACTAAGGTATTTACAAAAATGATTTTCCGATGTTGGTTAACTCATGTTTTACCTCAATGCCGTTTACCAAAATTAAGTTTTAATCAGAAATGATTTAGCGAATTTTGGGAAAGTCAGTTGGCATGTCGGTAAGCGGTGCGGACCATGACAACATTGTCTGGCCAAAGAGTGCTGAACGAGATAATAATTCACAAAGCAGCTTAAATATCGACAAGTATAGGAGAGATTAGAAATTTAAAACCGTATCCTTCAACTGCTTCATGCATTGACAGGAAACTGAGTGCTCTCCCAAACTGGATATCCACCCGGTGTGGATTTCAAAGTCGATTCTTTGTAGCTACTTAGACATCTCTTGACAGCAACAAGATCAGAAACCTTTGGGTCCGGCTGGTCTTCCACATTGCACCAGCGAAGGTCTTTGTCTTTCTCTTTCAGAAGTAGTGTGCGGTTGTTCAACCCATGCTAAGGCGTCCGCACACCTGGATGGTTTGTTCAACAAACACATTTTCTTCAATCACACCTCCAAGAAATGTACACTGCACGTTCATCTTGTTGATTGTTGAACTTCAAACGTGCTGCAGGTGCGTACATTTTGATTTGAATCTATCCCTGAGACCCGATCAAAGCTTTGAACATTCACATTTTTGAAATGATTTTCATTTTGTCGAAGCTTCCAATTTCTTTCATCAGACATTTCTTTTTCCCTTTTCTCTTCCTCTCCATCAAAGGCAACAATTTCTTCTGTCGCCTATCTTGTGCAAGGATGCTCCACTATCAACAATCTTACGACTATCGAAAGTTCCTCCTGGAATATCCTACACACTTACTCAAAAATTAGTTGGAGAGAGGGACCCAAGCCTTTGTGGACTTGGGTCTTCCTTGATCATCAAGATAAGTGATTTCAATCACTCGATGATTAGGAAAAAGAACCTGCGGTGCTCCCCCTGACTGAATTACCTGTTTTTGTTTCCAAGCTGTTTGTTCTTTACCAGTATTTGCATTAATTTTTTTAGCATTTACTGGTTTAACAGTTTTAGGTTTTGCTTGAACAGGTTTTTCTTCTTTGGCCTCTGATTTTAAGGCCTTTTCAATTACCTTTTTATTCTTTTGTTTTAACTTCTTTTCCCTTTCTTTCAAGACACGTGGGTCTTGTTTCGGGGAAAGTGATCGTTTTTGGTAATTGTTTTCTTGGGGAGCACTTGTTTTTGCCTTCAACTTTTGCAGGTATGGGCAGTATCTTACAATATGCCCAATTGTGCCACACTCAAAGCACATTCTCCGCTCTACAAACCTCGGAGAAACACGTTGATGACCAGACTGAGAACCAGACAATGAACTTTGTGATCTAGACGTGCTTGGACCTAAATCACATCCGTTGGTGTGTTGGGTGTAATTATTCTGTTCATTTCGTTTTAAAATTCTAACTTGTTTTATAAAATCAAGGTTAGATTTATCCTGAAATGTTTCAAGTTTGTCTGAACCCGTGGATCCAACAAAGTTCATTTTCGGTTCTCTTTTCTTAACAGGAGCTCTTTTGTTTTGCACCCATTGTTGTTGAACCTTAGGTGCTTGAACATTCTTGTTCTGAGCCTTCTTTCCCTGTCCCTTACCTTTTCCGGAGTTGACTTGTTGTTTTCGCTCAACTTGTAGTTTTTGGTTTCCGTACTGTTTTCTAATTTGTTCACACGGAATTCGATCACATTGAGTGACAGTAACTTTGCCACCTTTGTTCCCCAAAAACTTATCAGTACATCCTTCAAAAATTTGCTCAATTAAATCTTGATTTACATTTTTAATTGGAAAATCTTTGTTAGAGTAAATTTTGTCATCTCCTTTGAGCGTGTACAACAAGTTACTTCCTTCAACACTTGATACAATCGACTCCATTTCTTTGGTCATTTCAGTCTTACTCGGTTTCACTGGAGGATCACACAGGATGTGATTCTCGATTGGAATATCTGTTGTAACCGAGTTAGACTGTTGTTTCACAATCACTTCAGATTCATCATCCGAAGAATCAGCATCCTCAACAATGGGAGGACTCTGTTCCTTAACACACGATGAATCTGTCACATTCTCAGATTCTGATTCAGATTCAGATTGACCTGAGGATGATGTACCAGTTGTGAACCCGAGGCCTGCTGCAAAGTCATCTAGACCGAGTGGCACAGTAGGTTCAAAACGGGGCATATCCTCGTCATCAGGCGATTTGGAGTAATTGTGATTCATTGGGGGAGGACATGATTTGAATCCAATACATGGTTTATCCCTTTTTTTCTTTCTCTCTTGAACGTCAATAATGTGATCCAATACAAAGCGGGAATTGGAATAGCTTTCCAATTTCTGCTTAATTGTCTCACATTCACATCGAGCTGTTGCTAACTCTACCATTTGTTTTTCAATTGTGTCAATAAGATTATTGTTAGCATGTTGTTTTCGCAAAACAGCCTTTTGCAATTCTGAAACATCATGTTTTAATGACGCAATTGTTGTTTTAAATTCCTTTTCATTTCTGGTCAAAAACACGTTAGCTTCAGCTGCTTTAGAAAGATCTACAATCAATTCTTGATTGTGTTTGCATGTGATATCATATTTCTCTTGCAAAGCCTCGTGTTTGCTTTGCAATTCACAACACTCATCATTCCTTGAAACATGTTTGTCTTGCAAGTCAAACAAACTAGCTTGTAAAGCATCATGTTTGCCTTGCAACTCAGACATGTTTGCTTCTAAATCAGCATTTTTAACACGCAAACTATCACAGTTATCACAACTAGCTACAGTGGGTTCATCGACACATACCTGATCTGATGAACCATCGACATTAGCCATAAAGGCTGAATGGAGAGAAGACGAAGAGTAAGCAGCTTGATCCACATGATCATTGCCTGAGGTGGAGGATTCGTCATCTGAGCTTCCACTATAACCAGAACTGTCTTCATCTTCAGAAGATATAACACCATTGGTGGAAGATTCTCCACCACTGGCGTGCTTTAAATCCTTTACAACTTCAGCAAAACATGCTGTTCCACCATTTCCTCCTTCTCCAAGCTGAAGCGACCAATCACAACCCTCATCTATTTGAACCACCAGCCCCCGGTTGGCATTTGATGACCCTGCTTGGCCTTGGTTGTTGACAGGTATCATTGTACGAACATTGTTCCTGTTCTGGTTCTGCTGGTTGCCTTGATTTCTGAAGGGGTTTTGGTTTCCATGCTGAGCTGGTCTTGTGCATTCCCTTTTAAAATAACCCCGTTCACCACAGTTAAAGCACGTTACAGCTTGCTTGTCGAACCCATACTTGGTATCTTTCTTGCTTTCCAAGTTGGTTCTCCCCGTCCTTTCCATAAACTCCTTTGCTCTTCGAATTGCACTAGCAAGAGCCCATTTTATATCCATCATTTCAAACTCTTCTTTATCCACTTGCTGATAATCTTCATTGGTTAGATTGACATTCCCAATCTGACCTGCGATCAATCCACTATAAGCACTAACCAAGGTATTCAACATCTCCATATGCTCCTTGGCTACTTCGACACTGACTTTGGAAAAGTTGGAAGTGTCTAATCTAACTGTGTTAGGATTAGAAGTGGCTTGAAAGTTTGAAGAGCTTCCATAAAACCCTTGCTGTTGCGGTTGTTGCTGCTGAGCTTTCGGTTGCACATTCGGTCTAGAAAACATCGTGTAAGCTGAAGGATCAAACTGATCTGTTGTTGAAGGTCCGGTGTTAGAGACGAAAGCTGTTTGAAGCTTCGCGTGTTGAGAAGCTGGTCTTTCTCCACTGATACCTCCTGCAATCCCAAAGTACATTTCTGGATTTTGAGGAGTTTGTGTTCTTTTTGCCTTAAGCTTTTCTTCAACATCCTTGTTCTCCAGTTTTTGAATCAACTCATAAACGTTGATTGTGTCTAGAACACCATTTTCTTTGAGAATTTCAAGATAGCTGCTCCACTTTGCTGGTAAGCTATCAGCGAATCTCTTCACCATTTCTTGTGGAGTGGCAGTGACTCTAAAACCAAACATCTCGCTCAACAAGTGATGGAATCTTGTAGATAACTCTGCCAAAGTCTCATTCTCCATACACGTGAAACCTTCAAATTCTTTCTTCAGTAATTCTTGCTTGATCTTTCTAGATTGAGCATTTCCTTCACATCGTAATGTAAGCATATCCCACAAGCTTTTAGTAGTCGTGCAGTAAACAAACTGGTGGTAAATGTCTTTGTGAAGAGCTTGTGTGAGAATCATGAATGCCTTCTTTTCTAACTCAAATTTCTTCTTATCATCATCAGACATAGTGCTGTAAGTTTCTGGATTAGATCCTGCAACTTCCAAATCACTGTCAAATGCGGTGAAGAAGCACATCCATAGATCTTGACCTTGCCCCTGAACATAAGTTCTCAGCCTTTCTTTCCACCATCCCCAATCATTGATATGATTTAGCTTTGGCGGCTTTGTGCTTGTACCAGTCTCACTATCGTTCTGCATCATAGATTGAATGCTGTTACTTTGATTTGTGACCAATGCCCATTGATTTGCAGTTATCATTGCTGCTTGAGGTGGGACAATAGCCTGCATCCATGCTTTGTTGAAATCTGACGCAGATTGCGTAGCTGATGATTGCGAAGCTGCTGATTGTGGAGTTAGAGTCCACGCGCTTGGATCCCACTGACCGTTTGTTCCCATTTTATGAAAATTAATATATTAAGTGAAAAATGATTTAAAAATGAAAACAAGTTTTCTCTTTAAAAATTTAATTTTCACAAACTATGTTAAATTTTCGAGAGATAACAAACAGCCGAAAGATCCTAGATCGAAAGACCTGAAAAACACAAACTGTTAGACTTAAACAAACAAGGATCGAAAGATCAACACCTGTTCGAAAGATCAACAGGGTTCGAAAGATCACTGTTGAGTTTCGAACAATGTCTTCGAAAGATTCTCCAACGAAGGATCCTTATCCTTCGAAAATGTACTGTAGACCGAAAGATGAACACTGATGAATGTCGAACGATGACTTCGAAAGACTTCGAAAGACTCCCCAGTCGAAGGATCCTTGTCTTTCGAGAAAGAGCAGCAAACCGAAAGATATATGTTTCGAAAAGATTCCTTGGTTCGAAGGATGAATATCTATCGAACCTCCCTTGATCGAAAGATGAACTTTCGACTTCGAAGGATATCTTTCGATCTTGTCTGACACAGTTGACAAAGAGTGACGGGTTGGTGAAAAAGTTGACGGGTTGGTGAGAACTTTCGGCAGAAAGTATGTTCAGACCATATCTGCAGGTCTGAATAAGCAGGTTTTTCACCAAAACAGGTAAGGTCCGAATATTTTAATCAGTTTAAAACTCCCCACACACAAACACTTTGAAATTTAAACCTTTTAAGATCAAAAGTGTAAAAATACCAAGAACACTATGAATATCGGTTGAAGATAAGAAGAACAAACCCAGAAATATGAATATTTCTGCAAACCGACAACAAACCGAAACCCGATTTTAACAAGTTTTTCAGAAAAATAAACCTTTTAAACCCGAAAAACAGTCCGAAAACTCTCGGTTTTAACAAGGAGAAGAGCCAAAGCTCTGATACCACTTGTAGGTCCCTATCCGAGGATGAGATCGAAACCTTTTCCTTGTTATATCAAACACACTAGCGAGTGCGGAATCCAAGCTAGCATGCAACCGAGAATTTAGACGAGAACAAGCACAAACACAACACACAAGATTCACCGATTAACACCACATGTATTAATACGAATGAAGGGTCCGGTTACAAGCTCAATGTTTACAGATATGTTCTATAAACTCTCAAAGTGTGTGTGTGCTCTCAACAGAATGCTCTCTCTGTTTCTCTTGTGTCAACTCTTGCCTCTAACTGAACACAACACACTACATGGGTATTTATACCCGACACAGATCGTCTGGTCGAAGGATCAGACAGAGCGATCGAAAGATCATCTGTCGACCACAAAGCCATCGAAAGATCATCTGTCGACCACGAAGGATGATATCCTTCGTGGTCTATCCTTCGCGGTTATCTTTCGAGCTCATCATCATCGAAGGATATAAGCAATCCTTCGATGACCATCCTTCGACTCAAACATCTTTCAACCAATGTGCTAACTGTTTGGCCAAGTCAAACCAGGAGGATGGTTGACTTGGTCAAACTTACATCGAACGCACATTGTAACAAACTAAGACGCAACCCAGACTAACATAAGACATCGTTTTGTATCATGACGAAATACAGACAAAGTACAGACACAAGTGCACCAACAAACTCCCCCTTGGCTGTAGCTTTGTCTCGATCTTCGTGTCTTCAAGTCTTCTAGGCTGAGTCGAACCGAGCCGAGTCGCGTCCACACAAAGTGCATCAACATGTTTAATCTGTGTAATACACATGGTTTTTAAAGATATAACTTTTTTTTAGATCTATTCAACACGTGTAATATACGAGGTTTTTAAGGATGTAATTTTTTATTATTTGGTAGATTTATTCAACCCGATTATACACGGGTTTTTTTAAAATACGACGTTTTTAGTATTTAGTATACAAAATTACATTTATTTAATCTATGTAACACACATGGTTTTTAAAGATATAACTTTTTATATTAGTTGATATATAAAATTACATTTATTTAACCCGTACAATATACGGAGTTCATAAAGATATATCTTTTTATTATTTAATATATAAAATTACATTTATTAAACCCGTGTAATACGCGGGGTTCTAACATAGTATATAATAATTACATTTTCAATACTTTTTTTAGCTACCTCATATTAACACTAATCAAGAATCGTGATGGATATATGAATATTAAATTCATACACAATTTGAGAGACAGATTAATTTACTAGCTCCTAACTTTGAACTAGACAAGAAACTTTAATCAAGAATCGGGATGGTGTAATGAAGATTAAAATTCAAGTGAAAAAAGCAAAAATACCATCGGTGGTGGTACATTTAATGTGGTGGTATGATTTTCAAACCTAGAATATTGGGAATTTAATGTGCCATAACTCTTTTATCTGTGTAAATAGTTTAATTTTTTTCTTTTTTAACGGAAAATTTAGATTACTAACGGATCATTAGAGTATAATCATGTCACCAGTGAAACCATCTGATCATATTCATCTCCATTAGGCATGATGTCTATACACCAATTCGGTAGAAAACCAAATAAATATGGGAACCCCCCTGTGGGAATTGAACCCAGGACCTATTGGTTTATCCCATCCGCAAGATGCCACTAGGCTATAAAGCTTTGGGATGTGTAAATAGTTCATCATTCACATATTCAAAGTACTAGTTTTGAACCCAATTAGAGAGAAGCAAATCATGGGTGGAGGTATATTGTAAGGATGTGCAATACGGGATATAGTTCAACCCTGTCTTCGTAGTGTAATTTTTTTTATGTTTTTCTCGGTTTTATATAAATTATACCCTGAACAAATAAGAAATACCGCTAAAGAATATTTAATTTATTAAAATTCCAAATTTTATAAGTCCAAACTTTTACAACACAAAACTTGTATAATAATTAAGCTCAAATAATATAGATAACCAAAACAACACCAAACTTTTCCTCAAGCTTGCATGTTCCAACCTTAATGTTTAAAACTTGCTGAAAACAGTCTTTACATTTAATTTTGTTGTAGGTTCAATCCTTTACCACTAACCAAGTTAATTATCTCAGTTAAATTCCCTTAAATGCCTAAATGTGAAGGTATATTTGTCTTTTTTCTTTTATTCCTCTTGTAAAACCCAACTATGACAGATTCATCTCCTACAATTGAAAACCCTAGAATTCATCATTTCGTTCATCGTCTTCACATTCATAATCAAATTACTCATTTAATTACAACTATGTCAGAATTGTTCAAATAGTCTGCACTTCCAACTAAGTCATCGTCTTCACATTTACAGGTCGAAAAATATACCAAATCTCAACCCCTGGCTTCCAACCTTCAAGCTATCAGATCCATCGAAGAAAGGTGTTTGAAGCTTGAACACAAAGTTTCCTCACAAAAATTCATCATTTATTCCGTCAAATCTTAACTTGATCATCTCAATTCAATTTATCTTCATCAGAGATTCAGGTTCGTAATGTCGAATAAGTACTGTAATTAACACTTGTTTTTATGTTGTTAGGTGATGTTGATGATTTAGGTTTCAAATTAGGGTTTTGAAAGTGAAGTTGAAAGTCTGCACGAGTTGGAGAAGGAGAAGGATAAATATTATGCTTTTAAAGTTGGAGATATTGAGGTAAAGGCGGTTATACCAGTTTATAATCTTTTAATTGTAATGTTTGTGGTTGCATTGATGCATATTATCTATTTGAATTATAAGAATCTTTCAAATTGCTATGCCATAGATATTATGACTAAAGGATTTTATTTTTACAATATGATTGTTTCACATATCTATTGATTGTTCAAGCAGTCTAACTTAAGTTTCATCCAACTACAACACATTTCAGGCTATTCAAACAATTATGACATAGTTGCAGTGAAATGAGTAATTTGACGATGAACGAGATGATGAATTCTAGGGTTTTCAATTGTAGGATGTCACACACCAAAAACGTCGCAGCGGAATATAAAACGTAGTGGTGACGGAAGTTGGTGCCCATTTATATCTTGATGATCGATGCATTAAATTGTTAGACATAATAATTTAATTTAAAACATAAGTTTTTAAACATAATGTTCCAAAAACATGACACATCCATGACGTAGTTAAGTTGTCTTTGATCCTCACGGATCTTATTACATTTGTCCCAGAAAGTTTAAAAGTTAGTCCAACATATTAAGTGACAAAATATGCATCAACAACCACAAGATACGCCATGATTCCCGTAGCCGAACTCAAGTACCTGTAGAACACGTTTAAAATCAAGTGTCAACACAAAGGAAGGTGAGTTCACATATTCAAACTTAAACAATTTGATTCCAAGGAAAAAGCTTTCTAATTATGTGTTTATTATAAAACATTCATATAATTTTTGAAAGTCAATTTATTTCCTTAATAAAATCCATGGGTCAACCGTCGTAGGCTTTTCCCCTAAAACCTTCAAATAAGGCATTTTCCCAAGTTTTACATATTAAATTTATAGCGTCAAATGTTGGGACTCGTAAGTTAGCTAGACATTACGAACTATATATTTACAATGTAGGGATAATCAAGGCTAGACTATAAACATAATATAAATTCGTCGTTTGACTTGACACGGGGCGACCGGTCACGACAGGGTTGTCAACCCGATAGATCTACCAACAATTCCTCGCGTGCAATACTTAAATGATTAAATGACACCATTGGCGCATGGTCCATATCGAGACCATCTATGATGTCTGCCTCACGTACAATATATATATCCTACTAATATGACAAATTTAATATATGATGTTGTACGAATTCCATGAAATCCCCACCGAAATGTAAGCCTATGCCGATACTTACTCTCTTGAGATCAAGCAAATTCGTTCCAACTACACGGTTGTTTTCCCCCAAACACCGTGCTAATCCCCGTTTCTCCCCGAAACATATTTATTCACCAAAACCATTTCATTCCGAAACATATAATTTATCAAAATTCATATATTTTCAACGAAAATATAAAATTTATATCAAATGGTATGTTTTATTTCAAAAACATTATTAAACTCTTTTTAGGCGTGTTCGTCCCCAAAAACATATAAAAAATAGTAAAAGAGGGGGTTTAGTGACACTCACCTTTGGGTGCGTATTTTTAAATAGCGCAATCCCACTAATTGATTTCTACACATCCTATTATACGTAAGAATGATTTATAAATCAATATATCACAAAAATCCTATGTTTCTCCGTTTCTTAGAATTTTCACATAACTTTGAGATTTTCTTGAAAAGTTATTGTTTTTTATTATGTTGGCACGTTAATATATATATGATTCCATATATATATATTTTTAAGATTTTGCGACTTGAACGATTTTATTGGTGACCGTGATCATGTAAATCCATTAACACACCCGTTTATACGTAATATATCTACGATTTGTGCGTCGTAATATATATACATAAACGTACAATTTAATCAACATCGTAACATGCGTAATCTCGTTAACTTATCTATTTTGTCATTTTTAAGGCAAGAATACATAAAATAACTTATATGTATCAAATTTCATGCTCGACAAACAAGTTACACGTTTAACGCGATTCTACCGTTTCTACCACCTAAAACACACAAGTGTATATGCATAGTCTAAATTTCCCACTATCACGTTAACACTTAACATATTTTCACATTCACATGTTAAAATCACATAACATATTTTAACACATAAGGTTCATCCCAAAATAACCCATACTAGTGTTCATTGAAAATGCGTATTTTAGTGATTCGGTAACGTTTTCGGGCGTCGGAAGTCACGTATGACCAACCAAACACCAAGTAAACTTAAAATTAGTTAAAATACTTGTTTTTAAACTAAAAATATCAGTTTACCTACTGATCTAATTCATTTTCATAAAAATCATTCGAAAAGCCGATTTTTGACCGTTTTAACGCATAATTTTGCGTTAAACATTACTATAACCATCCCAACTCGGAATGACTTGATATTTTAACATAATACATGTTATTTACTGATTAAAATAGTGATCATAATCAGATTAGTGCAGTTTTTGTGTAAGTCACATAAATCATGAGATTTCACGTATTTTACAACTTATGAAGCACCAAGTACAACATGCAATGCTAGTAAACTTTATGACAAAGTTTTATACTATTTTAACACTTCAAATATTATTATTTTTAGTTTTTAGGGCCTGATTAAAATTTATCTTTTTCAAACCATATTCAAATCATCTTTTCATGACCCTACATCATCATGCATGCTTAAGTACAAGCATCTAATGCATTCAATTCACAACATCATCAACATGCATGAACTAAATTATATCTATCATGCATTTAACTCATGTTTAAACATTCAAGAACATCATCATCTTCATATGATCATCATCTAATCTTTTAACATAAATGTAAGATTCACTCTATTTATGAAGATATGACCAAAAACCCACATGCATGTGTACATATACATACATATGTACATGACACACACACATGTGCACATATATATCCAAAACTTACTTTTACATGTCCATTCACACGATTTAAAACCCTTTTTAGAACTTTCCAAGATCACATACACATCATTTTCAACATCTTATCAAACAAGATCAAATCAAAAATCAAAACTCATACTCTAACATACCAATATACATATGTACGGCTATATATACATACATATACACATCCATTTTTATTTTTATTCAAAAACCCATTTGTTATTATTTTCAAGTTAGTGATTTAATTCCAAGATTAATTGAAACCTTCCACTATCACCAACATCACCAAAAATTTCATGAATCATGATTTAAAAAGTAAGTTTTATACCTTCAAGATTTTGGTGGGTTTTTGATAAAGTTTGATTATATGGAGCTTGTTCTTCCTTGTAATCACTTAAAATAACTTCTTGGATCTTCAAACAAACTTGAAGCAACTTGAAATGGATTTGTATATTCAAGAACTAGTTGAAACTTTTGAAAATGGGGGTGAGAGGGTGTATACGGTTATGAAGGAAAGAAAGAGAAGAATGTAAAGTGTTGGCTAATTTTTTATTGGATATGGTGGGTGGTGGCATGTTGGAAAAGATTATGTAATGATTGTGTAAGAATTAGACTTACACATCTCCAACTAAGTCTTAGTGGGCACCCCCATGGGCCGCCACCTTAGCCACACACATATATAACATACACGCATACATACACTAATAAATATATATAATATATGTATATAGATCAAAAACTGGTATTTTACTGGATACCGGGTATTTTATCTAACGTTTTAATCCTGTTTTAGTGCGTATTAATTTATTTTTATCATTATATAAAAATATTCACACTAAATTGTTACTGAAATAATTATCAGTTGCCTTGACTGGCTGCGTTGACAGTATTTTTGTCACACCCCTTTCTGCGGCGGAAGCACGAGGTGTGATCATGAAAGGTTCTCATTGCATACGAAAGGTAAACATACTACATGCTCATAAAATAACTTCAAAATGCCAATACTACATAACCGAAAAACATGGTTTAAGTGTTTACATCACAAGACAGCATTTTGTCTGACAAGTTTACTACTTTATTCAAAGCTAAACAAAAGCGACGTCCAAGAGCATGCGTAAAACCGCGCGCACATCCATCCTAGTTACCTGAAATACATGTGAGTTTTTGGAAAAACGTCAACATAATGTTGGTGTGAATTCATGCAATTTTTGTGTTTAACGCTTGTATACTTTGTATTAAAATCATGGTATGTATTTGTTAAATCACGTATTCAAGTGTAAATCAAGTATTTCCATATGTATCAAGTGTTAATGGGTTGCAAAGCCATTAACATGTGACACGACATAGGAAGTCACCAAACCATAGGCATTTTTCTATAGTCGATTCACGACTGAGACACAAAAACACTGCTTGGTAAAAGAGTGGCCAAGAGTGGGGCTGCCCTGAAACCCATTAGATCTAACCTTTTGTTCTGCGGTCTTAGTATGTACACGATTAATGGTGCTTATGGTACCCTATTCGTGACACGATTTCTCGTATCATTCTTGTATCCATCATACCATTTGTAAACATTGTAATATTTGTAACATGTATTTCACCCCCGAAGTTATAAAACTGAAAACAGTTAAGAGAAAAGGGGGAGCATGAACTCACAACTTTGCGTTCCTTGCGTCGTAAACTTCACCGGATTTGCTTAATTAACGTCGTAACCTATACGCGTTTTCTTAATGTTAGTCACTAGACTTGCATCGCACAAGTACAGTCACTCTCTTTTGTATATATTCTTGTGTTAAAAATATTCTATATTTTTAACTACGTATCTTACTTATATTATTTTCTCAAAAATAATTATAAGCTTTTTGTATTTTGCACTTTGCACCCGAATTATGTATCTTGTATGTTATATGTGTATTTTATGTTTATACTCCTCATGAGTATTTAGTGTATTTTTAAGTCTTAATACGCTAGCACGTATAACACATACTATATATACTTAGCACAAAAGTTGGTGATAACATAATATATATTTTTCTCTCAAAATATACATACTTATATCCATTTTTATTCTTGAAGAAATCCTCATTTCTTATCACCAAAAATTAGGAAAACCTTGGTAATACTTTTAAACACATTTTTAGGGAATAAGTTTCTCAAAAACTGATATTTTTCTAAGTGTCAAAATTTATAAAAATTTTGACAGAGTTTCCCCTAAAAATGGAGGTTTCCCATGTTTTCAAAACATGTGTTTATTTTCTTTTAAATCGTCAACAATTTCTTCATTCAACAATAAACAATATGCAACTAGTTAAAATAGATATAATCGCAGAAATACATGAACTTGTGGTTTTTCCAAAATAGGTAGTATCCTTCCATTATTTTTAGTGGATCTTTATATAGATCAACTTCGTTTCTTGAAAGTCTCGTTTTTAAAGAAGTTACATCTTTACAACTTCCTGTCATTATTTACAAAAATAGTTATTTTGTCGAAACTTTGTCTTACACAAGTGTTTACACACTCGTGTGTTTGCTAGAATCATTCTTTTTCATGTAAGATTCGGCTTTAGAAAATATGATTTCTTGGACACTTGGTCCTTTGAAAGTACCGCTTGTAGATCCGTAGATCTACTAGTTTTGAACACCATTTAATAAGTAAAATCGATTTTACACAAGTTCAAGTTTGATGTGTGGTAGAGTTTCATCACCTAACCCTTGTTACACTTAAACAAGCTTTATGTCATAATCCATGATCATGACCAATCCGGGTTAAACGATGATCCGAGCTACCACAACATAGATCGGGCCTAAATAACCACACAAATCAAATACTACAAGATTTACACAACATTCAAGCTTTTAACCACCATTACTAGCATTTTTAGTAGACTTTTATGTATCAACTTGTATGTTTACGAGTTTTAGCCGTTACATAACTTTTTAACCACTTCAAAATAGTTCGAGAGTGTGATTCAAGCAACTTACTACTAGCTCGAGGCTAGGGAAAAATCTAAGCGCAAAATGAGAGGATAAAAGCAATAGAGTGAGGTCCTTCGCCTTCCGATTGCACCAAGCCTTCTTATCCGCGATCCTTAACGCTTGTATGGACTTGGAAAGTGAAGATCAAAAATCGAAAATGGGTGGATGGTAGAGGGGTGTTCGGCCGTGAGTAGTAGAGAGGGAGAGAGAGTGTGGGTGTTGTTGAGTTTGTGATGAAAGTGATAATGTGCTAAGACATGAACTTATAGACAATTAAAATGATCATTAACCAATGGTTACTATGCTTGCTAGATATTAAACACACAAGATTTTTATAATCAAATAAAGGACGATGTGTCACCATATGGTGACCGAGTTCGGTTGGGGGGGGGGGGGTAATCCGGTTGGTTTTCAACTAAACAGTTAGACATTAGTTAGTTAAGTGTGGAGGTTAACTTGGTTACTTGTGTGTCATGCATTATGACGGGTGTTAGGGTATTCAGGGACCCTAACTGGCTCAGAAAAAGATAAGTAATGTTATTAACAATATTTTCATGTTCCGTGTATAGTCCGGTTGTTCGGTTGCATACCGATTCGTTAAAGTGCTAAATTGCACCTTTTAGTGTTTAGTAAGTATCTTTTTATAATACTATCGATTCCCAACACTTAGGGAAATATTCTGGATAATAAAACGACATTTCTGCAAAATATTCATGTGTCTAAATGCTGAATTATTGCTGAATTATATAAATTCTGCACTTAAAGTGCGTTTCGGGTGCTTTTTAGTGCTTAGTTTTGCTTTCGCATTGCATATGTATTAAACCCTTGTATGTACTCTTGGGTTTTAATGCATTCTTGTTGTCGGACCTACACCTAGGCTCCAATTTTATTGTCTGACTGCTTTCTGCAGTTCTGTTGACACAGTGTGTCTTACCGGTGAGTTTACTAGTATTTTTGACGCAACGCTCTCGGTTATGCATAAAGCAATATTTTGTAGTATACAACATGCATGAATTCACTTGTTTAGTATGTAATCAGACATGGCTGACAATTAAGCACATAATTGCAGTCATTAAGCAATAATTAAAGTGTACGGAAATTACCGGTTTGGTGCCAGTTGTCACAGTCTCCCCCCGTTAAAAGAATTTCGTCCCGAAATTCAGGCTGAACTAACTCTCGCTGGAGTCTTCTTGAATAGGTGGGGATACTTTTTCTTGAACTGGTCTTCACGTTCCCATGTGTACTCGGGTCCGTGCTTAGAGCTCCAACGTTCTTTGACAAGTTTTACGCTGCTCCTCCTGGTCTTGTTGACTTTCCAGTCGGTAACCTCAACGGGTTGTTCTGTAAGTCGGAGGGCTTCATCAATATGCACTTCATCCATCGGGATGATCACGCTTTCTTGTGTTGGACTCTTCTTCAGGTTGGATACATGAAACGTATCATGTACTCCATTAAGTTCTTCCGGTAACTCCAACTTGTATGCCACGGTACCAATTCTCTTCAATATTCTGAATGGTCCGATATATCGTGGATTCAGCTTTCCACGCTTTCCAAATCTGACTACGCCCTTCCAAGGTGAGACTTTCAACAACACTTTGTCTCCCATCTTGAATTCTACTGATTTTCTTTTCGGATCAGCGTAGCTCTTTTGTCGATCTCGAGCCGCCTTAATGCGCTCTCGGATCTGCGCAATCTTGTCGGTTGTCTCTTGTACAAGTTCAGGACCAACCATACGCTTATCTCCGGCATCTGCCCAACATAAGGGCGATTGGCATTTGCGGCCATACAGAGCTTCGAACGGTGCGGCTTTTATGCTCGTATGATAGCTGTTATTGTAGGAAAACTCAACTAAAGGTAGATGAGTATCCCAGCTGCCGCCTAGATCCATGACACATGCGCGAAGCATATCTTCTAACGTTTGTATAGTCCGTTCGCTCTGGCCGTCTGTTTGCGGATGGGATGTCGTGCTCAGATCTAACTGAGATCCAAAGGCTTCCTGAAATGATTGGCAGATTCTTGAGACAAAGCGTCCATCTCTGTCTGAAATAATTGAGATTGGCACTCCATGACGTGCCACAATTTCTCTTAAGTATATTTCAGCAAGCTTTCCAGTGCTGTCTTTTTCTCGGATCGGTAGGAAGTGCGCAGACTTCGTTAATCGATCAACTATTACCCATATCATATCGTGCCCTCTCGGGGTCCTGGGTAATTTCGTTATGAAGTCCATCGAGATTTGTTCCCACTTCCACACGGGAATCTCTGGTTGTTGTAGTAGACCGGACGGTTTCTGATATTCGGCCTTAACCTTAGCACAGGTTAGGCATTTTCCAACATTGACAGCAACGTCGCTCTTGAGTCTCGGCCACCAATAATATTCTTTCAAGTCTTGATACATCTTGTCCGACCCTGGGTGGATCGAGTATCTTGACTTGTGCGCTTCATCAAGGATAACTTCTCGTAGGCCACCATAGAGCGGAACCCAAATGCGCTTTTTAAAGTATAAGGCTCCCTCTTCATTTGGCGCCATGTATTTCAGCATACCCCGTAGGTATTCAGCTTTACAGTTCTCTCCTTTAAGAGCTTCTTGTTGTGCATCTCGAATGCGTGCAGTGAGGTTCGTTCGAATGGTCATTTCTAACGCTCGAACCCTTCGGGTCTTAACCCTTTCTTTTCGGCTTAACGCGTCCGCTACAACGTTTGCCTTTCCAGGATGGTACTTAATCTCACAGTCATAATCGTTCAGCAGCTCAACCCAACGTCGCTGGCGCATATTCAATTCCTTCTGATCAAATATGTGTTGTAAGCTTTTGTGATCTGTGAAGATTGTACATCGAGTACCATATAAATAATGTCGCCAAATCTTCAAGGCGAATACCACTGCACCCAGCTCCAGGTCGTGAGTGGTATAATTTCTCTCGTGAACCTTCAGTTGTCTTGAAGCATAAGCGATGACTTTTTGGCGTTGCATGAGCACGCAACCCAAGCCTTGTCGTGAGGCGTCGCAGTATACCACGAAGTCTTCAGTGCCTTCGGGTAACGATAGTATCGGTGCATCTGTAACACCTGTGTCATTTCAACCATCAAACAAATGCCAAACCAATGAAATATTGTATTTCATACTTTGGACTTGTATAAATATGTGTATCTTTTGCACATATCAACTCTTGTTCGATTTCAAACTCTAAATCGCTTTCTGGAAGGTTATACGCGCACTAATGCGTAAATATAACCAGTTTAATGCAACAAACACTCCGGAATAGTGACATAGGCTTAACATACCTTAAATAACCTTTACATAACTTAGATATAAGTTTTGGAAGGTTTGATATGGTGAAATCAAAGTTATATCGCTTACAGGGACTAAAGTTGACAAACTGCGAAAGTATGCCAATTTGAACTGTAACAGACATTCCGGAACATGACCATAAGTTAAACATACCATAAATATCCTTTACATAGCTTAGAAATAGGCTTTGAGGGGTTCGGTATGCTAAAATAAACTTTTGGGTCATTCAGGGACTAAAAGTGTCAAAAAGTGCACAAGTTTGCATTTTCGCGCATAACTTACGTTCTGAATACATCCGGACATCCAAAAATTTATGTGAGCATGACTATATTATATTTTAGTGTTCACCATAAGAAAAATCCATTCGTCGCGTCATTTGGTTCGTTTTTCGCGCTTATGCGCATTCCGTCGTAATTAAGCGAACATCGCGTTCGTACGACCAAACGAACCATCATCCGAGATATTTTTGAGCATGTTTTGAGTTCCCTATACTTTAACTTCATTTTAGAGCCTTGAAATGAGGTTAACGGGGTTCAAACGCATCGAAAATCGCTTAAACGGGCTGCAGGGACTAAACCTGTCACTTTTGAAAAAATTCTGAAACATGGGGGCAGTGGCGTAGCGCGAGCCCTAAGGGCCTATGCAGTCGCGCTATGCGACTGCCTATGCTGGACAGAAAACATGCAGAAAACTCAGTTTTGCGTTTTCGGGACCAGATTCGATGTATTAGCCGTTGTTTAATTCACAACCACACATTCTAACTTGCTTAGTCAGCGGATAAGGATGGAATTTTGGCACCATAACTTTGCAACACATGTATGGATGGAATTTAAACACCTAAACACCATAACTTTGCAACACATGTATGGATGGAATTTAAACACCTAAACACCATAACTTTGCAACACATGTACGGATGGGATTAAGGCACGTTTTCCATGAAACGATCTTAACGGTTCGGGTATTCCTATAAATACCCCAACACCCCCATTGCTAAAATCACTAGAAACTTGATTTGAGAAACTCTAAGTTGAAACATTTGTTTCATACCTGAGATTTTTGAATCGAGTTTAGCATTCGGGGACCCTTCGTAAGTATTCTTTCGTTCTTTTCCTTATTTTACTGCTTTTCGAGTCAGAAAGTCAAACTTTGTTTGACTTTCAGCGTTGACCAGTAATGGTCAATGCGAAGTTCTTTTGAACTTCGCAACGTGAGTGTAATCACGTTGGTTATAGTCCCTTGGGACTATGCCTACTGATTACCACGTTGTCTAGGGTCGTAGGGTAAGCGATCTAATAAATCGCTTATACCTCGAACCCGACCCAGTTTGGTCGATCATTAGGATCCGACCAAACACATTAGGTGACCATAGTAGGTAGGGAATAACCTTCCGAGGTTATACCCTATGGTCGCATCGTTTAAGTAGTTGTATGATAGGTAGTTTATATGCCTTAGGTAAATTACCAGAATACCCTTTTCATGTATAATTGGTAATTAAGCATATGTAACCTAAACCTTTGTCACATAACTGATTATGTAATATGTTTAGGCATATAACACTTGTCATAGGGCTAGTTAGGCGGTCCGAACGCGTTTCACGCGAACGACGCGTTAAAGTAGCATAAGCTACCTAAACGGGTCGTAATGGGTCGTAGACACTTAGGTTAAGTTTCATTTAGTATGTAGGCTTTGATTAACCATGTCACATGAGTTCCTACACTCATTTGGTTTACAAACCCTCATGCTACCCAGTCTCCCGATTTAGGTCCGGTTTATTAATGTAGTTACCTATATTAGGTGCCGTTGGATATTCCGAGATCTCTAGCGTTGCTTGGTGATTATCTTTAGACATCTGAGCAATCTCAAGTGAGTACATAGACCCCTCTTTTACTGTTTTCCAAACTGTTTTGGGGTGAAACACATGTGCCTACTTGTTACTTTCATGCTTTCCTGTTTTAACATCATATACTGCTATGTTCGTTAGTACATTATAGTACATGATTTTATGACATCTCATGCTAGGTGTGCCCAATTGTGTGCATTACTTAGTACATCGTTTTACATGACATTTTGACAAAGACATTTGACATAGACATTTCGGCATAGACATTTTAACATGATTGACATTTGATCATGCATTTCCCACAAAACATAACTTTGATTTAAACCAAGATTTACTTCAATACTTTGTTTTTGTGCATATGGTTTAGTTGAGACATTTCACTTGCCATACATGACATCTTGACATAGACGTTTGACATAGATATTTGACATAGACATTTGACATGGATATTTGACATAGACATTTTGATATGATTTACATCTTGACATGAACACTTTGACATATTACCCAATACATTTGACAATTTATTTAAGCATAGACTTCTTACATTGGTTGGTTTGGTTTAATTAAGTGATTAAGTAACGATGCGTGTGTAATATGATACAAGCATGGTGGATACGCCGCTGGTACTTCCTATATATAAGTGTTTGTATGATATTACATATCATAGCGTTATTTGAATCATTTCAGTTTGAGACATAGAACATTTTATACAAATAACATACTTTTCACAAGACATTGTTTTACAAACAACTTATCTTATACAAACTTATCTTACATGGTTATTTATTTAACCATACATTATTTACTTATTTATACATATCATCTGAACTCATTGTTTTTCAAATGATTTACAAAGACAAAGCAAATTACAAGGTTCATGACTAAACATTTTCTCAAACATAAGTCATGAAACCTATTTTCACAAAACCTATGTATCTCACAGGCATTTTTATGCTGACGTACCTATTTTCACATGTGTTTTTCAGGAACTGTTGCATAAGATGATCAAGATACACATAGGCAGACTTGGGCTTTAGTGACAATAAAAGATGCAAGACTAGTTAATTATGTTGTATTTCTTTGTTTATTAAGACATTGTAACACTTTTAATTAATAAAACGAAACTTCAATTGCCATGGATTTGAAACATTAATTCTGTTACAACACTCCCCGATGTTTCCGCCACGTTTTGTATGTTCCATGTGGTCAGGGTGTGACAGAAAAGATGGTATCAGAGCCAATGGTTATAGGGAATTAGGTTATTAGTAATGCTTTGACCTAGTCTATAACCTTCTTAGGACCCTAACGCGAGTTTACTTGCGTTTAGTCGTAAAACAATACTGTCACCTATCCTTAGGCGACGACCACTACAAGAACACAATTTTCGAAACCGCTTTGAAAACTAATCATCTGTTCTAGGATGATTGATTACAAGGTTTTGAACCCTCTGTTATATGGTTTTGAACCCCTTTGAATTTTCAAAATCTCGTCAAGGTTTTGGGTTTTAAATAATGTGAACACGTGCAAACTGGAAGGGTGAATGCCTGTATTCTGGGATTTCTGTCTAGGCAAGCACTTCGTATACATCTCATCAGACGCGAGACCAGTTGTGCTTACCTGGGAATTCTTGGGATGAGTGTTCACTTATAGGCGAGCATGTCTTCGCGATACATTATTTTTGACCTATTCACTTTGACAAATCACCGAGGTCGTTCGTTGCTTTGTAGTAACAAACAAATGACCACTATCCTTGCTTTCATCAGATTTGTTTCATCTCATTCTTTTCTTCTAAATCTCTCACTCGTTTCCTTTCATGTTTCCTCTTTTAGAATGCCTCCTCGACGCGACAATCAGATGTCAAATGCCGAACTGGCGGAAATCATCGCGTAGCAAATGGCTGTTGCCTTCCCAAATCTTTATGCTCAAATGATGCAGGCCATCAACAACAACAATGCTCCCTGCAACTTCAAGAGTTTCAACTCGGCTAAACCGCTCAAGTTTAGTGGTTCAGAGGGAGCAACGGGGCTTCTTCAATGGTTCGAGAGCATTGAGAATACGTTCCGTCACGTTCAGTGTCCTGAAAATCGCAAGGTCGAGTTTTCTTCGAGCTTGTTTCAGAAGAGGGCTCTTACATGGTGGAACGGGATTATGAGAGACCGGGGTGCTGAAATTGCACTAGCACAGACTTGGGCCGAGCTTAGAGCTCTTATGATGAGGGAGTTCTGTCCTCGTCATGAACTGCGAGCTTTGGAGAGGGAGTTTGATGATTTGAAGCAAGACAGTGGTGAACATCGAGCCTATACTGACCGTTTTGAAGAATTGAGCCTGTTGTGTCCTGCTATGGTTACTCCTGTGGATAAGGCGATCGAGAAATATACTGATGGTCTTCCTGACCTAGTTCAGGATATTGTTACTGGCAGCAACCCTACTACTGTCAGACAAGCCATTGAATTGTCAGCTACTCTAACTGAATCCCACATCAGAAAGAAAAAGCTTTTTCGAAAAGGCGACCCAAGACCATCCGACAAGACTGCTCAAGTGGAACCAAAGGAAGAACATGCTGAGGTGTCCAAGAATAAGAAGCGTAAGGCTTCGCAGAATTTTGCGATTGCTGCTCAACCTAATCAAAACACCCGCAACCAACCAGCGCAGCCTCCTGCAAGGAAACCTTATGCCGGTACTGCACCGATATGCGACAAATGTAATGCACACCACTTAGCTCACCTACAGTGTCGTTTGTGTGCATCATGTGGGCGACTCGGTCACCTGGCAAATGCTTGTCGTTTTACCCCGAACCAAGCTGGTCCAAACCAACCTCAAGTAAATCCTGCTCAAGCTCGTCTTCCACGAGGTCCTTGTTTCAACTGTAACGAGATGGGCCATTTCCGAAGAAATTGCCCAAAGATTGCTAACGCGAATCCAGCGCAAGGATGAGCATCGGACCAACTAGAAGACATTGTTGTTTGGAAATAATCAAGCCTTATGTATTATTTTCTTTTGTTGTCAAGGTCCATGAAACAGTTGTTGTTATGGTTGTTTATAAATAAATCTTTTTATTTTGCATTGCAATGTACAAATATGATGGCATGTATAAACAACGTATCCCCTACAATACCGACAATCAAGGAATCGTATTCCTTGAAGAACAGACTACTCCGTAATTTCTTCCATTTTATTATCTCTTGCGTTTTCCACGGAAATCCTTAGTACTCGTCTCTTGCAAAGAAACGAAGTACAAGGCGCAAGTCACAACTCTGTACGAATACCCAAAGTACCACTATAAATTCTTAATAGGGTACCTAAGGGGTATTTCCGTATATTCAAAAATTATAGTACCTTAATTCGAATATTGCGTTTTCTTGAAAACGAAATCGAATTTTTAGAAGATCTTTCTATCTTCATAGTTAGATTCTTGTTAATGTTTAAAGTGCCGAATGAAATCCATGAAATGGATTCCTAGTGTGCTTTAAATGCATGTACGTAATTAACAAAACAAAACTTACAAATCAAAGATCTAGATAAACAATTTTATGGTTACGTGACTATGTGTTTATGCATTTTGTGTTTTTTTTTGTATACTCTGGATATTCGTTATCCGAATCCTCATAGAATCTTTCTTATCTTCATATGAAGGATTCATAGTAGGATATTCAAAAAGGTACTATCTTAAATCCTTAATGGACTTCTACGTTGTAGTTAAGTCCCTTGGATTATAAAGTACTATTCCAAAGTTTAAGGGCAACATGTGTTGATAAGTTAAATACATCCTACGTCGGTGTAGTAGTTAAAGAGATCCTACGTCGATCTAAGTTAAATAGATTGGTTCGACAATCTAGTTAAATACATCCTACGTCGGTGTAGTAGTTAAAGAGATCCTACGTCGATCTAAGTTAAATAGATTGGTTCGACAATCTAGTTAAATACATCCTACGTCGGTGTAGTAGTTAAATACATCCTACGTCGGTGTAGTAGTTAAATACATCCTACGTCGGTGTAGTAGTTAAAGAGATCCTACGTCGATCTAAGTTAAATAGATTGGTTCGACAATCTAGTTAAATACATCCTACGTCGGTGTAGTAGTTAAATACATCCTACGTCGGTGTAGTAGTTAAATACATCCTACGTCGGTGTAGTAGTTAAATACATCCTACGTCGGTGTAGTAGTTAAATACATCCTACGTCGGTGTAGTAGTTAAATACATCCTACGTCGGTGTAGTAGTTAAATACATCCTACGTCGGTGTAGTAGTTAAATACATCCTACGTCGGTGTAGTAGTTAAATATTCCTCTTGGGTAGTTTAGTTGAATAGATTGGTTCGACAATCTAGTTAAATACATCCTACGTCGATGTAGTAGTTAAATAATTCTCTTGAGTAGTTAAGTTAAATAGATTGGTTCGACAATCTAGTTAAATGTATCATGTGTTTATGTAGTTAGATAGACCCTCGTGAGGTCTAGTTCAAGAGATTATTCGTTTAATTTTTCCCCATACGCATTATGAAATAAACTGTGCGGACTGTGCAAGGAACTACGTAATTATGGAGGCCTACATAATTATGGAGTTCAGTGCATAGGAACCACAGGAAGTTTTGTCATGTGTTAAGACCAACAGTGGCAAGAGTAATGATACGGGAGAAGTCTTGGACTTTGACCAATGTCATTTATTCTCACACTACCCAATTCTGATTTCAAGCACACACAAGTTTCCTATGGTAATTCTTCACGGGAACTGTTCTCCTGTCTATAGTTCAAAACTCCATGTTTTGTTACTACAATGACTTCAATTTGAGGGTTGACATCTTTGCTAAGAATCCTAACATGGCCCAGAGTTTTACTTAAGGGCTCAATGGATTTGTCTGAAGGCAAAAACCGTCACGGCTGTCTCCACAAGTTTCCTCTAAAACTAAATTTCGGGACGAAATTTCCTAAAGTAGGGGAGACTGTAACACCTGTGTCATTTCAACCATCAAACAAATGCCAAACCAATGAAATATTGTATTTCATACTTTGGACTTGTATAAATATGTGTATCTTTTGCACATATCAACTCTTGTTCGATTTCAAACTCTAAATCGCTTTCTGGAAGGTTATACGCGCACTAATGCGTAAATATAACCAGTTTAATGCAACAAACACTCCGGAATAGTGACATAGGCTTAACATACCTTAAATAACCTTTACATAACTTAGATATAAGTTTTGGAAGGTTTGATATGGTGAAATCAAAGTTATATCGCTTACAGGGACTAAAGTTGACAAACTGCGAAAGTATGCCAATTTGAACTGTAACAGACATTCCGGAACATGACCATAAGTTAAACATACCATAAATATCCTTTACATAGCTTAGAAATAGGCTTTGAGGGGTTCGGTATGCTAAAATAAACTTTTGGGTCATTCAGGGACTAAAAGTGTCAAAAAGTGCACAAGTTTGCATTTTCGCGCATAACTTACGTTCTGAATACATCCGGACATCCAAAAATTTATGTGAGCATGACTATATTATATTTTAGTGTTCACCATAAGAAAAATCCATTCGTCGCGTCATTTGGTTCGTTTTTCGCGCTTATGCGCATTCCGTCGTAATTAAGCGAACATCGCGTTCGTACGACCAAACGAACCATCATCCGAGATATTTTTGAGCATGTTTTGAGTTCCCTATACTTTAACTTCATTTTAGAGCCTTGAAATGAGGTTAACGGGGTTCAAACGCATCGAAAATCGCTTAAACGGGCTGCAGGGACTAAACCTGTCACTTTTGAAAAAATTCTGAAACATGGGGGCAGTGGCGTAGCGCGAGCCCTAAGGGCCTATGCAGTCGCGCTACGCGACTGCCTATGCTGGACAGAAAACATGCAGAAAACTCAGTTTTGCGTTTTCGGGACCAGATTCGATGTATTAGCCGTTGTTTAATTCACAACCACACATTCTAACTTGCTTAGTCAGCGGATAAGGATGGAATTTTGGCACCATAACTTTGCAACACATGTATGGATGGAATTTAAACACCTAAACACCATAACTTTGCAACACATGTATGGATGGAATTTAAACACCTAAACACCATAACTTTGCAACACATGTACGGATGGGATTAAGGCACGTTTTCCATGAAACGATCTTAACGGTTCGGGTATTCCTATAAATACCCCAACACCCCCATTGCTAAAATCACTAGAAACTTGATTTGAGAAACTCTAAGTTGAAACATTTGTTTCATACCTGAGATTTTTGAATCGAGTTTAGCATTCGGGGACCCTTCGTAAGTATTCTTTCGTTCTTTTCCTTATTTTACTGCTTTTCGAGTCAGAAAGTCAAACTTTGTTTGACTTTCAGCGTTGACCAGTAATGGTCAATGCGAAGTTCTTTTGAACTTCGCAACGTGAGTGTAATCACGTTGGTTATAGTCCCTTGGGACTATGCCTACTGATTACCACGTTGTCTAGGGTCGTAGGGTAAGCGATCTAATAAATCGCTTATACCTCGAACCCGACCCAGTTTGGTCGATCATTAGGATCCGACCAAACACATTAGGTGACCATAGTAGGTAGGGAATAACCTTCCGAGGTTATACCCTATGGTCGCATCGTTTAAGTAGTTGTATGATAGGTAGTTTATATGCCTTAGGTAAATTACCAGAATACCCTTTTCATGTATAATTGGTAATTAAGCATATGTAACCTAAACCTTTGTCACATAACTGATTATGTAATATGTTTAGGCATATAACACTTGTCATAGGGCTAGTTAGGCGGTCCGAACGCGTTTCACGCGAACGACGCGTTAAAGTAGCATAAGCTACCTAAACGGGTCGTAATGGGTCGTAGACACTTAGGTTAAGTTTCATTTAGTATGTAGGCTTTGATTAACCATGTCACATGAGTTCCTACACTCATTTGGTTTACAAACCCTCATGCTACCCAGTCTCCCGATTTAGGTCCGGTTTATTAATGTAGTTACCTATATTAGGTGCCGTTGGATATTCCGAGATCTCTAGCGTTGCTTGGTGATTATCTTTAGACATCTGAGCAATCTCAAGTGAGTACATAGACCCCTCTTTTACTGTTTTCCAAACTGTTTTGGGGTGAAACACATGTGCCTACTTGTTACTTTCATGCTTTCCTGTTTTAACATCATATACTGCTATGTTCGTTAGTACATTATAGTACATGATTTTATGACATCTCATGCTAGGTGTGCCCAATTGTGTGCATTACTTAGTACATCGTTTTACATGACATTTTGACAAAGACATTTGACATAGACATTTCGGCATAGACATTTTAACATGATTGACATTTGATCATGCATTTCCCACAAAACATAACTTTGATTTAAACCAAGATTTACTTCAATACTTTGTTTTTGTGCATATGGTTTAGTTGAGACATTTCACTTGCCATACATGACATCTTGACATAGACGTTTGACATAGATATTTGACATAGACATTTGACATGGATATTTGACATAGACATTTTGATATGATTTACATCTTGACATGAACACTTTGACATATTACCCAATACATTTGACAATTTATTTAAGCATAGACTTCTTACATTGGTTGGTTTGGTTTGATTAAGTGATTAAGTAACGATGCGTGTGTAATATGATACAAGCATGGTGGATACGCCGCTGGTACTTCCTATATATAAGTGTTTGTATGATATTACATATCATAACGTTATTTGAATCATTTCAGTTTGAGACATAGAACATTTTATACAAATAACATACTTTTCACAAGACATTGTTTTACAAACAACTTATCTTATACAAACTTATCTTACATGGTTATTTATTTAACCATACATTATTTACTTATTTATACATATCATCTGAACTCATTGTTTTTCAAATGATTTACAAAGACAAAGCAAATTACAAGGTTCATGACTAAACATTTTCTCAAACATAAGTCATGAAACCTATTTTCACAAAACCTATGTATCTCACAGGCATTTTTATGCTGACGTACCTATTTTCACATGTGTTTTTCAGGAACTGTTGCATAAGATGATCAAGATACACATAGGCAGACTTGGGCTTTAGTGACAATAAAAGATGCAAGACTAGTTAATTATGTTGTATTTCTTTGTTTATTAAGACATTGTAACACTTTTAATTAATAAAACGAAACTTCAATTGCCATGGATTTGAAACATTAATTCTGTTACAACACTCCCCGATGTTTCCGCCACGTTTTGTATGTTCCATGTGGTCGGGGTGTGACAGCATCGCAGAGCTTGTTCTTAAGTAGCTGAAAGGCTTCTTCTTGTTTGTGACCCCAGTCGTATTTCCTGTCCTTCTGTGTAAGGGTCGTTAGCGGTTGAGCTATCTTTGAGAAATTCTCGATGAATCGCCGATAATAGCCCGCTAAGCCCAAAAATTGTCGAACTTCAGTTGGGGTCTTGGGAGCTTCCCAATTCTTTATTGCTTCAATCTTGGACGGGTCTACATGAATGCCCTTCTCATTCACCACGTGACCAAGAAATTGTACTTCGCGAATCCAGAATTCGCATTTCGAGAACTTTGCATAAAGTTTCTCTTTCTTCAGTAGTTCCAGAATAGTTCCGAGATGTTGCTCATGTTCTTCTTTCGTTCGCGAGTAAATCAGGATATCATCGATAAATACAATCACGAATATATCGAGATATGGTTTACATACGCGGTTCATCAGATCCATAAAGACCGCTGGCGCGTTCGTCAATCCAAACGGCATCACAAGAAATTCGTAGTGCCCATAGCGTGTTCTGAATGCAGTCTTTGGCACGCTTTCATCTTGGATTCTCAGCTGATGGTATCCAGATCGAAGGTCGATCTTGGAATTGTAGCTTGATCCTTGCAGTTGATCAAACAAGTCATCAATCCTCGGTAGCGGATGCCGATTCTTGATCGTGAGCTTGTTCAGTTCCCTGTAATCGATACACATCCGCAGTGATCCGTCCTTCTTTTTCACGAATAATACTAGAGCTCCCCAGGGTGAGAAGCTTGGCCTTATGAATCCTTTATCCAACAACTCCTGAAGCTGTGTAGATAATTCTTTCATTTCGGATGGCGCAAGTCGATATGGAGCCTTGGCTACAGGAGCGGCTCCTGGAACCAAGTCTATGTGGAATTCGACTTGTCGTTGTGGAGGTAGTCCTGGCAGATCTTCAGGGAACACATCAGGAAATTCCTTCACCACAGGAATGTCTTCGAGTTTTGGCTCCAAAGCCTTCTTATCTACAACGTGTGCTAGGAAAGCAACACATCCTTTCCTTAAGCACTTATGTGCCTTCATACAACTGATGATTCGTAGAGGCGCGTTTCGTCTTTCTCCATGTACGATGAGAGTTTCATCATTCGTCAGAGGGATGCGAATGATTTTCTCATGACAAATGACTTCAGCTTTGTTCTTGGACAACCAGTCCATCCCGACCACTACATCGAAGCTACCTAATTGAATAGGTAAGAGGTCGATGCTAAATCTTCGTTCACCAAGTTCTAGCGTGCAGCCTCTAACAACTTCGCTCGATTCAACAAGTTTTCCATTGGCTAGTTCTATGGAAAAAGGAATTTCTAATCTACTAGATTCTATTCCAAGTATGCGTTTAAATTCCACAGACATGAAACTATAATCAGCGCCAGTGTCAAATAATATGGATGCAAAGTGATTGTTAATGAGGAACATACCGTTGACCACATTAGGGTCCTCGCGTGCTTTCCTTGCCCCAATCACAAACGCTCGAGTCTGAACGTTGTTTCCCCTTGGGCAATTTTTCTTGAGATGATCCATGCTTCCACAACCAAAGCATCCTTGGTTTTGCCCAGCTCCATGGTCATTCCGGTTTCCATTGCCATTTCCATTTCTACCATTGTCTCTAGTTCCAGCACCGTTGCGATTTCCATTCCTGTTCTTTCTTTTTCCCCAACAGTCCTCGGTATGGTGACCCAGGTTTCCACACTTGTCGCATTTTGGAATGCGACAAACTCCTCTGTGATGACGCTTGCACTGGTTGCAGAAAGGCATGGTGCCCAGGTACCTTTTGGTATGAGTGTCATTCATGGTTGAGAGAGTTTCCGCTTCCTGAGGCGGTTTAGGTTTGCGCTCCTTGTTGTTGAAGCCCTTGTTGTTGATATGAGTGGCTTGATTCAGATTCGAATACTTCCTCTTCTTGTCACCAGACGACTTATCATGCGTCTCGGTCCTTTCAGTTGGGTTTAGTGATAACCTCTTCCTACGAACGCAATCTTCGGTAAGGTTGGCAGCCAGAGTTACCGCCACAGTGATTGTTTGAGGTTTGGCCGAAGTTACCATGCCGCGAAACTCTGGGGCCAGTCCCCTAATGTAGCGTTCAACGCGCTTGAATTCGGGAGTCACCACGTAGGGAAACACTCTAGACAGATCGTGGAATCTTCGAGTATAACCATTAATATCCGCACCTTCCATGGTCAAGTGCCAGAACTCCGTTTCCAGATTTTGGAGTTCAGCACGAGAGCAATACTTCTCTCTCATTCTTTCCTTAAGTTCATCCCAAGTCAGGCCATAGGCGGCATCATCGAGCAAGGTTTGGGCTTGCAAGTTCCACCAAGTCAGAGCTTCATCGACAAACAATACAGTAGCAAAAGTGACTTGCTGATCCGCGGTACACTTGCTCATGCGGATAGTAGCTTCAGTCTTCTCCGTCCAGCGCACAAATGCTACTGCACCTCCTGTGCCGTCATAGTTCATCGGCTTGCAGTCGAGGAATTGCTTGAAAGTGCAGCATGGAGCTGCATTGCCTCCAGATAGATCTCCGTTCCCATTACATCTAGCATTGCTTGGGCCGCCACTGCCTTGAGTTCGGTTTGCCTCATACTGGGCGATAGCAGCGGAGATCCTTTCTTCCAGTAGAGCTTCCAGCTCTTCGGCAATTCTTGGCAGTGGGGGAGGAGGAGGTTGATCACGAGCGTTCACAGCTCTCCTGGGTGCCATGTTCTGAAGAACATAACACAACAGGGTTACACATTTGTTTGATATCGTCATGCTAGACAGTAGTAGTATATATATATATTCACATATATATACCACATAAGTGACATCAAACAATTATTACTCTAGCAGAAAACTTAGTAGGCTTGCACTGAGGGAATCTATACGTGACAAGACTTGTTGTGATTTTTGTGCACTGAATTCCATAATTATGTATGCATCCATAATTACGTAACTCCTTGCACAGTCCGCACAGTTCGTTTCATCCTCGTATTTTCTTCCTTCAGGTAGGCCATTGCTTTCAGGTAAAGTCACATATACTTGTGACATTCTACTTCTAGTACATGCTAATTATCACACATAATTGCAAGTAATTTCTAGTCAACGATAAGTGCTACTCAAGTGCACTCTAAGTCTCGTAGTGTCTTTCCTAGACTCATGTAGACAGTTTCAGGCAGTGGATGTCGCGGGACGTTTTATGCAATGAAAACTATTTGAAAATTGTTTTCGTGAAAGGATCCTAGAGATTGTAGACTAGACTCGAGATGGAATCCTGGTTCACTACAATCGCAGCTCTGATACCAATCTGTCACACCCCTTTCTGCGGCGGAAGCACGAGGTGTGATCATGAAAGGTTCTCATTGCATACGAAAGGTAAACAAACTACATGCTCATAAAATAACTTCAAAATGCCAATACTACATAACCGAAAAACATGGTTTAAGTGTTTACATCACAAGACAGCATTTTGTCTGACAAGTTTACTACTTTATTCAAAGCTAAACAAAAGCGACGTCCAAGAGCATGCGTAAAACCGCGCGCACATCCATCCTAGTTACCTGAAATACATGTGAGTTTTTGGAAAAACGTCAACATAATGTTGGTGTGAATTCATGCAATTTTTGTGTTTAACGCTTGTATACTTTGTATTAAAATCATGGTATGTATTTGTTAAATCACGTATTCAAGTGTAAATCAAGTATTTCCATATGTATCAAGTGTTAATGGGTTGCAAAGCCATTAACATGTGACACGACATAGGAAGTCACCAAACCATAGGCATTTTTCTATAGTCGATTCACGACTGAGACACAAAAACACTGCTTGGTAAAAGAGTGGCCAAGAGTGGGGCTGCCCTGAAACCCATTAGATCTAACCTTTTGTTCTGCGGTCTTAGTATGTACACGATTAATGGTGCTTATGGTACCCTATTCGTGACACAATTTCTCGTATCATTCTTGTATCCATCATACCATTTGTAAACATTGTAATATTTGTAACATGTATTTCACCCCCGAAGTTATAAAACTGAAAACAGTTAAGAGAAAAGGGGGAGCATGAACTCACAACTTTGCGTTCCTTGCGTCGTAAACTTCACCGGATTTGCTTAATTAACGTCGTAACCTATACGCGTTTTCTTAATGTTAGTCACTAGACTTGCGTCGCACAAGTACAGTCACTCTCTTTTGTATATATTCTTGTGTTAAAAATATTCTATATTTTTAACTACGTATCTTACTTATATTATTTTCTCAAAAATAATTATAAGCTTTTTTTATTTTGCACTTTGCACCCGAATTATGTATCTTGTATGTTGTATGTGTATTTTATGTTTATACTCCTCATGAGTATTTAGTGTATTTTTAAGTCTTAATACGCTAGCACGTATAACACATACTATATATACTTAGCCCAAAAGTTGGTGATAACATAATATATATTTTTCTCTCAAAATATACATACTTATATCCATTTTTATTCTTGAAGAAATCCTCATTTCTTATCACCAAAAATTAGGAAAACCTTGGTAATACTTTTAAACACATTTTTTGGGAATAAGTTTCTCAAAAACTGATATTTTTCTAAGTGTCAAAATTTATAAAAATTTTGACAGAGTTTCCCCTAAAAATGGAGGTTTCCCATGTTTTCAAAACATGTGTTTATTTTCTTTTAAATTGTCAACAATTTCTTAATTCAACAATAAACAATATGCAACTAGTTAAAATAGATATAATCGCAGAAATACATGAACTTGTGGTTTTTCCAAAATAGGTAGTATCCTTCCATTATTTTTAGTGGATCTTTATATAGATCAACTTCGTTTCTTGAAAGTCTCGTTTTTAAAGAAGTTACATCTTTACAACTTCCTGTCATTATTTACAAAAATAGTTATTTTGTCGAAACTTTGTGTTACACAAGTGTTTACACACTCGTGTGTTTGCTAGAATCATTCTTTTTCATGTAAGATTCGGCTTTAGAAAATATGATTTCTTGGACACTTGGTCCTTTGAAAGTACCGCTTGTAGATTCGTAGATCTACTAGTTTTGAACACCATTTCATAAGTAAAATCGATTTTACACAAGTTCAAGTTTGATGTGTGGTAGAGTTTCATCACCTAACCCTTGTTACACTTAAACAAGCTTTATGTCATAATCCATGATCATGACCAATCCGGGTTAAACGATGATCCGAGCTACCACAACATAGATCGGGCCTAAATAACCACACAAATCAAATACTACAAGATTTACACAACATTCAAGCTTTTAACCACCATTACTAGCATTTTTAGTAGACTTTTATGTATCAACTTGTATGTTTACGAGTTTTAGCCGTTACATAACTTTTTAACCACTTCAAAATAGTTCGAGAGTGTGATTCAAGCAACTTACTACTAGCTCGAGGCTAGGGAAGAATCTAAGCGCAAAATGAGAGGATAAAAGCAATAGAGTGAGGTCCTTCGCCTTCCGATTGCACCAAGCCTTCTTATCCGCGATCCTTAACGCTTGTATGGACTTGGAAAGTGAAGATCAAAAATCGAAAATGGGTGGATGGTAGAGGGGTGTTCGGCCGTGAGTAGTAGAGAGGGAGAGAGAGTGTGGGTGTTGTTGAGTTTGTGATGAAAGTGATAATGTGCTAAGACATGAACTTATAGACAATTAAAATGATCATTAACCAATGGTTACTATGCTTGCTAGATATTAAACACACAAGATTTTTATAATCAAATAAAGGACGATGTGTCACCATATGGTGACCGAGTTCGGTTGGGGGGGGGGGGGTAATCCGGTTGGTTTTCAACTAAACAGTTAGACATTAGTTAGTTAAGTGTGGAGGTTAACTTGGTTACTTGTGTGTCATGCATTATGACGGGTGTTAGGGTATTCAGGGACCCTAACTGGCTCAGAAAAAGATAAGTAATGTTATTAACAATATTTTCATGTTCCGGGAATAGTCCGGTTGTTCGGTTGCATACCGATTCGTTAAAGTGCTAAATTGCACCTTTTAGTGTTTAGTAAGTATCTTTTTATAATACTATCGATTCCCAACACTTAGGGAAATATTCTGGATAATAAAACGACATTTCTGCAAAATATTCATGTGTCTAAATGCTGAATTATTGCTGAATTATATAAATTCTGCACTTAAAGTGCGTTTCGGGTGCTTTTTAGTGCTTAGTTTTGCTTTCGCATTGCATATGTATTAAACCCTTGTATGTACTCTTGGGTTTTAATGCATTCTTGTTGTCGGACCTACACCTAGGCTCCAATTTTATTGTCTGACTGCTTTCTGTAGTTCTGTTGACACAGTGTGTCTTACCGGTGAGTTTACTAGTATTTTTGACGCAACGCTCTCGGTTATGCATAAAGCAATATTTTGTAGTATACAACATGCATGAATTCACTTGTTTAGTATGTAATCAGATATGGCTGACAATTAAGCACATAATTGCAGTCATTAAGCAATAATTAAAGTGTACGGAAATTACCGGTTTGGTGCCAGTTGTCACAATTTTGTCTAATACGCGCAGTATCGCGCGGTAAGCGCTCAAACTCGAAAAATAGAGTTTCTTAGTGTTTTAATTTATTTTTCCTCACGATTATGATTAAAATTACTATTCTAATCATAACAGACTATTTTTTAGGATTTTAACACTGATCGGGTGGTCACCGACGTTCGTTTCGCATTTTATTCGCTACGCGATAAGCGTTTATTTTATCGTTGCCAACATAATTTTTATCAATGTTTGGATTCACCAACACATTAAATATCACATATAAACATTAATATCAGTCAAATACAGCTTTTTATTTATTCATGACATGTGTTACATTTGTAAGGTACAGTCTAAATAGCCGGGTGTCACAGTCTCCCCCTGTTTAGGAAATTTCGTCCCAGAAATTTTACTCTATAGGTTTTGTTTTCGCACTCGGTGGAAACACTAAGAACAGTCTTGTTAAATATGGTCTTGTAGTTTCTGTAAGAAACTTTGATTCTTACGAAGAATCCTCGTAGACTTTTATTATATAATCCCATATCCTAATTTCTCATCTCAACGCTCTCTACCTTCTCCAAGGTTCATTGTTTACGAGTACTTAATCAAAAAGGGTAAAGTCAGTGTTCCACCATTTCAGGTTTGACATATAGGTAACCATATATATGTTGTCCCATACCTGAGGTAGTCTGAGTCTACATACGATTGATCCAACTCGAGATGGGCTCTGGAAAGTATCTAATCCCATGAGCTCGTTTTCTTCCCTTTTTGCATTTATTTAGAATATCTACTCTCCACAAATTGCACAATCGACAGATCGCATATACCGTTAGAAATCTGAAATCGTCTTTCTGGTAATCAACATAACTCTTCTAACCAAATTTACAACTTCAATAGGTACTTCGATAAACTTCTGTTCGTCGCCTAAGTAGACCTAATCAAAGAATATAGTCAGTGTATTATCTATTATACACTTTTTCAGGCTGTACGCATAAAACACAACATGTATTCCACACAATCCCTATGGTAGCTTGAGCCTATAAGCGACTGATCCAACTCAAGATGGGCTCTTGAAAGGACCTAATCACTGTGGCTCAGCTTTTCTCTCTTTGCTAAACCTATTAGCACCTTTCCAAGGTAACTCCATTATCAGAAACACAATCTTCGACCTGAAACTGCAACAGTTTCCTTCAATTGTCCACATAATTCTTCTATCGATCGATGGCGACTTTTAACCTTCCCTTGATCTAGGCAAACCCTGTCACTGGTTTCCTGGATAAACTCGGGTCTGGTTAGTAGCCTTTCGCAAACTTCAGCTCAACAAAGTTGTCACACCCCGATATTTTCACGTATTACCGGTGGGCCCGGTGGGGAGTATCGTGACGTAGTTGATATCATCATAGTCAAATAATCACAGTTTAATACACAGCGGAAGTCTAAAATAATAATACAAACCGAAATTTAAAGTATAATAAAATATTACACAACGGTTGCAAGTGGATCCACAGGCGGATCTAAAACAAAAAGAAAATATTGTTCAACAGACTTTAAGTATTAAAAGCTTGCAAGACTCTTTATTTAACAATCAGAAGTTTCCAGCCCATTACGCGTAGTACCTGCACTTAGCCTTTTTGAAAAATACATCAGTTTACACTGGTAAATACAATTATCTGACACTTTTGAAAATATTTAAGAAAATTGATTTAAAATGCACAAGGCACAAATATTCTTTTATAACTTGGGACAATTACTTAAAATAATCTTGTATACAGATTTATATGTTTGTCGTCCGTTCAGGACCCGGTTAGAAGAGCCGGATTAGATTAATAGACACACCACTAGTATAGGCCCATAAGAAGTTTCCTCACAAGTGAGATATCGTTTTACATACGCAACTGTCAGGTGTATGCCTACACCCCGTGCTTAAGTCGTGGCCATTTCTAATGAATGAGCCGAGGATATCCAGGACACGGTCATTAACCCCCCAAAGGCTTTGTATCAAACAAAACAGATTAAAACGGGTTATCTCAATGATTTAACCACTAATCGATTAAATATTCAATACCCGACCAAGCGGTAATAATTTACCGTATCCCAAGCCCGTATAAGGGAAAATAAGTTAAAAGTATTTACCTGAGCTAAAATTACTTTATTCTAAGTCGTATTTCAAATCAGCAAGTACAGGTAGCTTTTACTGGGCTCATAATCTGGAACGACAGTTTTAATAACCTATTAGATTCCTAACGGGTCTTATTTAAGTTGTAACTTTGACCGATTAGTTTTTAAAGGAAAGTTTACGGTACAAAACGCAAGATTAAGCGGTGACCGGATTAGAATGTGATTTAGACCCGACAAGTATGAAGACTTGTATATAATGGGTAAACTAAATACATTCTGGATTTTGAAGTAAAAATGATAAGGTTTGACCCGTTTCGGCAAATTTATGCAAACTAGTTACATAAACCGTACCGGACGCGTATTTGCATAACGAGTAACCAAATGAGTCATGTACAGGTTCCATGAGTTTCTATGCTTAAAATATGTTGTGATATCAGTAGGATATCTTCCATTATGCCCAAAACGAATTTAAAATCAATTTAAGCCCCGAAAGGGTATTTTGGTCATTTTAATGTTTATAAAAGAGGTTATATAATAAACTAAGGTTTTGGTCCAAAAATATCAGTAAAAACATTTACTTTTTCAAGTTAATTCAGCAAGATATCATACATATGTGAGGTTTATCATTTATGGCCAAACTATGCACCATAGGGGCATTTTGGTCATTTCACATATGCTTTTAATGTTAAATTTGGAAATATGAGTTCAAGACTTAAACTTACTGTTAAAGTATAAAAAAAATTATTTACAACATCACTAGGTAGCAAGTCTTAGGCATTAGATATGGTTTTAAACCATACTATGCGCTTAATAAGTGTAAAAGTCGGTATTTGACGATATTTGAAATTTTTATAAAATTTTGAAGTCCTGATCAGTTTCTAAAGCTTAAAATAATTTATTTAACATATGGAATCAGTAGGAAAAGGTTTGGTATCAAAATGATATATAAAACTCATTTTATCACTGAAAAGGGCAATTTCGTCAATACCGAATTTACACTAGAACTCTATGTTATGGTCAGTATAAAATTTGACAAAAATTCCCAAAAATCCCTAAATATTATATCATAACAGGGGGTAGCAAGTTTCGTGCCAAAAATTAGTTTTAAATATGATTTATGCCAAAAATGAAATTTAATTAACAAAAACCTTTGTTTTACGATATCTTGCATAACTCTTATTTTAGACCATAAAATGGTGTCAAATTTTTAGGACATACTTATAAATCAGTAATGAAGGTTTTTGTCCTCTCACATTTTCAAAAATCTCGTTTTTATAACAAAAGGGCATAATGGTCTATTTTTAAGCATTTAACGGAAACATGCAAATGATTCGGATTTCTAAGGAACCATATAGTATAATCTCAGAGGGTTATACTAACATGTAATATGGTCCTAAAGGAACCCTAAGGCATAACTAAACTAAGCTAAATCGGGTCAGAGCTGAAAGTCAAAGCAAAAGTCTACTTTTGCGACTTTCGGTTGCGAACCGAGCCTAAACTCAGAATTGTCGGGTTGAACATGCCTAAACATGTTCTTATATTATTTACTAAGTTATTTAAGTGTTAAAAAATGTTCCATAACTTCTGCATTATCAGTTATGAATTATTTTGTAAAAACTGACTCGTTTGACTTTTTGTTAAGAAGTTTGACCTGACAATTAACTGAGATAACGTGATAATTAGGAGGTGCCCTTTTAAGGGTTTAATACCTACATAATTACCAACACATAGCCACTTTCAATTTGAAATAATGGATGGAGCGTTAGTGATTAATCACAAAGTCAAAGCAGAATTATGCTAACATTAACTTTCGGTCATTAAACTAATAAAACCTTCACTACAGGAGCTAAGAATGCTTACAAGAGTCCTTAGCACGAGAATTTAGACTAAGAGAGCTTCCTTCCAAGTCAGGATGCTCCAGAGAAGGAGTTTGAAAGCTTTAGAGATTGAGAGTTTGAAAATTTTGAAGTGTGAGGAATGAGTTCCAAACATGGTCGCCTTATATAGGTTTTTGGCTGGTTCTAAGATCAAAGCAGGTGTCCCTAGGTGAAATCTGAGGCATACAGGTGTTCAAGAGGTTTTATAATAGCAACAACAGCCCCTAGATTCAAGTTCTTGTGAGTGCATGGTTGTATTGAAGAAGAGAGGTGCAGTAACCTGCACCTGTGCATGTTTCTGATCAGTTCATGCCGTCGCGTTGCGCGACGGAAAAAGGATGGTGTGACACCTGTGTCACTTAAACCATCAAAAAAATACCAGACCAATGAAATATTGTATTTCATACTTGGGATTTGTATAAATATGTGTATCATTTGCACATATCAATTCTTGTTCGATTTCGGGCTCTAAATCGCTTTCTAGAAGGTTATACGAGCACTGATGCGTAAATATAACCAGTTTAATGAAAAAAAAACACTCCAGAACAGTGACATAGGCTTAACATACCTTAAATAACCTTTAAATAACTTAGAAATAAGTTTTGAAAGGTTTGGTGTGCCGAAATCAAGTTTATTCGCTTACAGGGACTAAATTCGACAAACTGTGAAAGTATGCCGATTCGTACTGTAACGGACAATCCGAAACATGAACATAAGTTAAACATACCCTAAATATCCTTTACATAGCTTAGAAATAGGCTTTGAGGGGTTCGGTGTGCTAAAATAAACTTTTTGGTCATTCAGGGACTAAAGGCGTCAAAAAGTGTATAAGTTTGCATTTTCGCACATATCTTACGTTCTGAATACATCCGGACATCCAAAAATTTATGTAATCATTAAAATATTTTATTTTAGTGATTGGCATGATAAAATTCCATTCGTCGCGTAATTTGGATCGTTTTTCACGTCCGTTTGTGTTTCGTCGTAATTAACCGAACAACGCAACCGTACGACCAAACGAACCGACATCTGAGATATTTTTGAGCATGTTTCATGTTCCGTATACTTTAACTTCATTTTAGAGCCTTGAAATGAGATTAACGGGGCTTAAACGTGTCAAAAATGCATCAAAAACCATGTTTTGCACATTCAGGGATCAAAATTGACAATCTGCCATAGTTATCTTAGGAAGGGACCAAAGTTGAAAATCTGATTTTCAGCTTGTTCCAGCTGTTCCCCTCATTTGCACATGGTTTTAATGAAACTAGGGGCTTGTTTTGGGGTACCCATGGTATTCTAAAACCATGGGCACACATGTAAGGTTGAGATCAAAGCTCGGTTTTCGAGGAACGATCCTAACGGTCCAAGAAATCCTATAAATACCCATGCCTTTTCATTGTTGCAACACACAACTCTGATCTATTTGTTCTAAGTTGGGGCTTTGCACCTCATACCTGAGCAAGTTGGATCTAGATTTCCATTCTTGGACCCTTTGTAAGTCCTCTTTCGTTCTTTTAAGCGTTTTAAGCGTGAAAGTCAAACTTTGTTTGACTTTCTGCATTGACCAGTTTATGGTCAACACGAAGTTCGTTGAACTTCATAACATGAGCGTAATCATGATGGTTTTAGTCTCTTATGACTATACCTACTGATTACCACGTTATCTAGGCAAAGTGGCGAGTCGTAGTTTCGGCCAAAATACGTATTCTTGCGTATTTTGTAACCAAACTACTTTTAGGTATCAAAACCGTTTGTTTTGATACCAAACCTGTTTTCAAACCTCGTTAAACATGTTTTAACATGTTTAGCTCGTCACTTTAGGTTTAGTGCTTATGTAGGGTCGTAAGGTAAGCGGTCTAAACAACCGCTTATACTTTCGAACCCGACCCGTTTGGTCAAACATTAGGATCCGACCAAACACATTAGGTGACCATACTTTCATAGGGAATAACCTTCCAAGGATATAGCTTATGGTCACGTCGTTTAGTTAGTTGTATGATAGGTAGATTATATGCCTTCGGAAAATTACCAAAATGCCCTTTTTACGCCAAAATTCATTTTAAGCATATGTAACATAATTTTTTATATCTAAACTGATTTGGCAACAATTTTAGACATGTTAAGGCATATTTTACTTATCATAGGACTAGTTAGGCGGTCCAAACGCGTTTTACGCGAACGACGCGTTAAAGTAGCATAAGCTACCTAAACGGGTCGTAATGGGTTATAAGCACTTAGGATAGGTTTCGTTTTAGAATGTAGGCTTTGTTAAACCATATTACATGAGTTCCTATACTTATTTGGTTTACGAAACCTCATTCTACCCGATCTTCTGATTTAGGTCCGTTTATTTACATAGTTACCTATATTAGGTGCCGTTTAATTTCCGTGATCCCTCTAGCTTTGCTTGGTTGTTGTTCAAGACTTCTAAGCACCCTCAAGTGAGTACATAGTTCCCCTCTTTTACTGTTTTTCAAACATTTTGGGGTGAAACACATGTGCCTACTTGTTACTTTCGTGTTTTCCATGTTTTCATATCATATACTTGATATGTTCATTAGTACACTATTAGTACATGATTTCATTATGTTTTATGCTATGTATGTCCATTTGGTGCATACTTAGTAAATTATTTTCATTTACATTTCATGCTATGTATGTCCATTTAGTGCATACTTAGTACATTATTTTCATTTACATTTCATGCTATGTATGTCCATTTAGTGCATACTTAGTACATTATTTTCATTTACATTTTATGCTATGTATGTCCATTTGTTGCATACCTGGTACATTATTTTCATAAAACATGCTTACATTTTGGTATGACATTTGGTTTGTTTAAATGGCTCAAAATATACATTCATTAACATTAGCTACGTCGTTCGTTAGTAGGTAGTGTTACCATAGGAATTGACAACTCTCGTTCCTGACATCCTAGGTATGTTTGGATGGAGGGAATGACCGAATTCGATAAACATAACTCAGATAAATCTTTAATTCGTTTAAGGGTTTATCGCCACAGTCTCAAGGCTTGAATGTATGCATTTTCACATTACCGCATATATGTTTGTATCAGTAAAGCATGCATTATTTTACAAAACATAAATTTTGATTATAATTTATCAAATGCATTGTTTTGTACATTTCTTTCTTATAGGGTCGAGTAAATGCTTTTAATCAATAAAGGCTTTTTATTCACTCTACATTACATCTGTTTACACAATAATATTTCAACATTTGTTTAAACATTACATTTAGTTATACATGAACATTTTTACATTGGTGGTTTGTTTGGGTAAGTGATTTAAGTAACGAGACGTGTGTAATATGTTAAAAGCATGGTGGATACGCCGCTGGTACTTCCTATATATAAGTGCTTTTATGATATGACATATCGTAGCGTTATTTAAACCATTTCAATTTTGACATATTACATTTTACACAATTAACATATCTTTACAAAACATTGTTTTACAATTAACACATTTTATACAAATTCATTTTACTTGGTTATTTATTTAACCATACATATTTCTTTTATATCATCTATTTCCTTATCGATTTTTATATGATTTATAAAACAAAAACATTTTACAAGGTTCATGACTACTTTTGATAAACAT
This sequence comes from Helianthus tuberosus, assembly GCA_030545235.1. Classification (NCBI taxonomy): domain Eukaryota; kingdom Viridiplantae; phylum Streptophyta; class Magnoliopsida; order Asterales; family Asteraceae; genus Helianthus; species Helianthus tuberosus. The sequence continues at coordinate 16,331,171 of CM060392.1, forward strand.
TTTCTTTAAACTTACAAGTCATGAATCCTAAATCAATAAAACCTATGTATCTCACATGCATTTTTATGCTGACGTACCTATTTTCACATGTGTTTCAGGAAATGATGCATAGGATTGATCAAGTTACACATAGGCAGACTCGGGCCTTAGTGACAATAAAAGATGCAAGACTAGTTAATTATGTTATGCTTCCTTGTTGTTAAGACATTGTAATTTCTTTGAATCAATAAAACAACATTTAAATTTCCATGTGTTATGAAACAATGATTCTGTTACAACACTCCCCGACGATTCCGCCACGATTTGTTGTTTTACATGGTCGGGGTGTGACAGAAAAGTTGGTATAAGAGCCCATGGTTATAGGGAATTAGGTTATTAGTAATGCTTTGACCTAGTCTATATCCTTCCTAGGACCCTAAAGCGAGTTTACTTGCGTTTAGATCTTAAAACAATACCGTCACATATCCTTAGGCGACAACCACAACAAGAACACAAATTTCGAATCCGCTTTGAAAACCAATCATCTGTTCTAGGATGATTAATTACTAGGTTTTGAACCCTCTAAGTTTTCAAAATCTCGTCAAAGTTTGGGTCTTATAATGTGAACACGTGCAAACTGGAAGGGTGAATGCCTGTACTCTGACTTTTCTGTCTAAGGCTAGAGTTGTACAAATCCACAGTATCGGACCAGTCACTCTTACCTGGGAACTCTTGGGGTGAGTGTTCACTTATAGGCAAGCAAGTCTTCAGTGATACATTAATATGACCCGCTTACTTTGATTTGTCACCGTCTCACTTGTTTGCCTTAGGTAACAAACAAATGATCGCAATTTTTATACGTTGTCATTCCGTTTTGATTTTTTCCAATGACATTTCACTTGTTTCCTCCTATGTCTTTCACTTCCTCCAGAATGTCTCTTCATCGCAGCAACACTCAAATGTCCGAGCAAACAGCCAAATTTTCCCAGCGAATAGGCGAAGTAATCCTAAAGTATGTGGATTTAGGTGTCGCCATGTCTCGTCTCAATAATGAAGCCACCCAAGAAGCATCGAAAGAAGCAGAAGCCAAGCCTTCGAAAAGGTCAAGGAAGCATAAAGCTTCAAAGAATCCTCCAGTCGTTGCACCAAAACAAGCAGGACCTAGCCAGGTGGCAACACCACCAGCCAAGAAGCCGTACTTGGGAACTGCTTCCTTGTGCAATCAATGCAACTGTCATCATCCAGATCAAACACCATGTTTCAAATGTACCCATTGTGGACGATGGGGACATTTGGTTAACATATGCCGCTTTTCTATCCAAAACAAAGCTGTTGCAAATCTTGCTGCTCAACCTCGAGCCAACCCTGCTCAAGCTCGCTTTCCACCTGGATCGTGCTACAACCGTGGCGAAATGGGTCATTTCGTGAACAAATGCCCAAAACTTGCTAATGCAAATCTGACCCACGGATGAGCATTTGGTTGATTAGAAGATGTTGCTACTTTGAATAATTTGAATCTGTTGCTTTTGTATCTTTTGTTGAACCCTGAAGCAATTTGCTTTGTTTATAAATAAATTGTTGTTCACAATTCTGATGTACAAGTGTAGTTACATGTGTGTATGGAATTTCCTATGATACCTACATCAAGGAACTATGTTCTTTACAAACTACTCTTGTGATTCTCCCTTTCAAAGTGACCGCTCATGATTTACTCGAAAATTCTAAGTACTCGTTTCATTCTAAGAAACTAAGTACAGAAAAATAAGTGACATTATGAGTAATCATGCATTTTGCACATCTGCGCCTTTAAATCCTTGGTTAGATAACTAAGGGCAATTTTTCGATCTCATGCCCATTGCATTCTGGTTTTCATAACAACATACATAGTATAAATTTTCAAAACAACCTTCATGATTTCAAAATACCCCATATAGTTAGAAAACATTTTTAACATAGTATATTTACTTAATATATCAAGTGCATGATTTCAAAGGCATCATTCATGTTTTCAAAAACCCTATACATAATTTCAAAATTCATCTCGCACGATTTTAAAACATTTTGTAAATATACTTATCTAATACACCTACTTTATGATTTCAAAAGTATTATGTAAGGTTTTAAAAACATTAAACACATTTCTAAAAGAACCCCATGCATAGTTTTCAAAAACATTTTTCTCATGCATTGACTTAACCTTCAAATTATGCTTCGTATGTCGCCTTGGCATATCTAGCACCTCAACTTCATAAGCATTTTACCTCATGTTTTGACTTAAGCACGTCTAGTGCAAGGTTTTGAAACGCCTCCCGCTTTTCAAATCCCAAAATCCATAATGGGATCTTCTTATCTTCACAATTAGATCCTTGTGGATGATCATCATTCAAATTGGAGTCCTTAATTGGATTCTTTGTATACCTTAATTCGAATACTGCGATTCCTTGTAATCGAAGTCAATTTTTCTTTTTTAAAATCTTGCTATCTTCATAATTAGATTCTTGATAATGTTTAAAGTACCAATCGAAATCCATGGATTGGATACCTGGTGTGCTTTAAATGCATGTGCACAATTAACAAAACAAATTAACAAAATGATAACAAATTAAAAGATCAAGATAAACAATTTTGTGATTATATGTTATGTATTTTTCTTTTGTGTTTTCGTTTTCATTATCCAAATCCTCGTAGAATCTTCCATATCTTCATGTGAGAGATTCGCAGTAGGATATCCAAAGATACTACCCTAAATCCTTAATGGGCTTCTACGTAATAGTTAAGTCCCTTGGATTATATAGTACCATTCCAAAATTCAAAGAGACCCCTTGAGTGGTCTAAGTTAAAAGATTGATTCAGAATCTGGTTAAGAATAACATGTGATGATATAAGCTGAAAAGACTCCTTGATAGTCTATTTAAATCATTTATCGATTTAATTAAAAGGACCCTAGGATGGTCTAGTCACACTCATCACAGGTTTGTTCATTTGGTTTTCCCCTACATGTTATAAAATGCATTGTGCGGACTATGCAAGGAATTACGTAATTATGGACGCGTACATAATTATGAAATTCAGTGCACAGGAACCCCAGTAAGATTTATCATGTGTAAGAAACCTATAGTGGCAACAATAACGAAACGTGAACAATGTAATGAAGGTACGGTGGACGCACCAATGGCGCTTCATATACTTGTATATAAGTGTCCCTCATACATTGCAAGCATGATGTTATTTAAAGTTACTATAAGTTCAAGACTCTAACCAGTGTTGTTTAATCTTTTCAACTTCATGTTTCAAGCTCTCACAAGTAGGGGAGACTGTGACACCTGTGTCACTTCAACCATCAAACAAATACCAAACCAATGAAATATTGTATTTCATACTTGGGAATTGTATAAATATGTGTATCATTTGCACATATCAATTCTTGTTCGATTTCGGGCTCTAAATCGCTTTCTGGAAGGTTATACGCGCACTGATGCGTAAATATAACCAGTTTAATGCAACAAACACTCCGAAACAGTGACATAGGCTTAACATACCTTAAATAACCTTTACATAACTTAGAAATAAGTTTTGGAAGGTTTGGTGTGCCGAAATCACGTTTATTCGCTTACAGGGACTAAATTCGACAAACTGCGAAAGTATACCGATTCGTACTGTAACGGAAAATCCGGAACATGACCATAGTTGTATGATAGGTAGATTATATGCCTTAGGAAAATTACCAAAATGCCCTTTTTACGCCAAAATTCATTTTAAGCATATGTAACATTTTTTATATCTAAACTGATTTGGCAACAATATTAGACATGTTAAGGCATATTTTACTTATCATAGGACTAGTTAGGGGGTCCTAACGCGTTTTTCGCGAACGACGCGTTAAAGTAGCATAAGCTACCTAAACGGGTTGTAATGGGTTATAAGCACTTAGGATAGGTTTCGTTTTAGAATGTAGGCTTTGTTAAACCATATTACATGAGTTCCTATACTTATTTGGTTTACGAAACCTCATTCTACCCGATCTTCTGATTTAGGTCCGTTTATTTACATAGTTACCTATATTAGGTGCCGTTTAATTTCCGTGATCCCTCTAGCTTTGCTTGGTTGTTGTTCAAGACTTCTAAGCACCCTCAAGTGAGTACATAGTTCCCCTCTTTTACTGTTTTTCAAACATTTTGGGGTGAAACACATGTGCCTACTTGTTACTTTCGTGTTTTCCATGTTTTCATATCATATACTTGCTATGTTCATTAGTACACTATTAGTACATGATTTCATTATGTTTTATGCTATGTATGTCCATTTTGTGCATACTTAGTACATTATTTTCATTTACATTTCATGCTATGTATGTCCATTTAGTGCATACTTAGTACATTATTTTCATTTACATTTTATGCTATGTATGTCCATTTGTTGCATACCTAGTACATTATTTTCATAAAACATGCTTACATTTTGGTATGACATTTGGTTTGTTTAAATGGCTCAAAAATACATTCATTAACATTAGCTACGCCGTTCGTTAGTAGGTAGTGGTACCATAGGAATTGACAACTCCCGTTCCTGACATCCTAGGTATGTTTGGATGGAGGGAATGACAGAATTCGATAAACATAACTCAGATAAATCTTTAATTCGTTTAAGGGTTTATCGCCACAGTCTCAAGGCTTGAATGTATGCATTTTCACATTACCGAATAGATGTTTGTATCAGTAAAGCATGCATTATTTTACAAAACATAAATTTTGATTATAATTTGTCAAATGCATTGTTTTGTACATGTCTTTCTTATCGGGTCGAGTAAATGCTTTTAATCAATAAAGGCTTTTTATTCACTCTACATTACATCTGTTTACACAATAACATTTCAACATTTGTTTAAACATTACATTTAGTTATACATGAACATTTTTACATAGGTGGTTTGTTTGGGCAAGTGATTTAAGTAACGAGACGTGTGTAATATGATAAAAGCATGGTGGATACGCCGCTGGTACTTCCTATATATAAGTGCTTTTATGATATGACATATCGTAGCGTTATTTAAACCATTTCAATTTTGACATATTACATTTTACACAATTAACATATCTTTACAAAACATTGTTTTACAATTAACACATTTTATACAAATTCATTTTACTTGGTTATTTATTTAACCATACATATTTCTTTTATATCATCTATTTCCTTATCGATTTTTATATGATTTATAAAACAAAAACATTTTACAAGGTTCATGACTACTTTTGATAAACATTTTCTTTAAACTTACAAGTCATGAATCCTAAATCAATAAAACCTATGTACCTCACAGGCATTTTTATCCTGACGTACCTATTTTCACATGTATTTCAGGAAATGATGCATAGGATTGATCAAGTTACACATAGGCAGACTCGGGCCTTAGTGACAATAAAAGATGCAAGACTAGTTAATTATGTTATGCTTCCTTGTTGTTAAGACATTCTAATTTCTTTTAATCAATAAAACAACATTTAAATTTCCATGTGTTATGAAACAATGATTCTGTTACAACACTCCCCGATGATTCCACCACGATTTGTGGTTTTACATGGTCGGGGTGTGACAGATGGGGGTGTGGCCGACGCCACCATGAAGTTTACCAGCCAAAACAGTTTCAAACTTGACAGTTTCACCCCTGGACCTTTTAAAACGTAGTATCTTTCATTTTAAGCACATTTAACCCATATAATTTATATTTTGATGATCCATAAGATATAACCAAACATTTTTAGGTCCGGTTTCGATAAACGATAACCGAAAAAACAGGTTTTGCCTCGTTGACGCTTCTAACCCTTTATTTACTAAAGTTAACGTATTTATATCAAACGATATCGAAACCTCGTGAAATTTTCGTCACTTATTCTTGGGAGTATAATTAATCGTTACAAAGCTTCGGGTTCGTTAAAAGGCCACTCAGAGGTATCAAATTAACATGTTGAGACATTTAACCCTCGTGTCTTGTAAACTTTCACTTTCTTTCACAAACGGCTTCATACGTTTCATAATTTATTCGTTTAAGGGTATAAACATCGTGTAGGGTCGATGAAAGGCAAAATTTTCAAATGTCGACACTTTGGATCCTTTAACATATATACATTCCTCGTTTTTCGACTTTTGTCCCTTGAAATCAATTCATTACACGTTTTAAGTCCATGACACGTGTCGTTACTATATTGGACATGATTTTTGCGAGGTGTTACAAAAGTGGTGATCGACACTTCCTTCCATATAGGGATTTAAACGAAGGGGCCTTAATTCTAGTGTGGTAACTACTGTTGTAAGAAAACTCAGCCAACAGCAATTGAGTATGCCAACTTCCACCGAAATCAATCGCACACGCTCTCAACATATCCTCTAATGTCTTAATGGTCCTCTTACTCTGACTATCCGTTTGAGGATGATACGCAATACTCATGTCCAAACAAGAACCCAGCGATTCCTAAAGAGATCGCCAAAATCTGGAGCCAAACCATTCGTCTCTATCTGAGATAATTGACATTAGTACTCCATGACGGGCTGCAATCTCGTTAAGGTACAACTGTGATATCTTCTCCGTATTGTCTGTTTCCTTAAGCGCTAAGAAATGAGCAGACTATGTTAATCGATCCACAATTACCCATATCATATTATGTCCACGTGACGTACGGGGTAACTTGGTGATAAAGTCCATCGTAAGATGTTCCCATTTCCACTTAGGAATTTCTGGTTGCTGCAGAAGCCCAGACGGCTTCTAATGTTCAGCCTTAACCCTTGAGCACGTTAGACATTTACCTACATAGACCGCAATATCTCTCTCTTCATATTCGGCCACTAATACAACTCCTTGATATCCTGATACATCTTGGTAGAACCTGGGTGAATGGAATATCTCGACTTATGAGCTTCGTTCATAACCAGTTCACGTAGGTTACCTCTAAGCGGAACCCAAACTCGGTTCATGAAGTACGTCATTCATCCGCTTTTGGTACCAGTTCGCATTCTAATTCTCTCAAACCTTCTCTTCTTGGGTTCTTAACTTTCAAAGCTTCCCGTTGTGCATTACGAATTCGATCGGTCAAACTCGTCTGTATGGTTAAGCCCAAAGCACGCACACGTAGAGGCTTCTCTCACTTTTTCCTGCTGAGCGCATCCGCAACAACATTTGCTTTACCGGGGTGATAACGAATATCACACTCGTAATTGTTGAGTAACTCTACCCAACGCCGTTGTCACATGTTGAGCTTTTTCTGATCAAAGATATGCTGGAGGCTCTTATGGTCTGTGTATATCGTACACTTGGTACCATACTAATAGTGTCTCCAGACCTTCAAGGCAAACACAACAGCTCCCAACTCCAAATCATGTGTCGTGTAATTCTTCTCGTGCTCTTTCAATTGTCTGGATGCATAGGCTATCACTTTGTCCTTCTGCATAAGCACGCATCCAAGGAAAAAACGTGACGCATCACAATATACAATGAAATCATCACTTCCCTCAGGAAGGGGAATAATAGTTGCACTACACAACCTTGCCTTCAACGTCCGAAAAGCTTCCTCCTGCTTTTCCGTCCAATCGAACTTCTTCTCCTTCTAGGTTAATAGCGTCAAAGGTTGCGCTATCCTGGAGAAATTATCAATGAATCTCCGGTAATACCCAGCAAGCCCTAAGATTTGTCGCACCTCCGGCGGAGTCTTTAGCGCTTCCTAATTCTTGATCGCCTCTATCTTCGACGGATCCACATGTATACTTTTTCTCATTCATGACATGTTCGAGAAAATGAACTTCCCGAATCCAGAATTCACATTTAGAGAACTTGGCATACAACTCTTCTTCCTTCAGTAACTCCAAGACCAACTTCAAATGATACTCATGATCTTCTTTGGTTCGCGAATAGATAAGTATGTCGTCGATGAATACTATCACGAATTTATCCAAGTAGGGTTTGCATACCCTGTTCATGAGATCCATGAACACAGCTGACACATTAGTTAAGCCAAAAGGCATGACTAAAAACTCATAATGGCCATATTTTGTTCGAAAAGTAGTCTTCGGAATATCTTCGTCAGCAACCTTCAACTGATGATATCCTGGACGCATGTCAATCTTCGAGTAGTAACTAGACCCCTGTAGCTGATCAAACAAATCGTCAATCCTCAGTAGAGGGTACCGATTCTTGATAGTCAACTTGTTCAGCTCTCTATAATCAATACACCTCTTGAAGGATCCATACTTCTTCTTCACGAACAAAACAGGTGCACCCCAAGGCGAAAAGCTTGGTCGAATGAAACCTTTGTCTAGTAGCTCTTGAAGCTGATTCGACATTTCCTTCATTTCTGACGGTGCTAATCTATAAGGAGATTTTGCAATCGGTGCAGCACCGGGTACCAGATCAATTCGGAATTCGATCTGTCTCGCAGGGGGGCAATCCAGGTAAGTCTTCAGGAAAAACTTCTGGATAATTGCGAACAATAGGAATCTCTTCAATCTTCCTACATTTGACCTTCGTATCCACCACGTTAACTAAAAACGCAGGATAACCCTTTCGCAACAACTTGAGCATCTTTATAACACTGACGACACTCGATACTCGACTCGATCGGTCTCCGTGAACAACTATTGCTTCACCACCATTAGGACGAGGTATCCTCACTTGCTTCTCCGAGCAAATAATCTCAGCTTTATTCTTGGATAGGCAATCCATCCCCACAACTACATCAAAACTCCCCAGCTCCACTGGTAATAAATCGATACTAAAACTATGATCATCTAACTGAATACTACAGTCACGAACGACTTCGCTAGTCTCTAACAGTTTACCATTTTCTAGTTCTATCGAGTACTTTTCACTTAGCTTACTTGTTGGAGAACACAGAAATGGTTCAAAGTTTTTCGAAACAAAAATCAAGTCAGCCTTAGTATTAAACAGTACGAACGCAAAATGGTTGATGATTAAGAACGTACCGGTAGCAACAGTAGGATCATCACGTGCCTTTCTAGCATTTAGCACGAACGCTCTACGCCTGGCATTCTAACCTTTTGCTTTAGGTCAATCTCTCTTGAAATGTCCTCGCTCACCACACTCGTAGCATCCCTTGAGTGTATCTCCCTCCGATGTACTCTTAGCATAGCACTTGCGAGTCTCATGTCTAGTTCGACCACACCTGGCGCACTTTCCTTGCTCATCCTCGTGAGTCTTCTTATCAGAACCACTCCCAGATTTTCGCTTTTGCGAATCCCCAGATCTAGGCTCGGAATGCTGAATTATTTGAATGGTCGACCCGCTGTGACGGCCCGACATCACGCATACCGTTGCCACGTCATTGCATAGGGCACCAGTAAATGATCTTGGGTTACAACCCTGGATTGTTTTATGTGTACATCTATGTACTGTTCACAAGGTTAATGAAAAATCAGGATTACGCTCCGATTATATCATAACACAGGAACTACTAAAACTTTCCGATCATTATATTACCTGAAGGGTTTCCGATCTGTGTCCCACCAAGACCATGCCCATGAGCACCATGTCCACGTTCCTGGCCATTATTCTGGTTAGCATCGCGCTATTCCATGGCAGTATTAACGTGTTGGGCTATGAGTTGTGCCAACTCCTCTAGGGTAGTAGGTAGTCCAGAACCCTGTCTCGCTTTTGGCGGCATTTCGTCGTTTCTATTATTACAACATAATATCAACATAAGACGATATCCAAAAATAATTCAATCATTAAATGCTAGTGGACCAAACATTGCGCATGTATAATATCCACATATTAATGAGAATAATTTTTTTAAACCAAAAGTAATCCAACCGTTATTCATCATAGAAATTAATAAACTTGTTTTTAGTACACGACTAACCAATTTTGGCATGTCTACGTCAACACCCATAACAAGTTCAAACAAAATTTCTACATAATATCCAAAAATCTGACGCGCAGGCCATAATCAGAATGTATCAAAAGTGACAGACAAAACAACCAACAAAATAACCAACAACCAACGCTTCAAACCCAGGAAGTTCAACATCTTCCTAACAAGCTCTTCTAGCTCAACTATCCTCCAGTGCATCTAATCCCTAGCACTGTCATCCAAGTCCTTAAGCTCATTATATCAGTCCATCTGTCCCTCTAAGTCGTTCTTCTTACCCTCCGTCGTCTCCAAGTCTCCGCGTAACGTGGGGAACTGACGATCGTAGTGAGAGCGTTTGACCCAAATCCCTTTATGCTTCTTCAGAGTGGACATTGTCTCAGCTCTCGAAGTCGATGCGATCTCTCCAACGGGTCGATTCCTCTTCCTACGACGAGTGTAGACTAAAAGAGGTGTAGCAAAACGCGTGACTCGAATAACGGAATAGACGATTTTTGTAATGAAGGGCGAAGGAATCTCAAGTGTAGGATCGACAGTATCAGTGTGCAGGACTACTAATGGCTCTATAAGCCGAGACGTGACATATCGCAACCGTACAAAGTAAGTGTGTGTTCAAATGAAAAATAACAAATAAGGCCCAAATAAACAGATAATCATGTATGTACATAAACATGCAATGGTTTTCATACATGATAAAATTTTCCATGTTTATATAAAATTTTGGCTTCGAGAATTTTGGACTTAAATCTCAAAATTCTTCGGATGAAGTCTAGAGTTTTCCCCAAAAACATATAGTTCGCTAACAACCATTGGCTCTGATACCAACTTCTGTCACACCCCAAAAATGTCGCAGCGGAATATAAAACGTAGTAGTGACGGAAGTTGGTGCCCACTTATATCCTGATGATCGATGCATTAAATTGTTGGACATAATAACTTACTTTAAAACATAAGTTTTTAAACATAACGTTCCAAAACATGAAACATCCATGACATAGTTAAGTTGTCTTTGATCCTCACGGATCTTATTACATCTGTCCCAGAAAGTTTAAAAGTTAGTCCAACATATTAAGTGACAAAACATGCATCAACAACCACAAGATACGCCATGATTCCCGAATCCGAACTCAAGTACATGTAGAACGCGTTTAAAATCAAGTGCCAACACAAAGGAAGGTGAGTTCACATATTCAAATTTAAACAATTTGATTCCAAGGAAAAAGCTTTCAAATTATGTGTTTATTATAAAACATCCATATAATTTTTGAAAGTCAATTTATTTCCTTAATAAAAGCCATGGGTCAACCGTCGTAGGCTTTTCCCCCAAAACATTCGAATAAGGAATTTTCCCAAGTTTTACAAATTAAATTTATAGCGTCAAATATTCGGACTCGTAAGTTAGCTAGACATTACGAACTATATATTTACAATGTAGGGATAATCAAGGCTAGACTATAAACAGAGTATAAATTCGTCATTTGACTTGACATGGGGCGACCGGTCACGACGGGGTTGTCAACCCGATAGATCTACCAACAATTCCTCGCGAGCAATACTTAAATGATTAAACGACACCATTGGCGCATGGTCCATATCGAGACCATCTATGATGTCTGCCTCACGTACAATATATATATCCTACTATTATGACAAATTTAATATATGATGTTGTACGAATTCCCTGAAATCCCCACCGAAATGTAAGCTTATGCCGATACTTACTCTCTTGAGATCAAGCAAATTCGTTCCAACTACATGGTTGTTTTCCCCCAAACACCGTGCTATTCCCCGTTTCTCCCAAAAACATATTTATTCACCAAAACCATTTCATCCCGAAACATATAATTTATCAAAATCCAAATATTTTCAATGAAAATATATAATTTATATGAAAAGGTATGTTTTATTTCAAAAACATTATTAAACCCTTTTTAGGCGTGTTCTTCCCCCAAAACATATACAAAACAGTAAAAGAGGGGGTTTAGTGACACTCACCTTTGGGTGCGTATTTTTAAATTGCGGAATCCCACTGATTGATTTCTACACATCCTATTATACGTAGGAATGATTTATAAATCAATGTATCACAAAAATCCTAAGTTTCTCCGTTTCTTAGAATTTTCACATAACTTTGAGATTATCTCGAAAAGTTGTTGTTTTTTTATTATGTTGGCATGTTAATATATATATGAGTCCATATACATATATTTTAAAGATTTGCGACTTGAATGATTTTATTGGTTCCCGTTATCATGTAAATCCATTAACACACCCGTTTATACGTAATATATCTATGATTTGCGCGTCGTAATATATATACATAAACGTACACTTAAATCAACATCGTAACACGCGTAATCTCGTTAACTTATCTATTTTGTCATTTTTAAGGCAAGCATACATAAAATAACTTATATGTATCAAATTTCATGCTCGACAAACAAGTTACACGTTTAACGCGATTCTACCGTTTCTACCACCTAAAACGCACAATTATATATGCATAGTCTAAATTTCCCAGTATCACGTTAACACTTAACATATTTTCACATTCAGATGTTTAAATCACATAACATATTTTAACACATAAGGTTCATCCAAAAATAACCCATACTAGTGTTCATTGAAAATGCGTATTTTAGTGATTCGGTAACGTTTTCAGGCGTCAGAAGTCACGTATGACCAACCAAACACCAAGTAAACTTAAAATTAGTTAAAATACTTGTTTTTAAACTAAAAATATCAGTTTACCTACTTATCTAATTCAGTTTCATAAAAATCGTTCGAAAAGCCGATTTTGACCGTTTTAACGCATAGTTTTGCGTTAAACATTACTATAACCATCCCAACTCGGAATTACTTGATATTTTAACACAATACATTTTATTTACTGATTAAAATAGTGATCATAATTAGATTAGTGCAGTTTTTGTGTAAGTCACATAAATCATGCGATTTCACGTATTTTACAACTTATGAAGCACCAAGTACAACATGCAATGCTAGTAAACTTTATGAAAAAGTTTTATACTATTTTAACACTTCAAATATTATTATTTTTAGTGTTTAGGGCCTGATTTAAATTTATCTTTATCAAACCATATTCAAATCATCTTTTCATGGCCCTACATCATCATGCATGCTTAAGTACAAGCATCTAATGCATTCAATTCACATCATCATCAACATGCATGAACTAAATTATATCTATCATGCATTTAACTCATGTTTAAACATTCAAGAACATCATCATCTTCATATGATCATCATCTAATCTTTTAACATAAATGTAAGATTCACTCTATTTATGAAGATATGACCAAAAACCCACACGCATGTGTACATATACATACATATGTACACGAAACTCACACACATGTGCACATATATATCCAAAACTTTACTTTTAAATGTCCATTCACATCATTTAAAACCCTTTTTAGAACTTTCCAAGATCACATACACATCATTTTTCAACATCTTATCAAACAAGATCAAATCAAAAATCAAAACTCATACTCTAACATACCCATATACATATGTACGGTCATATATACATACATATACACATCCATTTTTAGTTTTATTCAAAAACCCATTTGTTATTATTTTCAAGTTAGTGATTTAATTCCAAGATTAAGAGAAACCTTCCACTATCACCAACATCACCAAAAATTTCATGAATCATGATTTAAAAATTAAGTTTTATACCTTCAAGATTTTGGTGGGTTTTTATAAAGTTTGATGATATGGAGCTTGTTCTTCCTTGTAATCACTTAAAATAACTTCTTGGATCTTCAAACAAACTTGAAGCAACTTGAAATGGATTTGTATATTCAAGAACTAGTTGAAACTTTTGAAAATGGAGGTGAGAAGGTGTATACGGTTATGAAGGAAAGAAAGAGAAGAATGTATAGCGTTGGATAATTTTTGATTGGATATGGTGGGTGGTGGCATGTTGAAAAAGATTATGTAATAATTGTGTAAGAATTAGACTTACACATGTCCAACTAAGTCTTGGTGGGCACCCCCATGGGCCGCCACCTTAGCCACACACACACACATATAACATACACGCATACATACACTAATATATATATATATATATAATATATGTATATAGATCAAAAATTGGTATTTTCCTGGATACCGGGTATTTTATCTAACGTTTTAATCCCGTTTTAGTGCGTATTAAATTATCTTTATCATTATATAAAAATATTCACACTAAATTATTACTGAAATAATTATCAGTTTCCTTGACTGACTGCGTTGACATTATTTTGTCTAATACGCGCAGTATCGCACGGTATGCGCTCAAACTCGAAAAATTGAGTTTTTTAGCGTTTTAATTTTTTTTCCTCGCGATTATGATTAAAATTACTATTCTAATCATAACATATTATTTTTAGGATTTTAACACCGATCGGGTGGTCACCGACGTTCGTTTCGCATTTTATTCGCTACGCGATAAGGGTTTATTTTATTGTTGCCAACATAATTTTTATCAATGTTTGGATTCACCAACACATTAAATATCACATATAAACATCAATATCCGTCAAATACAGCCTTTTTTATTTATTCATGACACCCGTGTTACATTTGTACGGTACAGTCTAAATAGCCGGGTACCACAGTCTCCCCCTGTTTAGGAAATTTCGTCCCCGAAATTTTACTCTACAGGTTTTGTTTTCGCACTCGGTGGAAACACTAAGAACAGTCTTGTTAAATATGGTCTTGTAGTTTCTGCAAGAAACTTTGATTCTTACGAAGAATCCTCGTAGACTTTTATTATATAATCCCATTTCCTAATTTCTCGTCTCAACGCTCTCTACCTTCTCCAAGGTTCATTGTTTACGAGTACTTAATCAAAAAGGGTAAAGTCAGTGTTCCACCATTTCAGGTTTGACATATGTGTAACCACATATATGTTGTCTCATACCTGAGGTAGTCCGAGTCTACATACGATTGATCCAACTCGAGATGGGCTCTCGAAAGTATCTAATCCCATGAGCTCGTTTTCTTCCCTTTTTGCATTTATTTCGAATATCTACTCTCCACAAATTGCACAATCGACAGATCGCATATACCGTTAGAAATCTGTAATCGTCTTTCTGGTTATCAACGTAACTCTTCTAACCAAATTTACAACTACAATAGGTACTTCGATAAACTTCTGTTCGTCGCCTAAGTAGACCTCATCAAAGAATATAGTCAGTGTATTATCTATTATACACTTTTTCAGGCTGGATGCATGAAACACATCATGTGTTCCACTCAATTCCTATGGTAGCTTGAGCCTATAAGCGACTGATCCAACTCAAGATGGGCTCTTGAAAGGACCTAATCACTGTGGCTCAGCTTTTCTCTATTTGCTAAACCTATTAGCACCTTTCCAAGGTAACTCCTTCATCAGAAACACAATCTTCGACCTGAAAATGCAACAGTTTCCTTCAATTGTCCACGTAATTCTTCTCTCGATCGATGGCGACTTTTCACCTTCCCTTGATCTAGGCAAACCCTGTCACTGGTTTCCTGGATAAACTCGGGTCTGGTTAGTTGCCTTTCGCAAACTTCAGCTCAACAAAGTGGTGATAGACACTTCCTTCCATACAGGGCTTTAAACGAAGCGGCCTTAATTATATCGTGGTAAATACTGTTGTAAGAAAACTCAGCCAACAGCAATTAAGTATCCCAACTTCCACCGAAATCAATCGCACGCGCTCTCAACATATCCTCTAATGTCTTAATGGTCCCCTCACTCTGACTATCCGTTTGAGCATGATACGCAATACTCATGTCCAAACGAGAACCCAACGATTCCTGAAGAGATCGCCAAAATCTGGAGTCAAACCATCCGTCTCTATCTGAGATAATTGACACTGGTACTCCATGTCGGGCTGCAACCTCGTTAAGGTACAACTGTGATATCTTCTCTGTATTTTCTGTTTCCTTAAGTGCTAAGAAATTAGCAGACTTTGTTAATCGATCCACAATTACCCATATCATATTATGTCCACGTGACGTACGGGGTAACTTGGTGATAAATTCCATGGTAAGATGTTCCATTTCCACTTAGGAATTTCTGGTTGCTACAGAAGCCCAGACGGCTTCTGATGTTCAGCCTTAACCCTTGAGCACATTAGACATTTACCTACATAGATCGTAATATATATCTCTTCATATTCAGCCACTAATACAACTCCTTGATATCCTGATACATCTTGGTAGAACCTGGGTGAATGGAATATCTGGACTTATGAGCTTCGTTCATAACCAGTTCACGTAGGTTACCTCTAAGCGAAACCCAAACTCGGTTCATGAAGTACATCACTTCATCCGCTTTTGGTATCAGTTCACATTCTAATCCTCTCAAACCTTCTTTTCTCGGGTTCTTAACCTTCAAAGCTTCCCGTTGTGCATTACGAATTCGATCGGTCAAACTCGTCTGTATGGTCAAGCCCAAAGCACGCACACGTAGAGGCTTCTCTCGCTTTTTCCTGCTAAGCGCATCAGCAACAACATTTTCTTTACCGGGGTGATTACGAATATCACACTCGTAATCGATGAGTAACTCTACCCAATGCTGTTGTCGCATGTTGAGCTTTTTCCGATCAAAGATATGCTGGAGGCTCCTATGGTCTGTGTATATCGTACACTTGGTACCATACTAATAGCGTCTAAAGACCTTCAAGGCAAACACAACAGCTCCCAACTCCAAATCATGTGTCGTGTAATTCTTCTCGTGCACTTTCAATTGTCTGGATGCATAGGCTATCACTTTGTCTTTCTGCATAAGCACGCATCCAAGGTACAAACATGACGCATCACAATATACAATGAAATCATCACTTCCATTGGGAAGGGAAAGAATAGGTTCACTACACAACCTTTCCTTCAACGTCCGAAAAGCTTCCTCCTGTTTTTCCGTCCAATCAAACTTCTTCTCCTTCTGGGTTAATAGCGTCAAAGGTTGCGCTATCCTGGAGAAATTATCAATGAATCTCCGTTAATACCCAGCAAGCCCTAAGAATTGTCGCACCTCCGACGGAGTCTTTGGCGCTTCCCAATTCTTGATCGCCTCTATCTTTGACGGATCCACATGTATACCTTTCTCATTCATGACATTCATGACAATTGATAAACTTAGTCCAAACCCCAAAACAATAAAATATCCTTTTGTGTATGGGCAGCAAAGTTGGAAACAAAACGTCACAACGTCCCAACGTCCCTGCTGCTACTGCTCTGTTGACTGGTGGTTGACCTACGTGTTTGATGAGTGTTTCTTGTCCTTCGATTTTTTGTTTGTTGTTATTATTTATGTAGTATTGTTGTTTATAGATTTGTGAGGGTTTAGTGTTTAAATAAGTCAAATTTTACAAAAAAAAGTTATTGTTTTCAAGTTTTCTTGTTAAACTAGGTACTTGAATTCTTTAAAGTTAAAGGTTGATTCCATGAAGTGAAGATAAATCACAATCTAAAAAAACAATCTCGAATGGGCATGGAATATTTGGTCAATGCTATGGTTTGTGCGGTCGAAAAAGAAACTTTTGATAAAGTAAAAGACGACGATGTGATGGAACGATTTCAAGCGCTCTCACTATATATATATGGAAACCCCCGCATTGCGGTGTGTGAGTCTAGGATCCGGCGGGATTAGACAGAAGTTTGGCTCGGATAGAACTAATTCGGTAGAATATTATTACTAAGTATGGCATAGAAGCAGAATAGTTAGCCATAAGTTGAATGTTTCATTCATACCGAAAGAGTTTACATATTTTACAAGCTGGCAAAATTCTGGAGAATTTCGCTAGCGTTTCCCCTCTAGGAACCAAAACTCCACTTAGCTCTCACTCACATCTACTATATATAGGCGATCCCTTCCGTGCGAATAAGGCTGGGAAGAATGGCATTCCATCCATTCGGGCGAATGGATCTCATCCATTCGTGCAAACTGGCTAGTGTCCCTTCGCGCGAAAGGCTCCTTTGTGATAAGGGAACTTTTCATTACGATTCCCTATTTCTAACTCTCATCTATACAATATTCAACACACGCTCTATCTAGCCTATTCGCACAGTGACGGACACACAAAATATGCACTAACAATTTTCCCCTTGTACGTCACTATCGAAGCTTGATCTTTGTAAATGAGAGTCGTGTTTGAATATTCTGCAACTTCAATCAGGCAACTTGATATCTTCAATTGATTCCCCCTTGATTGATGATTCGGGCTTGCATAATCTTCATTATGCACAAATTCTCCCTGAAATGAATCTTTATGTCTTTGTTTGCACAGTTCCCAACCTTCTCTGATTTGCTGTAGTGCAATCTTCACGAATAATCACCAACTAGAAACTTATCAATGTAGCTTCCTTGTTTCAACTTTAACCACATCCGCTTGCGGTTTTTGATTTACCACTTCAGCTCAATCTATTAATCTTCAAAAACCCAACCGGTAATTGATAGAAACTTCGAATCACCACATAGGTAAACTTCAAGTCTATGAATACCCACGAAAATCTGAAATCCCGTTTTCCGTAATCATCTTTAAGCACACCCCTGAATGATTAATCAGTGTAAACGGTAACCTCCACAATCATCAAATCTTCATCGGATAACAAATCATCTGGTAACACATTCAGATCTTAGAAACATTCATCCAAGATCAGATTCACATTCTTCCTCTTCAGTCACGAAAACAGATGTATAGTCTTCTCCGTTAGTTCCGACAGCAACTTAATCAACAAATATCAAAATTCCCCAGCGGTTAGTCCAAAAACCAATTCCTCTGCTCGATGATTAACCATTTTGACACTTTAGACTATCACAAAGTTGTGATATCTTTAAGTATCGACAATACAAATGCATCTCCTGACGCTAATCCTACTAACCGGCTTGACGAAGACCCGGGACTCAAATACTAAGACATCAATCTGACCCTGATCTATAGAATCTGAACTTCCTATGATCACGAACTAACGAATCCAGATCCTATGCATCCCCGAACAAACTGAAGTCGAAAACCACCCGAATGCTGTTGCACGTCACGAATTTCAAAAATGCTGGAATTTCAATATATTCTATGAAATTTTTATTCCTCCTAATTTTTGCAAACCCTGACCTCTCTAAAACATATCACTGAATTTCCCCTCAAACTTGGCAAATTCAGTCGACTATTTTCATTGAAAAACTCCACTATACGGAAAATATGTCATTTTGTTCAACAAAAGTGCGTTTTCATCATTGCGGGTTTTTCGCTTTGACCTATTAATAGTCAAATAACCCTGATGATAAACATTCTGCATAGGTATCATGACTACCACACTATCTTCAACAATCTGTGATTGCATCATCAAATCTATTCTCTGAAACCCCCAATGTGACACCCGACTATTCTGAGCTGGCACCGTACTGATATGCCACGTGTTATGATTATATATAGGAACTAAATTATTAAATAGGACATTAATTTGAGGTATTTGAACGTTTGACAAACTCACACTTTGCTAAAAATTACGTTGGCAATAATAAGTTAAACGCTTATCGCGTAACGAACAAATGCGAAACAAACGTCGGTGACTATCCGGATAACGTTAAAATCCGAAAAATATTCCATTATGATTAAAACCCTAATTTTAATCATATTCGTGAAGAAAAATTAGTTAGAACGCTTAAAAATCTTGTTTTGCGAATTTATGCACGTACTGTGTAATATAGAGCATATACTGCGAAACGCGGACGACGCAGCCAGTTTAGGTGAACAAAATATTAATTAGTAATATTTTGATGATATTATTTTTATATAATACTGAAAATAATTTTAAACACCTTAAAACGTTGATAAAAGCGAAATAATGTACCCGATAATCAGTTAATTACGTGTAATATATATGTATATGTGTGTATATCTTACATGTTAGAGAGATAAAGGTGAAATAGGGAACAAGGTGGCATCTAGGGTGTCCACCTCTTCACCCTTGTGTGCCAAGTGTTATATGTGTGTAAGAAACAATGATTACAACTTTAACAACACACTTCACTTAAATCACTTTGAAGATCAAATCTTTCAAAACTCATCATCCTTCCCCCATACATACTCACGACCGAAACCCCTCAAGAACACCCATATTTCCATATTTCAAACTTATTTCTTGAATATCATGGCTATTTCAAGCTAGTTTCGGGTTGATTTGAAGATCCAAAGTTGATTTGAAGGTGATTTCAAAGAGGAACAAGCTTGTTTTCATCAAGAATCTCATCATTCAAAACCCACTTTGTTCTTGAAAGGTATAAAGCTTTGTTTCTTTTAAAACATTCTTGATGATGATGATGATGAACATGATTCTCAGTTATTTGGATTTTCACTATTCTTGAAATCAAACCGAACAAATGATTTTTCTAAAAATAAAATGTGAGATTATGAAGGTGTGATGTTGGACTAAAATTGTATGTATGTATAAGTGTTTGTATTTTGAATTTTATTTGCTAAAATACTTGTAAGATGGTTTCTTGAATAAACAAGGTTATGTGTAAATGTGTTAGAGGTTTAAAGGATGAATGAAACTTGATGTTTGATTTGAAATAATGTGAGTATGCTAGTATACATATGGCCGAAAATTTCATGATTTGTTTGTGAGTTTACAAGTTGTTGCATGTTCTTAAATGTTAGATCAAAATGCATGTGTTGATGATTTAAGTATGATAGATTAATATTGATAAAGAATGTGTGATAAATGTGTCAAATGTTATAATAAATGAAGGAAATAGGATTTAATAATCTTGGTTATGATGGTAACATAAATGTGCTTAAAATGCTTGTGTATAGAGTTGTAGGATGCTAAAATGGTCATTATAAAATGGAAATTTTTGTGATATGATAAACATCCACTTAAATCAGTAAATAAACATGTAAAATAAATTTACTTGATATATTTTAAAGTTACAAAAATTATGTCATAACTTGGTAGCTTTGCATATTGTACTTAAGGCTTGAAAAGTAGTAAATTGGGTGATATTTGCATATTTTTGTGCTTTTCATGAGACCTGCATATTTGTGAATTAAAATTTTGTTTTAATCAGTAGATAACATCTATCATGTTAAAATATCAAGTCATGATGATTTGGGATGGTTACGGTAAAGTTCGGTACGAAACTATGCGTTAAAAACGGTAAAAATCGACTTTTTAAGTGATTTTTACAAAACTGTTTTAAATCAGATTTTTAAACTGATGTCATATGATTAATATAAGTATTTTAACTTCTATTAAATAATTTTGTGTTTGGTTGGTCATACGTGACTTCCGACACCCAAAAACGATACCGAAACGGTAAAATACGCATATTTCAACGTACCCGAAAACGGGATGTTCAAAGGGTGAACTTTGTGTATTTTAGTTGATATGTGAATATGAGTTTATGTAATATGATTTACCAAGTGAATTCATGATGATACGAAATAATGATAAATATGTTTAAAATGATTTGATGAGTTATTTTATATATATTAAGTGTTTAAACATGATATGTATGTGTGAAATAACGTGATATGTGAATTTCGATGAATATATATATATATATATATATATATATATACATATATATACTGAATATGTCCATATTTATGCATATATGTTACGAAGCGCAACTCGTAGACATATATAGCGAACAAGTAGACATGATAACGAGTCACCAACAAAATCGTTCGAATCGCAAAAATCTTAATATGTATATGTATATGGAAATACACACATGCATATATAGGGGAAGGTTCATTGGGGAACACTAAAAAAGTAGGGAACAACGGGGAACCGACTCAAATGAACTCCGATTGGACTCATTCTAGCGGCGTTGGAACCGGCTCGTCGAACCCTAACTAAGATCTCTTAACCCTAAACCCTAAATCCTAACTCCTAAACTCTAAACCCTAAAGCTAAAAAATAAGGCTAAATTCTAAGCTAAACCGTAGAAACCCTAAAGGCTAAACCTAAAGCTAAACCCTAATGCTAAACGCTAAAGCTAAACCCTAAACCCTAAAGCTAAACCCTAAACACTAAAACTGAACCCTAAATCTAAACCCTAATGCTAAACCCTAAAGCTAAACCCTAAAATCCAAACCCTAATATATTTAGGGTTTAGGAGTTATGATTTAGAGGTTAGGGTTAAGAGATCCTAGTTAGGGTTCGACGAGTCGGTTCCAACACCGCTGGAATGAGTCCAATCGGAGTTCGTTTGAGTCGGTTCCCCACTGTTCCCCACTTTTTTAGTGTTCCCCAATGAACCTCACATAATATATATACATATATATATATATATATGCCAACATAATTAAAAATAAAGACTTTTCTTAAAAACCTCAAAGGTATGTGAAAATCTTAAGTAACGGAGAAACATGATTGCTTTAGAACAATTAGTTAATAAACTATTTCTATCTAAATTAGGATATGTGGATTTGATCAGAGGGATTGCGATATTTAAAAACGCACCCAAAGTTGAGTGTCACAGAACCCCACTTTTACTGTTTTGTTAACTGTTTTCGGGGAAAGAACACGTCTTTAATGAGAATGAATATATGTTTTCATATAAAACATAGTTTCAATTAAATGTATTTTAGTGAAAATTCACTAAAACGTCATTTTACCATCTTAGATACTGTTTTTAGAGGAAAACATGTTATTAAAAGCAAATTATATGTTTTCATATAAAATGTGCTTTTAAATTATATAAAAATGTTTTTTCATCGAGAATACAATTTTTAGAGTATCATAATATGTTTATGAACTTAAAAAGATGTATAACTTAAACTCTTTTCGAGAAAAACGAGTTTAAAATGTATTATACTGGTTTCGGCAGGAAACTGGGAAAATAGACGACGTTAGGGGTATAACGATCGTTAAGTAAATTAAATTTGGTTGGGACAAGTTCAACCCAGTCTCCACGAGATAACCGCAACTTGTACAACCTATGATATTAAATTGTTATTCAGTAGGTTATATATAATAGTGAATTGAGGACAGGCAATAGATGCATCATGGCTGTTTTAATCTCTTATGTATAATATGCATGGAATCGTTTATAGATCTATCGGGTTGACTACCCCGTCGTGATCGGTCGCGCCGATCTATATAGCGGCGAATTTTAATTACCTTACCAGTCTAGCATGGATTAATCCCTCAATCGTTTTATATAGCTCGTAATGTAACAACTGTGCTTGTAATCACTATGAACAGTTCTGTTATCAATAAAACAATGTTATTTGATCACAATGTTTGTTTTGTTATGTTTTACATTTTTCATGTTTTGACTTTTATGTAATTCCAAACTCTACATCACTTTCTGGAGAGTTATACGCAAACTAGTGCGTAAACGTACTCAGTTTAATGCGAGAAATACTCCGTAATATCAACATATACTCAACATACCTTAAATAACCTTTACATAACTTAGAAATAAGTTTTGAAGGCTTTGGTATGGCAAAAACAAGTTAATTCGACTACAGGGACTAAATATGACAAACTGCGAAAGTATGTCAATTTGAACTGTAACGAACATTCCGGAACATGACCATAAGTTAAACACACCTTAAATATCCTTTACATAGCTTAGAAATAGGCTTTGAGGGGTTTGGTGCGTTAAAATAAACTTTTGGGTCATTCAGGGACTAAAAGTGTCAAAAAGTGCACAAGTTTGCATTTTCGCGCATAACTTACGTTCTGAATACATCCGGACATCCAAAAATTTATGTGAGCATGACTACATTATATTTTAGTGTTCGCCTTAAGAAAAATCCATTCGTTACATCATTTGGATCGTTTTTCGCGCTTATGCGCATTCCGTCGTAATTAAGCGAACATCGCGATCGTACGACCAAACGAACCGACATCTGAGATATTTTTGAGCATGTTTTGAGTTCCCTATACTTTAACTTCATTTTAGAGCCTTAAAATGAGGTTAACGGGGTTCAAACGCATCGAAAAAGGCCTTAAACACGTGCAGGGACCATTTCTGCCAATTTTGAAACAATTCTGAAACATGGGGGCAGTGGCGTAGCGCGAGCCCTAAGGGCCTATGCAGTCGCGCTACGCGAGTGCCTTAACTGGACAGAAAACTCAGTTTTGCACTTTCGGGACCAGATTCGATGTATAAACAGCTGTTTAATTCACAACCACACATTCTAACATGCTTAGTCAACTGATAAGGATGGATTTTAGGCACCATAACTTTCCGACACTTGTACGGATACGATTAAGGCACGATATTCGACAAGCGATCTTAACGGTTCGGGTATTCCTATAAATACCCATCCACCCCCATTGCTAAAATCACTAGAACTTTGATTTGAGAAACTCTAAGTTGAAACTATTGTTTCATACCTGAGATTTTTGAATCGAGGTTAGCATTCGGGGACCCTTCGTAAGTATTCTTTCGTTCTTTTCCTTATTTTACTGCTTTTCGAGTCAGAAAGTCAAACTTTGTTTGACTTTCAGCGTTGACCAGTAATGGTCAATGCGAAGTTCGTTAGAACTTCGCAACGTGATTGTAATCACGATGGTCATAGTCCCTTGGGACTATGCCTACTGATTACCACGTTGTCTAGGGTCGTAGGGTAAGCGATCTAATAAATCGCTTATACCTCGAACCCGACCCAGTTTGGTCGATCATTAGGATCCGACCAAATACATTAGGTGACCATAGTAGGTAGGGAATAACCTTCCGAGGTTATACCCTATGGTCACATCGTTTAAGTAGTTGTATGATAGGTAGTTTATATGCCTTAGGTAAATTACCAGAATACCCTTTTCATGTATAATTGGTAATTAAGCATATGTAACCTAAACCTTTGTCACATAACTGATTATGTAACATGTTTAGGCATATAACACTTGTCATAGGGCTAGTTAGGCGGTCCAAACGCGTTTCACGCGCACGACGCGTTAAAGTAGCATAAGCTTCCTAAACGGGTCGTGATGGGTCGAAAGCAATTATGTTAGGTTTCAATTAGTATGTAGGCTTTGTTAAACCATATTACACGAGTCTCAATACTCGTTTGGTTTACGAACCCTCATGCTACCCAATCTTCCGATTTAGGTCCGGTTTATTAACATAGTTACCTATATTAGGTGCCGTTTGATTCCGAGATCTCTTGCATTGCTTGGTGATTATCTTTAGACAACTGAGCAATCTCAAGTGAGTACATAGACCCCTCTTTTACTGTTTTCCAAACTGTTTTGGGGTGAAACACATGTGCCTACTTGTTACTTTCATGCTTTCCTGTTTTAACATCATATACTGCTATGTTCGTTAGTACATTATAGTACATGATTTTATGACATTTCATGCTAGGTGTGCCTATTATGTGCATTACTTAGTACATTGTTTTACATGACATTTCATGCTAGGTGTGCCCATTATGTGCATTACTTAGTACATCGTTTTACATGACATTTCACGCTATGTATGTTCATTTGATTACATACTTAGTGCATTGTTTTCACATGCTTACATTTTGGTATAACATTTGGTTTGTTTACATGGGACAATACATTCATTAACATTAGCTACGCCGTTCGTTAGTAGGTAGTGGTACCATAGGAATTGACAACTCCCGTTCCGGACATCCCAGGGAAAGGGGATGAAAGGAATGACCGAATTCGATGATATAAGACAGATAGACCTTTAATTTGTTTAAAGGGTTTATCACCACAGTCACAAGGCTTGGATGTATGCATTTTCACAATACCGCATAAATGTTCATATTAAATATTTGCATGCATTTTTCCACAAAGACATAAGATTGATTTAAACCATGTTTTACTTCAATATTTTGTTTTGTGCATATGGTTTAGTTGAGACATTTCACTTGCCATACATGACATTTTGACATAGACATTTTTCACAAAGACATTTGACAAAGATATTTGACATAGACAATTGACATGGATAATTTGACATAGACATTTGACATGATTTACATTTGACACATAACATGTTTGACAATTGTTTCACACTACATGATTTACATCTTGACATGAACACTTTGACATATTATTCAATACATTTTGACAATTGGTTTAAACATAGACCTCTCACATTGGTTGGTTTGGTTTGATTAAGTGATTAAGTAACGATGCGTGTGTAATATGATACAAGCATGGTGGATACGCCGCTGGTACTTCCTATATATAAGTGCTTGTATGGTATTACATATCGTAACGTTATTTGAATCATTTCAATATTGAGACATAGAACATTTTATACAAATAACATACTTTTCATAAGACATTGATTTACAAACAACTTATCTTATACAAACACATTTTTACATGGTTATTTATTTAACCTGACATTTACTTATACATATCATCTGATCTTATTGCTTTCAAATGATTTACAAGACAAAGCAAATTACAAGGTTCATGACTAAACATTTTTCTTAAACATAAGTCATGAATCCTATTTTCACAAACCTATGTATCTCACAGGCATTTTTATGCTGACGTACCTATTTTCACATGTGTTTTCAGGTGCTTTTCCGTAGGATGTTGATCATGATACTAGGGCGGACCTGTGCCTTAGAGACTTTAAAAGAAGATAGACTATGTTTAATTATGTTCTGAACTCTTAATTTACTGTTTTGAGACAATGTAACACCCTTGTTGATAAATAAATACAACTTTGTATGCCATGGTTATGAAACAATTAATTCTGTTACAACACTCCCCGATGTTTCCGCCACGCTTTGTATGTTATACGTGGTCGGGGTGTGACAGAAGAGTTGGTATCAGAGCCAATGGTTATAGGGAATTAGGTTATTAGTAATGCTTTGACCTAGACTATAACTTTTCTAGGACCCTAACACAAGTTATCTTGTGTTTAGATCTTAAAACATGTACATCACCTATCCTTAGGTGATTATCAAAACAAGAACCAAATTTTCCGAAACGATTTTTTGAAAAAAAAAAAAAAACAAAAAACAATCATCTGATTTTGAATGATTTATTACAAGGTTTTGAACCCTCTGTTATATGGTTTTGAACCCTTTTCAGTTTGGTTTTGGCCTTGTGCCTTCAAATTTTCAAAATCTCGTCAAAAGTTTTGGGTTTTAAATAATGTGAACACGTGCAAACTGGAAGGGTGAATGCCTGTATTCTGGGTTTTCTGTCTAGGCAAGCACTTCGTATACATCTCATCAGACGCGAGACCAGTTGTGCTTACCTGGGAATTCTTGGGATGAGTGTTCACTTATAGGCGAGCATGTCTTCATTATACATTATTTTTGACCCATTTACTTTGATTAGTCACTGTGTGTCGTTTGTTTGCTTTGTGATACGAACGAATGACCACCATCTTTGCTCTTGTTGATTTTGTTTCATCTCATTCTCTTCATCCAATCATCTCACTCGTTTCCTTTCATGTTTCCTCATTTAGAATGCCTCCTCGACGCGAGAACCAGATAGCAACTGCCGAACTGGCAGAAATTATTGCGCAGCAGATGGCTGCTCAGTTTCCAAATCTCTTTGCTCAATGGAATCAAGCCAACAACAACAACAATGTTCCATGCAAATACAAGGATTTTAAGCAGGCTAAACCACTCAAGTTTAGTGGTTCTGAGGGAGCGACTGGGCTTCTTCAGTGGTTCGAGAGCATAGAGAATACTTTTCGCCATGTGCAGTGTCCGGAAAATCGCAAGGTCGAGTTCTCCTCGAGCGTATTTCAGAAGAGGGCTTTGACATGGTGGAACGGGGTTATGAGAGACCGGGGTGCAGAAGTTGCTCTCGCACAGACATGGGCTGAACTTAGAGCCCTTATGATGAGGGAATTCTGTCCTCGTCATGAGCAGCGAGCATTGGAGAAGGAATTTGATGGGTTGAAGCAAGATAGTGGTGAGCATAGGGCTTATACTGATCGGTTTGAAGAGTTGAGTCTGCTTTGCCCAACGATGGTCACCCCACTTGACAAGGCTATCGAGAGATACATCGATGGTCTACCTGACTCGGTACAAGACATTCTTACTGGTAGTAACCCTGCCACACTTCGTCAGGCGATCGAGTTATCTGCGACATTGACTGAGTCGCAGATCCGGAAGAACAAGTTACACCGGAAGGGTGACAAGGGCAAGAAACAGTCGCCTGACAAGGTGGATAGCAAGAAAAGTCAAAATGGGAGTGGAAAGAACTCTGGTTCTTCAAAGAGGGCAAAGAAGCGTAAGGCTTCCCAAAATTTTGCTATCACTGCTCAAGCTAACCAGGCAGCTCCCAACCAACCCGCACAACCTCCAGCGAAGAAACCCTATTCAGGGATTGCACCTTTGTGCAATAGATGCAACAGTCACCACCAGCCGCAACTTCCATGCCGTTTCTGTACTAACTGTGGGAAGTCAGGCCATCTTGCCAATGTTTGTCGGTCTGCTCAGAATCCCGCGGTTCAGAACCCGGCTCAACAAGTTGCTCAGCAACAGGGTCAAGCTGCAAGACCACAATACCCACCAGGTGCTTGTTACAATTGTGGGGATCTGACCCACTACAGGAATCGGTGCCCAAGACTGGCGAACCAGAACCAGAATCAGGCTCCGGCTCCGGCTCGAGGCCGAGTCTTTAACATGAATGCCCAAGAGGCACAGGCTGACGATAATGTGGTGAACGGTACGTTCTTTATTAATAATCAGCCTGCATCTGTTCTTTTCGATTCTGGTGCCGATAAGAGTTTCGTGTCTTTTTCTTTTGAGCAAATGCTTCGCGTGTCTAGAACGAAACTAGGCAAATCTTTGACAGTAGAGGTTGCTAGTGGTGAACCCATTATTCTTGATTCTGTTCTTCACAACTGCCAGTTGAATCTTAACGACCATTTTTTTCCTATTGACCTCGCGCCTATGCAACTTGGAAGCTTCGACGTTATTGTGGGAATGGATTGGTTATCCAAGCATCACGCAGAGATAGTTTGTTCTAAGAAGATTGTTCGTGTGCCACTTTCGACAGGCGAGATCCTGCAGGTTCAAGGTGAGAAGCCTACCGGTGGTCTCAAACTCATGTCTTGTTTTAAAGCTCGGAAGTATCTGCAGAAGAACTATGTGGCTTTCTTAGCACATGTTACAGAAGATAAAGGCAAGGGTAAGTCTATTTCAGATATTCCTGTCGTTCGGGATTATTCTGAAGTGTTCCCTGAAGATTTACCTGGTCTACCTCCAGCACGCCAAGTCGAGTTCCGCATTGATCTCATACCTGGTGCAAATCCCATTGCCAGAGCTCCATATCGTCTTGCACCATCTGAGATGCAAGAGTTGTCTAAACAGCTTCAGGAGCTCTCTGACAAAGGTTTTATACGTCCTAGTTTTTCACCCTGGGGTGCTCCCGTTCTCTTTGTCAAGAAGAAGGATGGATCCTTTAGAATGTGTATCGATTATCGTGAGCTTAACAAGCTTACCATCAAGAATCGATATCCTCTACCACGCATAGACGACCTCTTTGATCAGTTACAATGTGCTTCTTATTTTTTCGAAGATTGATCTGCGATCTGGATATCATCAACTTCGGGTGCATGAAGAAGATATTCCCAAGACAGCGTTCCGTACTCGATATGGGCATTATGAGTTCACAGTCATGCCATTCGGTGTGACTAATGCTCCTGCTGTTTTCATGGACTTAATGAATAGGGTCTGCAAACCTTATTTGGATCAGTTCGTCATTGTTTTTATTGACGACATCTTGATTTACTCTAAGACACGAGCTGACCACGAGCAACATCTTCGTCTTACCCTAGAACTCCTAAAGAAAGAGCAACTTTTCGCCAAATTCTCCAAGTGCGAATTTTGGCTTAAAGAAGTTCAATTTTTGGGGCATGTTATCAACGAACGGGGTATTCATGTAGATCCCTCCAAGATCAGTGCGATTAAGGATTGGGATACACCTACTACTCCTACTGAAGTTCGTTCTTTTCTTGGTCTAGCGGGTTATTATCGCCGCTTCATAGAAAACTTCTCGAAGATTGCAGTTCCTCTAACTGCTCTAACTCAGAAGAAAATGCCCTTTTATTGGGGATACAAACAAGAGGAAGCTTTTCAACACCTGAAGCAGAAGCTTTGCGATGCGCCTGTTCTATCATTGCCTGAGGGTGATGATGATTTTGTTGTGTATTGTGATGCATCGAAATTGGGTCTTGGCTGTGTTCTGATGCAAAGGAACAAAGTCATAGCATATGCATCAAGGCAATTGAAGATACATGAGAAGAACTACACCACTCATGATCTTGAGTTGGGTGCAGTTGTCTTTGCTCTCAAGATCTGGAGACACTATTTGTACGGTACAAAATGTGTGGTTTTCACTGACCACAAAACTCTTCAGCATATCTTCAATCAGAAAGAACTCAACATGAGGCAACGACGTTGGGTTGAGCTTTTAAACGACTATGACTGCGAAATTCGCTACCATCCTGGTAAGGCGAATGTCGTAGCTGATGCATTGAGTCGTAAGGAACGTACTAAGCTTCATTGTGTACGTGTTCAATCTGTTATTCAAGCTCGATCCGATATCCAAGCACGCATTTCTCAAGCTCAACAATCTTGTGTTTCACAAGGTCTAATGGATAAGGAATTTCCCTATCACATAACACCTGCTCTGGAACTGAAGGACAATGGATCATATTACTTCATGGACCGTTTGTGGGTCCCAAGCCAGGATGATCTTTGTACCTTGCTTATGGATGAAGCCCATAAGTCTCGCTATTCTATTCATCCGGGCTCAGATAAGATGTATAAGGATCTTCGTATTCATTATTGGTGGCCTGGTATGAAGAAAGACATTGCCTTATACGTATCCAAATGCCTTACTTGTCTTAAGGTTAAGGCTGAACATCAACGTCCTTCTGGTTTATTGGAGCAACCAGAGATCCCAGTTTGGAAATGGGAAAACATTACTATGGATCTCGTTACCAAACTTCCACGCACTAAGAAAGGTCATAATGCCATCTGGGTAGTCGTTGATCGTCTTACAAAGTCAGCACATTTCTTGCCAATCCGTGAGGATTTTCCTGCTGACAGACTTGCTCAAATCTATGTGGATGAAATTGTAGCTCGACATGGTGTTCCTTTGAACATCATCTCTGACAGAGATGCTCGTTTCACTTCTCATTTTTGGAGAACCATGCAATCTGCTATGGGGACCCAGCTTAATCTGAGCACAGCTTATCATCCGCAAACGGATGGTCAATCTGAGAGAACAATCCAGACTCTGGAGGATATGCTTAGAGCTTGTGTAATCGATTTTGGTGGTAGTTGGGATTCACATCTTAAATTGATTGAATTCTCCTACAACAATAGTTATCACACTAGCATCAAAATGGCTCCTTTCGAGGCTCTCTATGGTCGAAAATGTCGTTCACCAGTCTGCTGGAATGAGATTGGCGAGGCTCAAATTACTGGACCTGCCCTCATTTTAGAGACAACTGACAAGGTCAAGAAAGTTCGTGATAACCTTCAGGCAGCTAGAAGCCGTCAGAAGATTTACGCGGACCCAAAACGCAAAGCCTTGGAATTTCAAGTCGGTGATCGAGTATTACTTAAGGTCTCACCTTGGAAAGGTGTGATCAGATTTGGAAAGAAAGGAAAACTTGCACCTAGATACGTTGGACCATTCAAGATCGTCGAAAGAATCGGAAAGGTAGCCTACAGACTTGAGTTACTTCCTGAACTTGGAAATGTTCATCCAACTTTTCACGTGTCCAATCTCAAGAAGTGTTCAGCTGATGAAAACTTCTCCATACCGCTTGACGAAATTCGTGTTGGCAAAACACTGAAATTCGTTGAAAAACCAGTGGAAATCATGGAACGTGAAGTCAAGTGGCTTAAACGCAAGCGCATTCCTTTGGTCAAAGTTCGCTGGGAAGCTAAACGTGGACCTGAGTTTACTTGGGAACGCGAAGATCAAATGAAGGCGAAATATCCACATCTTTTTCCACGAGTTTCCTCTAAATAAATTTCGGGACGAAATTTCCACAAGTAGGGGAGACTGTAACAACAGTGCTTGTAATCACTATGAACAGTTCTGTTATCAATAAAACAATGTTATTTGATCACAATGTTTGTTTTGTTATGTTTTACATTTTTCATGTTTTGACTTTTATGTAATTCCAAACTCTACATCACTTTCTGGAGAGTTATACGCAAACTAGTGCGTAAACGTACTCAGTTTAATGCGAGAAATACTCAGGAATATCAACATATACTCAACATACCTTAAATAACCTTTACATAACTTAGAAATAAGTTTTGAAGGCTTTGGTATGGCAAAAACAAGTTAATTCGACTACAGGGACTAAATATGACAAACTGCGAAAGTATGTCAATTTGAACTGTAACGAACATTCCGGAACATGACCATAAGTTAAACACACCTTAAATATCCTTCACATAGCTTAGAAATAGGCTTTGAGGGGTTTGGTGCGTTAAAATAAACTTTTGGGTCATTCAGGGACTAAAAGTGTCAAAAAGTGCACAAGTTTGCATTTTCGCGCATAACTTACGTTCTGAATACATCCGGACATCCAAAAATTTATGTGAGCATGACTACATTATATTTTAGTGTTCGCCTTAAGAAAAATCCATTCGTTACGTCATTTGGATCGTTTTTCGCGCTTATGCGCATTCCGTCGTAATTAAGCGAACATCGCGATCGTACGACCAAACGAACCGACATCTGAGATATTTTTGAGCATGTTTTGAGTTCCCTATACTTTAACTTCATTTTAGAGCCTTAAAATGAGGTTAACGGGGTTCAAACGCATCGAAAAAGGCCTTAAACACGTGCAGGGACCATTTCTGCCAATTTTGAAACAATTCTGAAACATGGGGGCAGTGGCGTAGCGCGAGCCCTAAGGGCCTATGCAGTCGCACTACGCGAGTGCCTTAACTGGACAGAAAACTCAGTTTTGCACTTTCGGGACCAGATTCGATGTATAAACAGCTGTTTAATTCACAACCACACATTCTAACATGCTTAGTCAGCTGATAAGGATGGATTTTAGGCACCATAACTTTCCGACACTTGTACGGATACGATTAAGGCACGATATTCGACAAGCGATCTTAACGGTTCGGGTATTCCTATAAATACCCATCCACCCCCATTGCTAAAATCACTAGAACTTTGATTTGAGAAACTCTAAGTTGAAACTATTGTTTCATACCTGAGATTTTTGAATCGAGGTTAGCATTCGGGGACCCTTCGTAAGTATTCTTTCGTTCTTTTCCTTATTTTACTGCTTTTCGAGTCAGAAAGTCAAACTTTGTTTGACTTTCAGCGTTGACCAGTAATGGTCAATGCGAAGTTCGTTAGAACTTCGCAACGTGATTGTAATCACGATGGTCATAGTCCCTTGGGACTATGCCTACTGATTACCACGTTGTCTAGGGTCGTAGGGTAAGCGATCTAATAAATCGCTTATACCTCGAACCCGACCCAGTTTGGTCGATCATTAGGATCCGACCAAATACATTAGGTGACCATAGTAGGTAGGGAATAACCTTCCGAGGTTATACCCTATGGTCACATCGTTTAAGTAGTTGTATGATAGGTAGTTTATATGCCTTAGGTAAATTACCAGAATACCCTTTTCATGTATAATTGGTAATTAAGCATATGTAACCTAAACCTTTGTCACATAACTGATTATGTAACATGTTTAGGCATATAACACTTGTCATAGGGCTAGTTAGGCGGTCCAAACGCGTTTCACGCGCACGACGCGTTAAAGTAGCATAAGCTTCCTAAACGGGTCGTGATGGGTCGAAAGCAATTATGTTAGGTTTCAATTAGTATGTAGGCTTTGTTAAACCATATTACACGAGTCTCAATACTCGTTTGGTTTACGAACCCTCATGCTACCCAATCTTCCGATTTAGGTCCGGTTTATTAACATAGTTACCTATATTAGGTGCCGTTTGATTCCGAGATCTCTTGCATTGCTTGGTGATTATCTTTAGACAACTGAGCAATCTCAAGTGAGTACATAGACCCCTCTTTTACTGTTTTCCAAACTGTTTTGGGGTGAAACACATGTGCCTACTTGTTACTTTCATGCTTTCCTGTTTTAACATCATATACTGCTATGTTCGTTAGTACATTATAGTACATGATTTTATGACATTTCATGCTAGGTGTGCCTATTATGTGCATTACTTAGTACATTGTTTTACATGACATTTCATGCTAGGTGTGCCCATTATGTGCATTACTTAGTACATCGTTTTACATGACATTTCACGCTATGTATGTTCATTTGATTACATACTTAGTGCATTGTTTTCACATGCTTACATTTTGGTATAACATTTGGTTTGTTTACATGGGACAATACATTCATTAACATTAGCTACGCCGTTCGTTAGTAGGTAGTGGTACCATAGGAATTGACAACTCCCGTTCCGGACATCCCAGGGAAAGGGGATGAAAGGAATGACCGAATTCGATGATATAAGACAGATAGACCTTTAATTTGTTTAAAGGGTTTATCACCACAGTCACAAGGCTTGGATGTATGCATTTTCACAATACCGCATAAATGTTCATATTAAATATTTGCATGCATTTTTCCACAAAGACATAAGATTGATTTAAACCATGTTTTACTTCAATATTTTGTTTTGTGCATATGGTTTAGTTGAGACATTTCACTTGCCATACATGACATTTTGACATAGACATTTTTCACAAAGACATTTGACAAAGATATTTGACATAGACAATTGACATGGATAATTTGACATAGACATTTGACATGATTTACATTTGACACATAACATGTTTGACAATTGTTTCACACTACATGATTTACATCTTGACATGAACACTTTGACATATTATTCAATACATTTTGACAATTGGTTTAAACATAGACCTCTCACATTGGTTGGTTTGGTTTGATTAAGTGATTAAGTAACGATGCGTGTGTAATATGATACAAGCATGGTGGATACGCCGCTGGTACTTCCTATATATAAGTGCTTGTATGGTATTACATATCGTAACGTTATTTGAATCATTTCAATATTGAGACATAGAACATTTTATACAAATAACATACTTTTCATAAGACATTGATTTACAAACAACTTATCTTATACAAACACATTTTTACATGGTTATTTATTTAACCTGACATTTACTTATACATATCATCTGATCTTATTGCTTTCAAATGATTTACAAGACAAAGCAAATTACAAGGTTCATGACTAAACATTTTTCTTAAACATAAGTCATGAATCCTATTTTCACAAACCTATGTATCTCACAGGCATTTTTATGCTGACGTACCTATTTTCACATGTGTTTTCAGGTGCTTTTCCGTAGGATGTTGATCATGATACTAGGGCGGACCTGTGCCTTAGAGACTTTAAAAGAAGATAGACTATGTTTAATTATGTTCTGAACTCTTAATTTACTGTTTTGAGACAATGTAACACCCTTGTTGATAAATAAATACAACTTTGTATGCCATGGTTATGAAACAATTAATTCTGTTACAACACTCCCCGATGTTTCCGCCACGCTTTGTATGTTATACGTGGTCGGGGTGTGACAGAAGAGTTGGTATCAGAGCCAATGGTTATAGGGAATTAGGTTATTAGTAATGCTTTGACCTAGACTATAACTTTTCTAGGACCCTAACACAAGTTATCTTGTGTTTAGATCTTAAAACATGTACATCACCTATCCTTAGGTGATTATCAAAACAAGAACCAAATTTTCCGAAACGATTTTTTGAAAAAAAAAACAAAAAAAAAACAAAAAACAATCATCTGATTTTGAATGATTTATTACAAGGTTTTGAACCCTCTGTTATATGGTTTTGAACCCTTTTCAGTTTGGTTTTGGCCTTGTGCCTTCAAATTTTCAAAATCTTGTCAAAAGTTTTGGGTTTTAAATAATGTGAACACGTGCAAACTGGAAGGGTGAATGCCTGTATTCTGGGTTTTCTGTCTAGGCAAGCACTTCGTATACATCTCATCAGACGCGAGACCAGTTGTGCTTACCTGGGAATTCTTGGGATGAGTGTTCACTTATAGGCGAGCATGTCTTCATTATACATTATTTTTGACCCATTTACTTTGATTAGTCACGGTGTGTCGTTTGTTTGCTTTGTGATACGAACGAATGACCACCATCTTTGCTCTTGTTGATTTTGTTTCATCTCATTCTCTTCATCCAATCATCTCACTCGTTTCCTTTCATGTTTCCTCTTTTAGAATGCCTCCTCGACGCGAGAACCAGATAGCAACTGCCGAACTGGCAGAAATTATTGCGCAGCAGATGGCTGCTCAGTTTCCAAATCTCTTTGCTCAATGGAATCAAGCCAACAACAACAACAATGTTCCATGCAAATACAAGGATTTTAACCAGGCTAAACCACTCAAGTTTAGTGGTTCTGAGGGAGCGACTGGGCTTCTTCAGTGGTTCGAGAGCATAGAGAATACTTTTCGCCATGTGCAGTGTCCAGACAATCGCAAGGTCGAGTTCTCCTCGAGCGTATTTCAGAAGAGGGCTTTGACATGGTGGAACGGGGTTATGAGAGACCGGGGTGTAGAAGTTGCTCTCGCACAGACATGGGCTGAACTTAGAGCCCTTATGATGAGGGAATTCTGTCCTCGTCATGAGCAGCGAGCATTGGAGAAGGAATTTGATGGGTTGAAGCAAGATAGTGGTGAGCATAGGGCTTATACTGATCGGTTTGAAGAGTTGAGTCTGCTTTGCCCAACGATGGTCACCCCACTTGACAAGGCTATCGAGAGATACATCGATGGTCTACCTGACTCGATACAAGACATTCTTACTGGTAGTAACCCTGCCACACTTCGTCAGGCGATCGAGTTATCTGCGACATTGACTGAGTCGCAGATCCGGAAGAACAAGTTACACCGGAAGGGTGACAAGGGCAAGAAACAGTCGCCTGACAAGGTGGATAGCAAGAAAAGTAAAAATGGGAGTGGAAAGAACTCTGGTTCTTCAAAGAGGGCAAAGAAGCGTAAGGCTTCCCAAAATTTTGCTATCACTGCTCAAGCTAACCAGGCAGCTCCCAACCAACCCGCACAGCCTCCAGCGAAGAAACCCTATTCAGGGATTGCACCTTTGTGCAATAGATGCAACAGTCACCACCAGCCGCAACTTCCATGCCGTTTCTGTACTAACTGTGGGAAGTCAGGCCATCTTGCCAATGTTTGTCGGTCTGCTCAGAATCCCGCGGTTCAGAACCCGGCTCAACAAGTTGCTCAGCAACAGGGTCAAGCTGCAAGACCACAATACCCACCAGGTGCTTGTTACAATTGTGGGGATCTGACCCACTACAGGAATCGGTGCCCAAGACTGGCGAACCAGAACCAGAATCAGGCTCCGGCTCCGGCTCGAGGCCGAGTCTTTAACATGAATGCCCAAGAGGCACAGGCTGACGATAATGTGGTGAACGGTACGTTCTTTATTAATAATCAGCCTGCATCTGTTCTTTTCGATTCTGGTGCCGATAAGAGTTTCGTGTCTTTGTCTTTTGAGCAAATGCTTCGCGTGTCTAGAACGAAACTAGGCAAATCTTTGACAGTAGAGGTTGCTAGTGGTGAACCCATTATTCTTGATTCTGTTCTTCACAACTGCCAGTTGAATCTTAACGACCATTTTTTTCCTATTGACCTCGCGCCTATGCAACTTGGAAGCTTCGACGTTATTGTGGGAATGGATTGGTTATCCAAGCATCACGCAGAGATAGTTTGTTCTAAGAAGATTGTTCGTGTGCCACTTTCGACAGGCGAGATCCTGCAGGTTCAAGGTGAGAAGCCTACCGGTGGTCTCAAACTCATGTCTTGTTTTAAAGCTCGGAAGTATCTGCAGAAGAACTATGTGGAAAGAGACTTCGCATTTTAGAGAACATGGCATCTGCCTCTAGGGATAATACTAAGACCGCATCGAACATGGCTAATCCTGCTAACCGACTTGACGAAGACTCGGGACTCAAACCCTAAGACATCAATCTGACCCTGATCTGTAGAATCTGAACTTCCTATGATCACTAACTAACGAGTCCAGATCTGATGCATCCCCGGCCAATCTGAAGTCGGAAACCACCTGAATGTTGTTGCACGTCACGAATTTCAAAAATGCCGGAATTTCAATATATTCTATGAAATTTTTACTCCCCCTCATTTTTGCAAATTCTGACCTCTCTAAAACATATCACTGAATTTCCCCCTCAAACTAGGCAAATTCAGACCATTATTTTCATTGAAAAACTCCACTATGCGAAAAATATGTCATTTTGTTCAACAAAAGTGCGTTTCATCATTTCGGATTTTTCGATTTGGCCCATTAATAGTC
This sequence comes from Helianthus tuberosus, assembly GCA_030545235.1. Taxonomy (NCBI): domain Eukaryota; kingdom Viridiplantae; phylum Streptophyta; class Magnoliopsida; order Asterales; family Asteraceae; genus Helianthus; species Helianthus tuberosus. The sequence continues at coordinate 16,369,375 of CM060392.1, forward strand.
AAATAACCCAGATGATAAACATTCTGCATAGGTATCATTACTACCCCACTATCTTTAACAATCTGTGATTGGATCATAAAATATATTCTCTGAAGCCCCCGATGTGACACACGGCTATTCTGAGCTGGCACTGTACTGATGTGACACGTGTTATGATTATATATAGGCAGTAAATTATTAAATAGGGCATTAACTTGAGGTATTTGAAAGTTTGACAAACTCAAACTTTGCTAAAAATTACTTTGGCAATAATAAGGTAAACGCTTATCGCGTAACGAACAAATGCGAAACGAATGTCGGTGACTGTCTGGATAACGTTAAAATCCAAAAAATATTCCATTATGGTTAAAACCCTAATTTTAGTCATATTCGTGGAGAAAAATTAGTTAGAACGCTTAAAAATCTTGTTTTGCGAATTTAAGCGCGTACTGCGAAATACAGAGCGTATACTGCGAAACGCGGACGACACAGCCAGTTTAGGTGAAGAAATATTATTTAGTAATATTTTGATGAGATTATTTTTATAGAATACTGAAAATAACTTTAAACGCCTTAAAACGATTATAAAACACAAAATAAAGTACCCGGTAATCAGTTAATTACATGTAATATGTATGTATATGTGTGTATATCTTACATGTTAGAGAGAGAAGGTGAAATAGGGGGCAAGGTGGTGGCAAGGGTGTCCACCTTTTCACCCTTGTGTGCCTAGTGTTATATGTGTGTAAGTAATAGTGATTACAACTTTAACAACATACTTCACTTAAATCACTTTCAAGATCAAATCTTTCAAAAACTCATCTTCCTTCCCCCATACATACTCACGGCTAAAACCCCTCAAGAACACCCACATTTCCATTTTTCAAACTTATTTCTTGAAGATCGTGGCTATTTTAAGCTAGTTTCGGATTGATTTGAAGATCCTAAGTTGATTTCAAGGTGATTTCAAAGAGGAACAAGCTTGTTTTCATCAAGAATCTCATCATTCAAAACCCACTTTGTTCTTGAAAGGTATAAAGTTTTGTTTCTTTTAAAACATTCTTGGTGATGATGATGATGAGCATGAGCATGATTCTCGCTTATTTGGATTTTCACTATTCTTGAAATCAAACCAAACAAATGATTTTTATAAAAATAAAAATGTGAGATTATGAAGGTGTGATGTTGGCCGAGAGTTGTATGTATATATAAGTGTTTGTATTTTGAATTTTATTTGCTAAAATACTTGTAAGATGGTTTCTTGAATAAACAAGGTTATGTGCAAATGTGTTAGAGGTTTAAAGGATGAATGAAACTTGATGTTTGATTTGAGATAATGTGAGTATATTAGTATACATTTGGCCGAAAATTTCTTGATTTGTTTGTGAGTTTACAAGTTGTTGCATGTTCTTGAATGTTAGATCAAAATGCATGTGTTGATGATTTAAGTATGATGGATTAATGATTGATCAAGAATGTGCGATAAATGTGTCAAATGTTATAATAAATGAAGGAAATATGATTTAATAATCTTTCTTATGATGGTAACATAAATGTGCTTAAAATGCTTGTAGATAGAGTTGTAGGATGCTAAAATGATCATCATAAAATAGAAATTTTTTGTGATATGATAAACATCCACTAAATAAACACGTAAAATAAAGTTACTTCATGTATTTTAATGTTACAAAAATTATGTCTTAACTTTGTAGCTTTGCATGTTGTACTTAAGGCTTGAAAAGTAGTAAATCAGGTTATATTTGCATGATTTTTGTGCTTTTCATTAGACTTGCATATATGTGAATAAAATTTTTGTTTTAATCAATAGATCACATATATCATGTTAAAATATCAAGTCATGATGATTTGGTATGGTTACGGTAAAGTTCGGTACGAAACTATGCGTTAAAAACGGTAAAAATCAGCTTTTTAAGTGATTTTTAGAAACCTGTTTTAAATCTGGTTTTTATATTGATGTCATATGATAAGTACAAGTATTTTAACTTATATTAAATAATTTTGGTGTTTAGTTGGTCATAGGTGACTTCTGACGCCTAAAAAACAGTACCGAAACAGTAAAATACGCATATTTCAACGTATGCGAAAACGGGATGTTCAAATGGTGAACTTTGTGTATTTTAGTTGATATGTGAACATGAGTATATGTAATATGATTTACCAAGAGAATTCATGATGATATGAAGTAATGATAAGTTTAGACGTTTGTGCGGTAGAAATGGTATATATTTGTGAAATAACGTGATATGTGAATTTCGATGAATATATTATATATATATATATACTGAATATTTCCATACTTATGCATATATGTTACGAAGCGCAACTCGCAGACATATATTGCGAATAAGTAGATATGATAAAGAGTAACCAACAAAATCATTCGAATCGCAAAAATCTTAATATTTATATGTATATGGAAATAGCTATATACATATATATAGGGAGCCGCTAAAATGAAAACCACCCCCAGTTGTAAGAACCATGGGAACCACTCTCCGCCAATCATATTCTGCCAACCAAAAGGGTAGTTTGGTCATTTACCCTTGTTAGTGCATTCATCTGTCAACTTCGTCTTATATCGAGTCTCAGTTTGTTGCGGATATGTTTCAACGAGATGTCATCATATACAATGATGACATCATCAATGATATCACTTCACAAGAAGACAAAGCATTATATGAGATTTCACTCATGTGACTAGTCTGATTTCGCTTTTTAGTCAATAGGTGATTTCGCTTTTGTGTCACATGGAGATTTCGCTTTTATGTCATGTCTTTATAAGCGAAATCTCACCAACTATATATAGGGGCATAGTTTGTTCATTTGGTACGACTTCGAAGAATTGTAACGAAGTGCTGCCGGTTTTCTGTCAGGTTGTAATCAATGTTAAACACAATATAAGAGACAGATATTAGATTATCAAGCTGTGTTTGTGTCTGTTTCTCTGATTCCGCCTTTGAACCGGACTTAAACTCTTCGAATCGACTCAATCGGGTCAAACAACGATCCAACAAGTGGTATCAGAGCTAGTGAAGAAGAGTTCTATACATTTCAGCTGATAATTCTGTTTCTAAACTATTCTTTTTCGAAATTCAAAATTTTTTACGGTCAGAATTGGTTCAGTTTTACACATCTTGCTCGGAATGTTGTAGTGTCAAATCCTTGAAAGTTTCATAGCCTGAATCGACCTAAATCTTAGTATTTTTGAGGTTTCGTTTTTTTGAACTCGTGCAAAAGGTGACATCATCAGCTAGATTCTGCTCATTTGAACAACTTGAGATTCCGCTCATTTGAACAACTTGAGATTTCGCTCATTTGAACACTTTGGGTTCCGCTTTTGTGACAACTATGGTTTCACTTTAGTGACACTTAGAAATTCAGCTCCAAAGTGTCAGTATTTCATGTGATATTATCGAAAGTGCATTGAGTAGTGTGAACCGATTGAGTGCATTCATTGTGTTGTGTATAACAGTCTACGAGGATGTCAGTCAGTCACATGGTTGTTTTTTTTAGTCAAAGTTGCATGTGAATTGGGGTCCCAAACTTGATAAAGTGTCTCGGTTCTACAAGTGTATTGAAAGCAGCCATATTGCATTGTCTCGGCTAATGTGATTTGAATTCAATGTCCACTTATTGCAAGGCAAAATCAGATTTGAACTTTGTTTTTTAAAAGTTGTCAGTTGCATGTGTTGTTGATTAATGTGGTAGACATAGATTCACGAGAAAATAGGATAAGTTCATGTGATCTACATTTTGTCAGCCCATGATGGTTCAACGGCCCAATCAAAGTGTTTGAAATTGTGTTGTCAGTCCAAGATTCATAGTGTTGGCCCATTTGATACAAGTTTTAAAGTCCATCACGTGAATTAACATTGGTTGTAACATCACCGTCCCACTAGGTAGTGTTGGTCCAATGAGACTTGAGTAATGATCAACTTTGTCGGTTCATGCGCAAGTGAAGAAAGATAATTTTGTCGGTTGTCTTAAAGTCTTCTACATCGGCACTTGTTTAGTTTTTGTATTATCTTTGGTGTCAGCAAATTTCTATTACATATATAAAAGATGATATAATAGTTCAAGTGGGACATATATAAAGGGAGTCAAAGTTAGTATTGTCATCGGCCCAAGTTTCAACATCAACTTATTGGCCCAAATCAGAAAGTTAAAGGTCTTCAGCCTAAATCATTTTCAAGTCAAAGTGAACTTCTTTGTTTACGATCCATTGGAAGCCCATTTGATCTAGTTCATTCACTAAGTTTGCTCGTTTTGGAGTTTAGTCAGTCCGCGAGTTTTCAACACGAGCTCACAAATATTCGACACGAGTCTTTGATTAATTTCATCAACCCATTTTTACGTATACAGTTTTGTTAAACTGATTGTTTGTTTGTTTGTTTTCTTGTGACTGTCAGATTTACATCATGGCTGAGGAATTCTATAACACGTTTTTCAACGCGTTCACATCCGAATCGTCCGAGGTTGCAAATGTTACACCAAAAACCATCACTAAGGTGCTCAATGAGAACATCAAGCACGATAACTTTTACGGAACTCACTCAAAGCCACCAACTCTGGAAAGCATCGAAGATTATACCTGGTGGAAAGAACGTTTTATCAACTGGGCGAAAGCATATGCCCATGAAAGCTGGTTCTGTTTGGAGTATGGATATGAAAAACCAAAAGACGAGAAAGGCGAAGATCTTGTATTCAAGAAGTTTTCCAGAGAAGATAAAGCTGAATATGGAGCTGAACAGAGAATGATAGCATTGATTCAGTCAGCAATCAGAAATGATATTTTTGCTTTACTAACTCATGACAGGTCATCTAAATCTGTTTGGGAAGCTTTACGAGTTAAAGCTGAGGGGGGTAAACAGATTAAAAAGAACAAAATCGCTTTATTAAAGAAAGAATTTGATCTGTTTGATAATATTAAAGGAGAGACAGTGAGACAAATGATTGAGAGATTCTGTCATCTTAAAATTGAATTGGAGAGATTAGAGATAAATAAAACAAGAGAGGAATTGATAGACAAATTGATTGAAGCGTTACCACGAGCTGATCAGTTGCAAACGTTTGTTTTTATTTTGAAAAATGATGCTTTGTATGATACAATTACTCTTGATGCTTTGTTTGAAAAGATTGAAAGTCATGATCTGGAGTTACAAAAGCAAAACAAGATGACTGATTCTTCACATCAACAGAACGTTGGCTTGTACTACAAAGGCAGTGTGCCTTCTGATAAAGGCGTTGGTTCACCAAAAACAGCATTTAGTGGTGAAAAGATGAAAGAACCACCAACAACGTCAACAAGTCATCATTCTGGATATCATTCATCTTCAAAGACAAATTTTGATGAATCTGAAGAAATTCTGTGCAACATTGCTCTTAAACTAAAGAATTCTCCAGCAATGAGCATCAATGCAGTGAAGCAGCAAATGAGTTTTCTTGCATCTGTTCTGGAGTCATATGAAGGTCTTGTAGCTGGTAAAATTGGAAACTCCGAATTGACCAAAGAAGATTACGACCAGATTGATCCGGAAGAGATGGAGCTCATTGACATCCGTTGGTGTTTAGCTAGTTGTATTCGCAGAGCTCAGAGGTACATGGAGATTACCGGGAAACAATCGCTTGGAGGTGCTTCAACAAAGCTTGGATTCGATAAATCCAAAGTGACCTGCTTCAAATGCAAGCAAAAGGGTCATTTCAAAAGAGAATGCAGAAACTCTGAAGTTGCTGAAAGAAATGAACGTCCTTTCAACGATGATTATTATCGAAAGGCGATCTACCATCGAAGCAGAGAAGAGCCAAAGTTGATTGAAGATAAACCGAAAGAGAAATCAAGAGCTTATGCTGTAATTTACGAGGATGAAGGTTATGATTGGTCTGAAGTTTGTCCAGAAGAAGATCGTTTAGAGAATGTTCGTAAAACAGCTCATGGGAGAGCTATGACAGAAGATAGAAAGTTTGTTTTTGTTGCTGAGATTCAAGATGAAAACAAAGACAAAGACACTGCTGAAATCTGTGAAGAAAAAGTTGAGATCAAAGAGAAAACTCGAGAAGAGATCTTGAGTGAGAAGACTTACAGAGAAAGAAACGTGGTCTACAACAGAATGGATGATATGCAAGAGGAGTATGAGATGGCTGTCGGTAGCAAAAGATGGGATAAAAAGAGAGAATGCTATTATAACAGAGAAGGAGAACCGGTTGTTCCCAAGAAAGACATAATCTTCGATGATGTTCTTCTCAAAGTCCCGTTGAGAGCTGAATACTATAAAAATGTATTGAAAGATGACACATACGTTAAGAGATTTGAAAAGGAGATCAGATATGCTATGTTATCGTGTCTGAGAAAAAGGGATGAGGAGAGAATGATAAAGAATGTTGAAGAAATGGTGAACAATCTGAAGAATGCTGCTGAAGAGGTTAAAGCAGAAACTGTTGAAGTTGAAGCTGTGAAGGAAATTAAAAATGAAGAGATTGAGAAAGCTGTTACTGAAGAACAGCAGATTGAAGAAGAGGTGAAGAAAGAAGAAAAAGAAGAAAAGAATGAGAATGAGGAAGGTGATAATGTTGGTGATGAAGTCGGTGTTAAAGAAAAGCAGAATGTTGCCGAGCAGACAGAGGTTGCTGAAAACACCGAAATGCCAATCACTGAGGTAAATTCTGATTCTGAAAACTTGAAACTGATTGATCAGTGCAAGAAATGCATGGAACCGTGCAGAGCTTGTACTGAAAAAGATGAGCAATTTAGAACAAGAGATTTTGAGTTCACAAAAATTGAAAAGATTTTCAAAGAAAAATGCAAAGAGATGTTAGAAAAAGAAAAGGTTTTTAAAGAAAATGATGAAAAACTTTCAGAAAAATGTAACAAATTAGAGAAAGAAAATGAAGTTTTGAAAGAAAATGTTTGGAAATGACAAATGAATGTGAACAAAAAGAAATTGCTTGTCAAAAAATGAAAAAGGAATATGACTCTATGAAATTATCATATCATATTACGAAAGAGTCATATGATAAAGTAAAAGACGAAATGAAATATGCTCAATCTAGAATGAATTATATGTCTGAAACAACCAAACAGCTTAAACGAATGTATTCTATAAAATAAGATGTTGTTAATTCCTATATTGAGGATGTTGCTAAACTAAAGCGACAGATTGCTGATTTAGAACAGGATAACAACAAATTAAAGAGTTATCATGTGTCGTCATATGTGCTTGAACGAATTTTCAATATAAAACCGGGTGAGGGTGAGTCTGAGCAGAACAAGAAAGGTATTGGTTCAGAGTTTCATCAAGTTCCACCACCGGAAAAGTTTGCATTTTATGATGAGGAAAAGGTCGAAAAAGCTTTCAACATGGTAGATCAATTGCCAGACAACATTGACATAACCTATTCCAAATCTGATGATTCTCATGATTCAGAGGTGGTAGGTAAAGTCGTTGAAAGTGTGTTGAAAGAAGAGTCAGTTGATACAGGTAAATCTGAATCACAGGATGAAGATGAAGGAAATCTTCATGATGGATATCTGAAAAACATAAAATCCGAGAAAAGTTTGAATGATGATTCAAAAGGATTGGTTTATACCATGATTGGATCGGACAAATTGTTCTTAGATGTTGTATTCCCGATTCAGAATGTGATTTCAGAAAAGGTTGATAAAGTTTTCAAAATGGTTGAGATTGAAAAGTCTGAGATTTCAAAGTTTGCTGGTAAGAGTCATAGAGGTTCGTATAACAACCCTGGTTTCAAAAAGAAGAACATGAAGGCTGGGTTGGGTTATAAGAAGAAACAACATTGGAACAAAAATGAGATGTCAAATTATCAGGAAAAAATGAGTTTTGTTCAAGGAGACAATTTAGAAAAAGAAAAAGAACTCAAAATGAGACAGTCTAATGATGAGTTCTTTGCTAAAAAGAAAGAGCAACAACCATAGGTCAAAGATGTGTCCATGAGAACATGTTTCAAATGTGATCAAAAAGGACATCTTGCACGCAAGTGTCCTAATCTAAAACATGTGGATGTTGATCAAAAGAAAATTGATGCTGATCAAAAGAAAATCAATACAAACAAGTTTGCTTCAAATCAAAATTGGAAGTCAAACCCGTATAGGTTTGATTCTAGACAGACCTGGAATTCTCATACACCAAGATTTAGAACATCACAAAGTTGGCAAAAATCAGTTGATATGACAAAACCTCAAGAGTTTTGGAAACCAAGAGTTGTTGTTCAAAATCAAAATGTTCAAAAAGATTCACATTTTTACAAACGAGGCACGCCGAAAGGTCAAAAATGGAGTGAAAAGAAACAGGTGATTCTTGAAAAAAATGAAAAAGTTGAAGTAAAAGTTGAAAAGATTTTTATGAAAAATGACAAAGAGTTTCCAGCATTGAATGAAAATTATTGTGTTAAAATGCCTAAGGTCCAATAGACCTGGGCTAAATTGTTCAAATGATTGATAAAGTTTGAATGTGCAGGTGCTCAATGAAGCTGAAGATTGTGAGAATGGTAGTTGGAGCAGCCTGGCACAGGAAGAGGTTGCGGGACCCTGGTTTGGTTGAACAGGGAGTTTAGTTTGATTGTTTTCTGTATATAAATAAACAATATTTTCAAAACCCTAAAAATTCGAAAAATTAAAAACCAAAAATATATTGTCTTTAATATTGTTTTGAATGTATGTTGATTGAATATGCCGAAACCCTCACGGCTGAACAAACATGATTACTTTCATCAGATTGAAAAACGGTTTTCAAACTGTTAAGATCAATGGGTTGTAAATCATGGGGGTATGTTATATTTTCTGCAAATCAGTGCATGAGAAGCAGAAAATGGATGGCGAGACAAAGCTATCAGTGTTGGTTGTCAAATTTTCTTTAAATGGTTTTGCATTTTAGGGGGAGATTTATTGTTGTTAGAAAATCCAAAAACATTAGAAAATTTGAAAAAGCCAAAAACATGATAAAATTCAAAAATTGAGTTTTTGCGTAAAAAGAGGAAATGATAGTACATCAGTAGACAGTTACAGTACGCTAAAGAATTGGAAAGTTAAAAAGTGTTAAACGATCTCACCGTGGATGTGTCGATAGATTTTTATACATTTAGTAAATTTTTTCGGGATATAAACCTAAATTCAAACACTTGCTTATTTCGTGGGGAACACTACTTTGATATATAGGTAACCCCTGAAATCTCGTTTGAAAGGTCTCATAATCTGATATACTAGGTTTTTATACTCAGTGATATCTGGGGTATTATTCCTGGACTTCTGCTGAATGGAAGTTCTGACCTAGTCCTCGAATAATACTTTCTGCAAATGCTTGAAACACAGCATCACCCTCAGCATATATGATAAGACAATAAAATTGCTTAGCAATGCTGTTGTAAAAAAGATCTTCTAAAGGGGACACACCCACAAGTTGAGTCATGATCTCTCTGCTGAACGGTAGTTCTGACCTGAGCTCTCATGATTCTTCATAAATTATTAACCCCTTACAGATATCATTTGTGTTATAATTACCTGTAAGACTGAATATTGGGATCTGGATACGGGAGTATATTCAAGAGGTGGGACACATGAATGAGTTTAAGTCTTAATACATCTAATTCGTATCCTGAATCAGTTGAAGTTTGTATGAAAATTTAAATGGATCAGTATATCGACAATCTAAGTGAATTGTTTAATTCTTAATGTGATTTTAAGCTCAACGGTATTTGTAACTTGTCAAAAACTGATATGATCCTCTGACGCATACTCAAACAAAAATATTGTCTGTAAATATGTTTGTACATATTTCTTTACTGCTTTATATTTTCAGAATATACAAAAAGATTTTGATTTCTGCTTTATTTTAGACAACCGATATCTGAAATGCTAAGTTTCAAAATCTAAGTAAGCTGATTGTGTTTCTGAAAATAAAACAAGTTCATTAATTTGAAACTTGTATTAAAATCAAAAATTCAAAAACAGTTTGTGATATCTCCAAGGTCATTAAGTTGGACTTGGATGATTAACTGTGGGGGATTTGGATGCTTATATTGTTATAAGAGTTAGTTTCCGATACGATTCGATGAAACTTCCAAATTTATTAGAAGTGATTTTGAGGAGATTGAATTGTTAGATTACGATATCTGGAAGATTAAAATGTTGTTACTTATAGTTGTATGAGTGATTGCAGGAAAAGTCCAGACTACGATCCCGAGAGCAGAGTCTAAGGGGGAGTCTGAAGACAAGCTTGAAGCAAAGAGAAGCTTGTAAATGGAAAGCTAGGTGTCGATCCCAAAGCACGGAAGCTTGATGAAAGGGGGAGCCTGAAGCTGATAAAGACTGAAGACTGAGAAGACTCGACACTTAAGACTCGTCAACATCTGAGGGGGAGTCTGTTAGTGCATTCATCTGTCAACTTCGTCTTATATCGAGTCTCAGTTTGTTGCGGATATGTTTCAACATGATGTCATCATATACAATGATGACATCATCAATATGACATCATCAATGATATCACTTCACAAGAAGACAAAGCATTATATGAGATTTCACTCATGTGACTAGTCTGATTTCGCTTTTGTGTCATAAGTCAGATTTCTCTTTTTAGTCAATAGGTGATTTCGCTTTTGTGTCACATGGAGATTTCGCTTTTATGTCATGTCTTTATAAGCGAAATCTCACCAACTATATATAGGGGCATAGTTTGTTCATTTGGTACGACTTTGAAGAATTGTAACGAAGTGTTGCCGGTTTTCTGTCAGGTTGTAATCAATGTTAAACACAATATAAGAGACATATATTAGATTATCAAGCTGTGTTTGTGTCCGTTTCTCTGATTCCGCCTTTGAACCGGACTTAAACTCTTCGAATCGACTCAATCGGGTCAAACAACGATCCAACAACCCTAAATGTCAAATCCCCCATCTCTCCACATTTAATGCCACCAGCTTTTAAAATGTCAGATCATTTTTGTTTTCTTTCATTTTTTGTCTCTCTCCCCATTTGAAGCCCCATCATCCCCTCTCACTGATGAAGCAAATCTTCATCAGATTACAGGGCGACCCCCTCCTTCTCCGGCGAACCCCTCCTACTCCGGCGATCCCCCTCCTACTCCGGCGACCCCCCTCCTTCTCCGGCGGCCCCTCGTTTCTCCGGCGACCCCCTCCTTCTCCGGCGCACACGATCATACCCCTGTTGAGGGTTTCACCGGAACTCCGTTGCCGGAGCCATCGCGTTGTACACCCGTTGTACGGATCGGGGCACTAACAACACCGCTCGATTCTGTGATGGCGAGGATTTGACGGCGACGGTGGTGGTGGGTCACCCACACCCCCTGATCACCTGTGACGGCGGCCCCCCACGTTTCTCCGGCGACGACGGTGGAGGTTGCCGGTGAGGATTAATGGCGACATTGGTGGTGGGTTTTTTACGGCGACGGTGGTATTTCTTGATTCTGATTGTGTAAGATGCTTGAAACAAATTATGATTTGTGTTTCTTAATTCTGATTGTGTGAGCTGTTTTGAAACAAATTATGATTTGGGGGGTTGAGATTTAGGGGGTTGAGATTTTGGCTGTTTTGAAACAAATTATGTTTCTTGATTCTTGATTCTGTGTTTTTTGTTAATTATTAACCAGTTTATTGGTGGGGATTGTCTGTGTTTTTTTATTCTTAACCAGTTTGTTGGTGGGGATTGTCTGTGTTTTTTGTTGATGTTTTTGTTTGGTATGGATTCGAAGGATTTTGGGTGTCTTTTTTTTTGGAAGATTGAACAGTGAACTATGTGGGTTTGATGTGTTGGATTTGGGCAGTGATGATGCAAAAAAAACGCATATTTTGATGACGATGGCGCGGCAAGGATGGTGGAGGGTAGGTTTTTGAACCTGCAACCCCACTTTGCAGCCTCTGATTATCGAAAAAATCTGAGCCAAACCCCTTTTTTTCAAGAATCCACTCATTGTTTTGATTTTTGTTTGTTGGGTTTGTATATTTTTTCCCAGTCGATGATGATAGCAATCTATCTAAGACACCTACCGAGTTGCGATTTCTGGGTGCGTTCGTTTTGTGTAAAAAAGTTTTTGTAAAAAAAAAAAGTTAAAACCGTAAACTTTTTAACGTAAAACGTAAATTTTTTAACGTAAAACGTAAACTGTTTAACGTAAAACCTAAAACGTAAAATGTAAACTTTTTAACGTAAAACCTAAACTTTTTAACGTAAGACGTAAAAAGTTTAACGTAAAACGTAAAAAGTTTAACATAAAACGTAAAACGTAAAAAGTTTAAAAAATCTGCTAAAAATCTGAATTTAAAAATGTTTTTAATAAAAAAAATTAAGTTTAAAAAATAAAAACTAATATAATAACACAAAAAAGTAAAAAAAAAACAATAAAGACAAAAAGTGTAAATTTACTAAACTACCATTTTGGATTAAAATATTAAAGATAAGACAAAAAGTATTTAATATTATTTTTAATTACTTTTAATCTCATCCATCCATTTTGAAAATCTAATGGTTGAAAAGTGGTTTTCATTATATATATATGGGAGGGTTATCAAGAGAACGCTAAATATTGCGAGAACCGTGAGAACAAATAAAAAAACCAATTTTTAATACAAACCTTGTTGTAATTATAATAGAACATCAAAAAAAGAATTTACAACATCAGATAATTCTTTTTTACTTTCAAAATCACTCTTATTAAATTTTTTACACTTGTGTAAATATAACAAATTTACACATGTGTAAATGGCAAACTTAGAAATGTGTAAATTTTATTTATTTACGAATTCACATAAATTTAAACGTGTAAATTAAATTCCTAACATTGTATTCGAATAATAATAAAGGTAAGTGTAAAAAAATTGAATTTGAATTGTTTTTGACAAAGTTCTTATGGTTTTTCATTTATTCTCACGGTTCTCACAATATTTAGCCTTCTCATTTAAACCTTTCCTTACATATATATGTGTGTATGTGTGTGTTTATTTATTTATATACATTTTTAATAATCACATAATGAAAAGAGAAACTATATAAAAAGAAGAGTTGATTACATAGTTAGTCCCTATGGTTTACAAAAAATAACATACTTAGATACTAATAGTTTAAAATCACCTTCTAGGGTATTAACTTTTCATTTTGTAACGTTTGGATGTATTAACTTCTAGGGTATTAACATAGTTAGTCCCCGTGGTTTGCACAAAATAACATATTTAGGTACTAATAAAATGTGATTTTAAACCTACAAATAACGTTAATACCTCCAAACGTTACAAAATAAAAAGTTAATACCCTAGAATGTGATTTTAAACTATTAGTACCTAAGTATGTTACTTTGTGCAAAACACAGGGACTAACTATGTAATTAACTCTAAAAAGAAAAAAAAAGCGTATAACTGGTAGATTCATTATAAAGAAACTACAATAAATCAATTTTATATCTTTTATATAAAAAGGAAAAAAGTGAATAAAAAGAAAAAAAGGTGAAATTTGAATGAAAATGGCAAATACAATACTATTATGCGAACCGACGAAATTACCTCTGGGTTAATTAGGTTTTCTTGACGAAGTTAGTGGGTTGAATGAAAATGGAAAGAAAAATTGCAAAAGTTAAAGACATATGGGAGAAAAAAAATCATTTGAAATAAAGTGACATTTTTAGTAAAACCTCATGGACTAAAATGACAATTCACTCAAAACAAAATGGTCGATTTTAAAAAATGCAATAAAACTTATACTACAAATTGTATTAGTTTTAGGAAGTCAAGAAAACTGTAAAGTAAAACTAATCTTATGAACTTATGAACAACAAATTTATTTTTTGACATTAACTTGGTGATATGATAAAAAAAAAAAGATGACTACTTAATGGTTTTACTCTAGTAATGAGGCTTAATACTTTTTTTTTAAACAGCATACTGTTAGGATGTTGCTAACCGGGTTAGTAGTTAGTATCACCAAGTTAGTATTAAAATCCCCATATGCATGGATTCGAACCCTGGACCTCCAAGAGAAGCAAAGTTTCTCACATTTTTACTGTTTTCTTGACTTCCTAATATAATTATTATATTATATTCACTTAAAAAGGAATATACTCTGAAAAACAAAGAATTATTGCTTTATAAAGTTTAAGTTTTTAAAAGGTGATATTAATATTTAAATAAAAAGAGTCCACAGTGGAAAAAGAAAGAAACAATTTTATTCTTTTGCGTTTCATTCTTTTATAAAAGAATTAAAATTAAAATAGTGGATTGATTGAATACAAAAAAAAATTACTAAGTTTTTTTATGTTGATTAAAAAAAGGCAAATACAAAATGAATAAAAACACTATTTTGATAAATATTTTTAAATGAACACTAAAATGGAAAATAGTTTTTCCACCAACTGGTTTAAGAAAAAAAACTCCATATTTTCTCACAAAATTTCCCCGACAGTAGATATCTTCGTCAGCGGTTAAATGATAGATTTATCATCGATAAAAGTTCTATAATTTGTAGTAACAAGTACCAGCGTCTTAAAACTTACACACATATTACGAAATTAGAATCTTTCTCTTGCTTTTTATGATTATGAGATTTTTAGCATAAGCTCTCCTGAACGGAAAGAAAGACATTATGTGATTTTTAACATTTATAAAACTGGTTCTATATTTATTGTCATTATCTATAACAACATAAACCATGAGGGGGAACAGAGCCCATTGGCACCCTGATATTCACCAATTTATACATATTATAGTCCCCCATTTTATCCCCATTTTATGCGTTTTCAGCCGTAAAACCGTCATTCGGATACTTAATCAAGTATACTTTTGTTTACAGGCCTAAAACAGCATGCCAGACAAGATGATAGTGAAAACGAGGACTTTCCGGACGAAACGACAAAGCTGCGAACATTCTGTGGAAATTCTGACCTGGGCGTTTGGCACGGTCGTGCGATGAGTGGAACGACCGTGCATATCCGACAATGTAGCCCAGCACGGCAATGAACGACGGTGCGATCCGGCGTGCAAGCCAATCCCGGAGATGAATGGGCGTGCGGATGGTTGCACCCCGTGCGGATCCGATGACCAGCCCAACCCCGGCAATGCACAACTCGTTCAAGAGTCCGTGCAACAAGAGCCCGGAGACGCACGATCGTGCCAGCAACGGAACGGTCATGCGTGATCGAAGACTGGTCAAGATCGGATGACGTCATGCGGTATGGTGAACAGTAACTCCAATAATGCAAAAAGTGAACGGTCGTGCACTTTAATGGCACGACCGTGCGAGTTTAAAAAGTTATAAAAAACATGCAGAAACATTCTGCTCGTAACTCTGGATATTTTGGGAGCGATTCTGGCGATTTTCAGGCTCCGGAGGCGTTAGCTTTCACCCGGATTCAAGCCACATTGTGTCGATTAGCTCCATTATCTTCCGGATTCTTAATCTAGTGCTTGTTTATGGTTTGGTTTTCTAATCTTTCCATAATTTTGTTAATCTTTCAAGCATTTAGATTAATGTTTATGTATTATTGTAGCCTTGGGGAAAAAACACAACAATCACTTGTTTAATTATAACCATTAGTACGTTAACTTTGTTTGTAATGACACTTGGAAGTATTTTCTATGTTAATCTTTGATGATTAGTTTGCAACCTTGTTATTGTTGTTGATTTCTTGATTATTAGTAATTATGTCGAATGATTGGTATTTGGTTAGTTGAGATAGTTGAAAAATGAAGCTTAATTAATCATGTATTAGTATACTTTAAACTTGGTTAACTAGTTTAGCTTGGTTAAAATGTGTGCACCATAATACTAGAAATGGTTAGTGGTTTAATAAAATGTAATTATTATTAATCAAGAAAGCTTTCCGTCACGTAAGGACCTTAACGGGTTAAATGGTGTTGTTATGAATTCTTGCTATGAATCATTAGCTTAGTTAGTAGTTTAGGCCAAAATTGCTATCTTAGTGAATTTATGTGCAAGATTTGTAAAATGAACTCGGTTGTGATTTAATCTAGTTTATGCTTGTCTCGGTGGTTGCATTGTGTTTATCGATGTCACTTTCCTTGTTTAAGTGAGGTTAGAAAACGCCTAACGGATGACTAACTTATTTTTAAGAGATTTTCATAGACATTTATCAGTTGCACGTTAAAGAACAATCTTAGGTGGTTAAAGTGTGTTTATCGTTTTAGCTTTCCGAATGGTTGTCATGTTAGGATTCCCGAAAGGGATACTAATTGTCTTGAAAATGGAGAATCGATCGAATGTTTCTAGTGCCAAAACCGACTTAGTTGATATGCTTTGGTTGTGAATTAAGCAAGGTTATTTATCTATTTTCATATTTGAAATCTATTATGTTTTATAAATATTTGTTTATGCTTACTTTAGTTTTTAGAAAATCACAAAACTTATATTTCTTCCGTTAATTTAATGACAAAGGTCTAGTATTATTCCTCCGCCTATTTCCTTGGATCGATACTTGGTTCTTACCGATACTTTACCACATATATGACGGGGTACACTTGCCTTTTTCGTGTGTGTTTTGATGTTGAAGTATAAATCACTTTTATAAATTTAAAACCAAATCGTGTGTAATTTCATTATGCATATATGCGCACACGTCAAGTTTTTGGCGTCGTTGCCGGGGAAATGGCGAGCTTTAGGAACGACACGAGTCATTGTTTTATCGGTGTATATACTTGTTAAAATTTGTTAATATTTTCTTGATTATTTATTTGTTTATCTATTTGTTAATATTTTTTGATTTTTTAATTCATTTTATTCGTTTTCGTGATTATTTTGTACACTTGTAAAAATTTGTTCCTTTTATTTGTTCGATTTCAAATTTATTTATTTATTTATTCTTTGAGTTTTCGGCTCCGAAAATCATTTTTACACTAGCCGATTCGATTATTTTTATTGCTTTAATTTTTATAAAATTTCGGGCCTATTTTCGGATTTTTATAAAATTTTCAGCCCATTTAAAATAATATTCTGTTTCTTTTCAGCAAAAAAAAACAGCATTATTATATTAATAAAATATTCATTGTGTCAAATTTTCGTTTGCATGTTGATGTCCTCAACCTCCGCTCCCGATCCTGTTGAGCCGTCAGACGAACCCGAGCGTGATCTGAGGAGACGTCTTTGTGCAAGATCTCGTGCGGCTGGGCTACTGCTCGCAGCTGGTGAGCCGGAGCCGGTGGTAGCCGCTGAAGACGAGGGCTCAGGGGCAACAGGAAACGCAATCATGGTGGAAAACGAGCGACCTTTGAATGAATCAAATCAGCTCGGACGGGCAGGCCTGGAGCCGAGTATCCTACGACCTACTATAGATGCACCTGTTTTTGAAATTAAATATAGTATTATTAATATGGTGCAGAATTCGGTGCAGTTTGACGGGCGTGAGCATGAGGATCCCGGACGATATATAGCTGCTTTTCTCGAAGTTTGTTCCACGTTCAAGATTAGAGATGTTTCGGAGGATGCTGTTCGGTTAAGGTTGTTTCCATTCTCATTACGTGACAAAGCCAGAGCTTGGCTTATGTCACTTCCAGCTGGGTCCATCAGGACCTGGAATGAGCTGGCGGAGCTGTTTATGCAAAAATACTTTCCGCCTGAGAAGACAACCAAGTTAAGAAACCGGGTTGTGACCTTTCGCCAAGATGAGGGAGAGTCGTTGCACGCGGCTTAGGAGAGATTTAAGGATCTGTTACTTGATGTTACACATCATGGCTTCTCCAAGAGACAGCTGGTCTTGACGTTCTATCAAGGGCTTAGCTACAATACGCAAGAGCGATTAGACATGAATGCAAGAGGCGATCTAGGAACGAAGATGCCGAATGAGGCTTATGATATCATTGAAAAAGCTGCGTTGAAGTCTAGCTCGCGTCGCGAAGGAGATAGAGGCCGGGCTACATCATCATCATCAGCACCCCGCGCAGGAGTTCACGCTGTAGACGACTATACGGCCATTACTGCACAAATCTTGGCTCTTGCAGAAAAATTCGATAAATCCCAGATAGTCGCGCAAGCTGGTTCGGGATGTGACTAGTGTGGAGTGTCACATGAGCCTGGTGCGTGCTTTCAGGGAGTCGTGTATGAGGGCCACGAAGAAGTAGATTTTGTGAGTAATCAGGTGAGGCCACAGAACAATCCGTACAGCAATACCTATAATCCCGGATGGAGAAATCACCCAAATTTTGGGTGGAGAGCGAATACGGGTAATCAAAACCCATTGGGATTTACTCAGCGCGCTCCAGCACCACAGCAGGGTCAGGGTCAGCAGTTCCAGCCATACAACCAACCTTACCAGCAGCGTCCATATTCGTATCAGAATCAGGGCACTGGGAGTAGTTCCCAGCAGCAGGCCCCTCAGTCTAGTTCCAAGCTGGAGGATATGATGGCTCAGCTTCTTACTAGCTCCTCGAGTGCGAATCAGTTGGCAGAAAAACGATACCAGCAGAGCGAGAATCGTTTTCTTTCCCATGAGGGAGAAATGAGGAGTCACAAAGCCTTGATTCAGAATATCGAGAACCAGGTTGGTCAGCTGGCATAGATGATGTCCAAAAGACCCCCAGGTGGTCTTCCGGGCAATACAGAGCCAAACCCGGGCGGGCATGTGAATGAAATCATGACCAGGAGTGGAAATACTACCGGACCCGTCATATCGGACTCATCACCGATCACTGAAGCGGTCCCGACTGACACACCGGACGAGGTGCAAGCCAGGCTACGCCCAGCAAGTACAGCACAAGTCCAGGAGCCAGTCAAAGATTACACTCCACCAGTACCTTATCCAGGCAGGCTGAAGAAACAAAAAAACGAAGAACAATACGGTAAGTTCCTTGAGTTGTTTAAGCAACTACACATTAATATACCGTTTGTTGAAGCCTTGGCCCAGATGCCAAAGTATGCGAACTTCCTAAAGGACATCCTCTCGAATAAACAGAAGCTCGAGGATATATCATGTGTGGTGATGAATGAAACTTGTTCTGCCATTCTACAAAACCGTCTGCCCACGAAAATGAGAGATCCGGGTAGTTTTACGCTTCCTTGTTTGATTGGAAACATGTCTGTTAGCCATGCATTGGCTGATTTGGGAGCGAGTATCAACCTTATGCCCTATAAGGTTTTTACTAAACTGGATCTGGGTGAGCCGTCACCCACTAGAATGAGCATTCGGTTGGCAGATCGTTCAATCAAGTATCCACGTGGATTTGTTGAAAACATGCTTGTTAAAATCGATAAATTTGTTTTCCCCGTGGATTTTGTTATTCTTGACATGGACGAGGATTCAAGAGTACCTTTGATACTTGGACGCCCGTTCCTCAATACTGCGAGGACGATTGTTGATGTGGCAGCTGGCCAAATCACGCTCCAAGTAAATAACGAGCACGTGACATTTGATATCAAAAGATCAATGCAGCATCCGCAAAGTCACGATGACATGTTTTATTATGTCGACATTGTCGATGCATGTGTGTGCTCTCATTTTCAAGGCACTGTTGAATAGATTGATTCGGGCACACGTTTGTCGTGTGGGGACCTGATTGGCATTACGCAGGAGGGCCACGATTTCGAGCAGCCAGTCTATCAGATTGGTGACGATGGTTCCCAGAGTCCGGAGAGGTTTCTAGAAATTGGCCATGTAGAAGACGAGAAAGCAAAATTTTCGATTGAAGATCCACCGTCTTTAGAGTTGAAAGAACTTCCACCACATCTCGAGTATGCATTTCTGGACGAGGAGTGTCGCTTACCGGTCATCATTTCGGCATTATTGGAAAAGATGAGAAGAAACAGCTTCTCGAGGTTCTTAGACTTCATAAGAGAGCCATTGCTTGGAAAATCATGGATATCAAGGGCATCAATCCTTCTTTTTGTACTCACAAGATTCTGATGGAAGACGAGTACAAGCCTTGTGCACAGCATCAGAGGCGGTTAAATCCGAATATACAAGACGTGGTGAAGAAGGAAGTGATTAAGTTGTTGGATGCCGGGTTGATTTATCCTATATCTGACTCTGTGTGGGTGAGTCCAGTGCAGGTGGTACCAAAAAAGGGTGGTATGACTGTAGTCTCAAATGATAGGAATGAGCTAATTCCTACCCGTACCGTCACTGGGTGGCGAGTTTGCATTGATTACCGCAAACTCAACGATGCTACTCGTAAGGATCACTTCCCGCTTCCATTCATCGACCAGATGTTGGAACGTCTGTCGGGGAAGTTGTATTACTGTTTCTTGGATGGGTTCTCTGGATATTTCCAAATTCCTATTGCTCATGAGGATCAGGAGAAGACTACCTTTACCAGCCCCTTTGGCACATTCGCCTACCGGCGGATGCCTTTTGGGTTGTGTAATGCACCGGCGACCTTCCAGAGATGCATGGTTGCAATTTTTCATGATATGATCGAGGATTCTATAGAGGTTTTCATGGATGACTTTTCGTTATTTGGAGATTCCTTCGATCATTGTTTGGAAAATTTGAAAAAGATGTTGAAGAGGTGTGAGGAGACGAATCTGGTCCTAAACTGGGAGAAGTGCCACTTCATGGTGAAGGAGGGCATAGTTCTAGGACATAAGATCTCTCGTGCTGGTATGGAGGTCGATCCAGCTAAAGTTGACGTTATTTCACGACTTCCGCCTCCCACCTCTGTGAGAGCGATACGGAGCTTTCTTGGTCATGCGGGGTTCTATAGGTGATTCATCAAGGATTTCTCAAAAATCGCTAGGCCTATGACCCGTTTGTTGGAGAAAGACGCACCGTTCATATTTGGAGATGATTGCTTGAAAGCCTTTGACCTTCTCAAGCAAAAGTTGATTGAGGCCCCTATTTTAGTTGCACCTGACTGGAGTCTGCCGTTTGAAATTATGTGCGACGCGAGTGATTACGCTATAAGGGTCGTTTTAGGACAGAAGAAAGAAAAGCACTTTCACCCGATCTATTATACGAGCAAGACTCTTCATGACGCTCAGGAGAACTACACCACGACTGAAAAAGAGCTCTTGGCAGTTGTTTTCGCATTTAACAAATTTAGATCGTATTTGGTGCTTTCAAAAACAGTTGTGTATACTGATCACGCAGCCATCAGGTATCTCTTCAGCAAACATGACGCTAAACCGCGTCTAATCAGATGGATCTTGTTGTTGCAGGAGTTTGATATTGAAATTCAAGATAAAAAGGGTGCGTTGAATGTAGCGGCTGACCATCTATCTTGGTTGGAGCATGGAGACATCAAGGACACGCGTTGGGATTCAATCAATGACAATTTCCCACACGAGTCGTTGATAGGTGTTGAGATATGCGATGAGTCACCTTGGTTCGCCGACTTTGCGAACTATCTTGATTGCGGGATTCTGATTAAAGGGTTGACTCACCAACAAAAGAGGAAATTCTTTTCGGATGTCAAGCACTACATCTGGGACGACCCTTTCTTATTTAGGGTGGGTGCTGATCAGAAGATGCATTTCAGGGAAAGAGGCGACCGATATTCTGCGCCATTGTCACGAGGGACCTACCGGAGGCCACCATGGAGCCAATTTCACCGCCAAGAAGGTGTTGGATTCCGGGTTTTATTGGCCTACTATTTTTTGTGACGCGCAGAGTTGGGTAAAAGCGTGCGATGCCTGTCAGAGGGTGACAAATATATCGGCACGTGATGAAATGCCTCAGAACTGGATACATGTATGTGAAGTCTTCGACATTTGGGGGATAGACTTCATGGGACCATTTCCCCCCTCACGAGGAAATAAGTACATCCTGGTCGCGGTCGATTATGTGTCAAAGTGGGCGGAGGCACAGGCCTTACCCACCAATGACGCCACGGTGGTAGTGAGATTTTTGAAAAGTTTGTTCGCCCGGTTTGGCGCACCGAAGGCGCTTATCAGTGACAGAAGGACTCATTTCTACAATACCCAGCTTGAAAAAGCTTTGTCCCGCTACGGTGTGCATCACCGTTTGTCCACGCCGTATCATCCACAGACGAGCGGGCAGGTGGAAGTCACAAACCGTGGGCTAAAGCGAATCCTTGAGCGGTCTGTAGGTGCTGTAACATCCCGAAAATGCGAGTTCATAAATTTGCAATTAGGTTGCGAATAAACTAGTAAAATAAACTAACTAGGAATGACACTAACCAAGTTAGTTGGTCACTTATGAGTAGTTAGTAGTTAAAACCATGGTTGCAAAAGTCGCTAGGAGCTCCCTAGTCGGATTCGGGAGTACTCGGGAAGTACTAGGCTTAGGCGGAGATTACTCAGGGAGTAATTGGCCTGGGCGACCAGTACTCGTGCCTCGGCAGCCTACCTTGTAGCGAGTACTCGGGGAGTACTCGGAGCCTAGGCAGGACTTTTACAACCATGGTTAAAAAAAATAAAGAATGAAAGATGAGGGACTAAAAGTGTCTAAATGAAAACTATTTTTAATGAAATAACAAAATTAAACTTAAAACACACATGCATGTGTGTTGTTGAAATCGACCAAGAGCAGGGGCGACCCCAAGCTCCTCCAAAACCCGGGTTCATCACAAAACTCACAAATTAAGGGCTCAAACCAAGTCAAAATCGAAAACCGAGCATAGATTACTAATCCCCATTGCTAGGGGGTTGTAAGGTATGTAAAATTTAGTGTTAACTTTCTGTTTGAAATTCTCATGAGTTTGGGAAATTAGAAATTTGATGTTGCATGTTTGCTATTTGGATAGAATAGGGATGATATAATGTCTAGGAGTAAAACCTAGACAATAACATGTGAAATCATGGCTAATTCCTGAAAATCTCATGAACACAATGAAGGTGATTCATGGGTTTTGTGGGAAACTAGTAAACACTAGGGTTTAGAATGATTATTCTAGTGTAATATGGGTCATAGAAAGTGATTTCTGAAATGATGATGTTTAATGATATATGAAAGCTTAATTGATGTTAAGTTTAGCTAAATAGAAAGCTTTGAACTTGAATATGAATGATATGAAATTATGCCCGTTAAGTGTTTGTAAAAATGCCCCAAAGGAGGCTCGAAATTGAAATTAAAGTTTAAACGCATGATTGTGATGAATTGACAAATTATGTGGTATATGATTGAAATGGGGTTCTAAACAAATCGTGATTTAACTCTATAGGAAAAGATACCGGAGCGTCGAGTGGACAAGCCGGTGGCGATTTGCGTTTGAAGGGCGTGCACTAAAGGTATGTAACTTGACTCGTTACATTGGGTAAACTTTGATAATTTGCATAAGTATAGTGAATTGTAGAATAAAGGTTGTCTTAATTTGAAGCGATAATGTTCGCTATATAGATTAATAAGACCAGGATGGGTTACAACTTGTTGGTAGTCATCATAATGGAGGATTCCGTAGATGAGCCAAACGGGTCGAATAATTGATTAATGCGTGGCGAATGCTTCGTGATATAGTAAAATTGGTCTTTTGTTATTGTTGATAAACGACATATTAGAAGATGAGAATTTAACATGTTGGTTTGTAAGAATGAGAAATCCGAGAATTGATTTGGGCCTTATAATCAAATCAGTCAAAAACATAGACTTGCAAAGACTACCGTAAGTTACGGTGTTCACCGTAACTTACGGTAGAGATCAGAAGCTTACGGTGGATCTCTACTGATTTACGGTTGACCAGAAATATCAAGTGACTACCGTAACTTACGGTAGATACCGTAAGTTACGGTAGAGCCCTGAAGTTTTTGTAAATTTTTGCATCTTATAGCTAATCGAATCCGTTTTGATCGTAGTTTCGATTATTTAATATTTCTAAGAACTTTAATACTAGTTTTAATGTAAACATCTCAGTTTCTAGGTATTGCAAGAATACGGATGGCGGTCAAGCAAGTTTTTGAAGAACCGAACACAACTTTTGAAGCTTCCGCGTTATCTAACTCTAATAGACAATGTTTTGGAAATGTAAACTATTTGCTAAACAACTTATGAATGTTTGAATTAGTCGTTAGTTGACTAATGTTTTGCTACTTATGAACTTTATCTATGGAACTTATGTTATAAGTTGGTCATCTTTTATATGAAATTGTATGAATTATTATTAAATTCAAGTAGTAATTAGACGGGTCTTACAAGTTGGTTATCAGAGCTTAAGGTTGTCAACAAAGTGTTCGGTTCAAGCTTGATCGATCGTCCGGTAAGAATTAACTTATTATTTCAATAGATTATATCTTATGTAAGAAATGAGAAATGAATTGATATGCATGGGAATAGCGTGTTAACACACTCAAACCCGGAAAGTGCATTAAATGTGAACGGTTAAAGCAAGTTGGGAACTTGGCTAAACCGAAACAAATGAAGCAATGTTATAAATGAAATGTTTAATGTTTAACGTTTAATGTAAACATTTCAGTTTCAAGATGTCTGACGGAAACGATGATGAACCGGTGCAGACAAGCACCGAACAAATGAAAGAGATAATTGCCGAAGAAGTAGGGAAGGCAATTGAAGGTAGTCTATCCGGGTTTATAGACAAAATTCAAAGCACGGTGTTGTCACTTGTCGAAGAGCGAGTTAAAAGGTTGGAGGATAGTATCAACCTTATGAAGGAGAAATCGGGAGAACGTAAAGGGTGCTCATACAAAGAATTTATGGCGTGCAAACCGCCAATCTATAATGGGGAAGTTGACCCGATAATTTGCCAAAGATGGTTGGGCGACATTGAAGGGGTGTTTGAAAGGACCCATTGTGATGAAAGTGACTTTGTTGCTTACGGAACGGGCCAGTTGAGAGGTCAAGCCAAAGACTGGTGGGACAACAAAAAGAATGAAATAGGAGCAGAAGCGGAGAGAACCATGACATGGGAAGAGTTTAAGACACCGTTTCTTAAACATCATAGTCCCAAGGCGGTCATCAATAAAATCAAGGAAGAGTTCACGCAACTTAGGCACAAGGGCGAGACCATAGACAAGATTACGGCGATGTTTATGGATAAGATGAAGTTTAGTAGTGAATTGGTGACGAACGAAGAACATAAGATATACTATTACTATAACATGTTGAGCGCTGAATATAGGGAGTTTATGACTCCTTCAAAATACGAGACCCTTACCGAGATCATAAACGTTGCTCGGGAATGGGAAATCGAGTTGAAGAAACAAGTTGAAAGGGGTGAGCGAAGGGCACATGATGTGAATCCAAGCCCTACAAAGAAAGCCCGAACTGGAGAATCGGGAAAGAAGGTGGATACTTAAGGTGGGTCGCCAAGTTGTAAAGTGTGCGGGAAAGAACACAAGGGAGAATGTCGGTTCAAGGACAAACCATGCCCCATATGTAGTAAGACGGGGCACACGGCGTCGCTATGCCCGGGTAAAGTCTCAGTTTGCTATAAATGTTATCAACCTGGCCACAAAAAGTCCGAATGCCCGGACTTAGTCGGAAAGAGAGACGTTAAAGAATCTCCAGCAGAAGCTCCTAAGGCGAAGGCTAGGTCCTTCCAACTTACCGCGGCTGAAGCAAAAACAGAACCCCGATGTGGTCTCAGGTATATTCACAATTAACTCAATTCCAGCACGTGTATTGTTTGATACGGGTGCGAATAAATCCTTAATTTCGCATGGATTTATTCGACATCCTTCATTTGTATTGACGAAATTATCTGTGCCCTTAGAAGTTGAAATAGGGGACAACAAAAGTTTTATAGTTTGTGATATTTGTCGAGGCTGCAAATTAAGCATCGATGATGAAGAATACCAAATAGATCTAATCCCGATGTCAATGGGGGAATTTCAAGTAGTCGTTGGGATGGATTGGCTATCTCAGCACCGCGCGAAGGTAGTGTATTTTCGTAAGGAGATAAAGCTAATATGTCCGAGCGGGAAACACGTCACTATATATGGCGAAAAGGGAGGCAACCCCATAATATGCTCAATGTTGAAAGCTCACAAGCTTATGAAGCAAGGATGCAAGGCATTTATGATATACGCAAATGAGCCCGAGAAAGAATCACTGAAGATTGAAGATGTACCGGTAGTACGGAACTACGAAGATGTGTTTCTGAAAGATTTACCGGGGATACCGCCTGAACGGGAAGTAGAGTTCGGGATTGAACTGATTCTGGGCACAAAACCCGTAGCTAGAGCACCGTACCGACTCGCGCCGTCGGAATTACAAGAGTTGATGTCCCAGACTCAAGACCTGCTTGACAAAGGATTCATAAGGCCGAGTGTGTCTCCTTGGGGCGCACCGGTACTGTTCGTGAAAAAGAAAGACGGAAGCATGCGCATGTGTATCGATTACCGGGAGTTAAATAAACTCAATCGATACCCGCTTCCGAGGATAGATGATCTATTCGACCAACTACAAGGTGCGAACTGGTTTTCAAAGATTGACCTTAGATCAGGGTATCACCAACTAAAGGTCAAGGAAGAAGATGTGCCGAAGACGGCTTTCCGCACGCGATACGGACATTACGAGTTCCTCGTGATGTCATTTGGGCTGACAAATGCACCCGCGGCTTTCATGGACCTCATGTACCGGGTTTGCAAGCCATTGTTGGATAAATCAGTCATCGTGTTTATCGATGATATTTTGGTGTATTCGAAAAGCGAAGCTGAACATGCACACCACTTACAAGAGGTGTTAGAGACACTTAGACGAGAGAGGTTGTATGCGAAATTCTCCAAGTGTGCCTTTTGGCTACGAGAGGTGCAATTTCTCGGCCACATCATAAGTGCCGATGGAGTATTGGTAGATCCGTCAAAGATCGAGGCCATGTCGAAATGGAATCCCCCGAAGAACCCTTCGGAAATTAGAAGTTTCTTAGGGCTTGCGGGGTACTATAGGAGATTCATTCAAGATTTCTCCAAGATTGCGTCACCACTAACCAAGTTAACCCGAAAGGAGGAGAAATTTATTTGGGGTGTTGAACAAGAAAGGGCGTTTCAGACACTAAAAGAGAAGTTAACTCAAGCTCCGGTATTAACATTGTCGGACGGAGTTGAAGACTTAGTGGTTTATTCGGATGCCTCATTATCGGGGCTCGGATGTGTTCTGATGCAACGGGGCAAAGTTATAGCTTATGCCTCGAGGCAATTGAAGATACATGAGAAGAAATATCCCACGCACGATCTTGAGTTGGCTGCGGTGGTATTTGCGCTAAAAATATGGAGGCACTACTTATATGGAGTAAAGTGCACCATATTCACCAATCATAAAAGCTTAAAATACTTCTTCGATCAGAAGGAGTTAAATATGCGCCAGAGACGATGGCTAGAAACGGTGAAGGATTTCGACTGCGAAATACACTACCACCCCGGAAAAGCAAATGTAGTGGCGGATGCTCTGAGCAGAAAAGCGGACTATGTCCTAATACGAGTAAGGTCGATGCAGCTTGTGGTGACCTTGGGTATACTTGAACGTATCCGAGAGGCGCAAGTAGAAGCAGTGAAAGAGGAGAACTGGAAGAAAGAAAGAATAATCGGCCAGTTGAAAGATTTGTCGGATGGAAATAACGGGTTGAAGACTCGATCCGGAAGGATATGGGTTCCAAATACTTGTGGGGTGAAGACGCTTCTACTTGATGAAGCTCATAAATCCCGATATTCAATTCATCCGGGTGCGACCAAGATGTACAATGATCTGAAACAAAACTATTGGTGGCCCGGAATGAAGAGAGATGTGGTAAAATACGTAGAGAAGTGCTTGACTTGCTTAAGAGTCAAGGCGGAGCATCAGAAACCATATGGAAAACTGCAACCTTTGGAGATCCCGGTTTGGAAATGGGAACATATCACTATGGACCTATTGACCAAACTACCTAAAACGATTCGGGATTTGATGCTATATGGGTGATTGTAGATAGACTGACGAAGAGTGCTCATTTTATTCCCATACGCGAGACATATACTTCGGAAAAGATGTCCGAGGTATATACAAACGAAATAGTGGCACGTCACGGAGTACCGGTATCTATTGTGTCAGATAGAGATACCCAGTTTACTTCAAACTTTTGGCGAGATTTTCAAGAACAAATGGGAACGAAACTTTTCATTAGCACCGCCTACCATCCCCAGACGGATGGGCAGAGTGAAAGAACAATACAGACGCTAGAAGATATGTTACGGGCATGTATCATCGACTTCGATGGAAGTTGGGATGTTTATCTACCTTTGGTCGAATTTTCGTATAACAATAGTTACCATTCGAGTATCGGCATGGCCCCTTATGAGATGCTATATGGTAGAAAATGCAGAACCCCGGTGTGTTGGGGTGAAGTGGGACCACGCGAATTGGCGCATACAGACATAATTCAAGCCACTAATGAGAAAATTAAAGTGGCGCGAGCCCATTTGAAAGCGGCCCAAGATAGACAGAAGTCTTATGCCGACAAAAGACGAAGACCGATTGAATTTCAGATAGGTGATAGGGTTATGCTAAAAGTTTCCCCATGGAAGGGCATTATCAGATTCAGAAAAAGGGGGAAACTAAGCCCGAGGTTTATCGGGCCATTTAAAATCATCGAATGGGTTGGCAAGGTGGCTTATCGCCTCGAATTACCGGAAGAGTTGAAGGGAATACATGGCACGTTTCACGTGTCGCAATTGCGGAAGTGTCTAGCGGACGAAACAGCTTATATTCATTACGATGATATCGAAGTGGATAATAGCCGGAATTATGCAGTGAAACCAGTGGAGATTTTAGATCGAAAGGTCAAGAACTTACGAAACAAACAAATCGATCAAGTCAAGATCAAGTGGGAGCATAGGAAAGGCTCGGACACTACGTGGGAGTCCGAAGAGG
Organism: Helianthus tuberosus; assembly: GCA_030545235.1. Classification (NCBI taxonomy): domain Eukaryota; kingdom Viridiplantae; phylum Streptophyta; class Magnoliopsida; order Asterales; family Asteraceae; genus Helianthus; species Helianthus tuberosus. Next base: position 16,398,087 of record CM060392.1, read on the forward strand.
AGATGCGACGTCTCTACCCTACTTTATTTGGTACGTACTTTGGTTTCGGGGACGAAACCCTTTTAAGGGGGTGGACTTGTAACATCCCGAAAATGCGAGTTCATAAATTTGCAATTAGGTTGCGAATAAACTACTAAAATAAACTAACTAGGAATGACACTAACCAAGTTAGTTGGTCACTTATGAGTAGTTAGTAGTTAAAACAAATAAAGAATGAAAGATGAGGGACTAAAAATGTCTAAATGAAAACTATTTTTAATGAAATAACAAAATTAAACTTAAAACACACATGCCTGTGTGTTGTTGAAATCGACCAAGAGCAGGGGCGACCCCAAGCTCCTCCAAAACCCGGGTTCATCACAAAACTCACAAATTAAGGGCTCAAACCAAGTCAAAATCGAAAACCGAGCATAGATTATTAATCCCCATTGCTAGGGGGTTGTAAGGTATGTAAAATTTAGTGTTAATTTTCTGTTTGAAATTCTCATGAGTTTGGGAAATTAGAAATTTGATGTTGCATGTTTGCTATTTGGATAGAATAGGGATGATATAATGTCTAGGAGTAAAACCTAGACAATAACATGTGAAATCATGGCTAATTCCTGAAAATCTCATGAACACAATGAAGGTGATTCATGGGTTTTGTGGGAAACTAGTAAACACTAGGGTTTAGAATGATTATTCTAGTGTAATATGGGTCATAGAAAGTGATTTCTGAAATGATGATGTTTAATGATATATGAAAGCTTAATTGATGTTAAGTTTAGCTAAATAGCAAGCTTTGAACTTGAATATGAATGATATGAAATTATGCCCGTTAAGTGTTTGTAAAAATGCCCCAAAGGAGGCTCGAAATTGAAATTAAAGTTTAAACGCATGATTGTGATGAATTGACAAATTATGTGGTATATGATTGAAATGGGGTTCTAAACAAATCGTGATTTAACTCTATAGGAAAAGATACCGGAGCGTCGAGTGGACAAGCCGGTGGCGATTTGCGTTTGAAGGGCGTGCACTAAAGGTATGTAACTTGACTCGTTACATTGGGTAAACTTTGATAATTTGCATGAGTATAGTGAATTGTAGAATAAAGGTTGTCTTAATTTGAAGCGATAATGTTCGCTATATAGATTAATAAGACCAGGATGGGTTACAACTTGTTGGTAGTCATCATAATGGAGGATTCCGTAGATGAGCCAAACGGGTCGAATAATCGATTAATGCGTGGCGAATGCTTCGTGATATAGTAAAATTGGTCTTTTGTTATTGTTGATAAACGACATATTAGAAGATGAGAATTTAACATGTTGGTTTGTAAGAATGAGAAATCCGAGAATTGATTTGGGCCTTATAATCAAATCAGTCAAAAACATAGACTTGCAGAGACTACCGTAAGTTACGGTGTTCACCGTAACTTACGGTAGAGATCAGAAGCTTACGGTGGATCTCTACTGATTTACGGTTGACCAGAAATATCAAGTGACTACCGTAATTTACGGTAGATACCGTAAGTTACGGTAGAGCCCTGAAGTTTTTGTAAATTTTTGCATCTTATAGCTAATCGAATCCGTTTTGATCGTAGTTTCGATTATTTAATATTTCTAAGAAATTTAATACTAGTTTTAATGTAAACATCTCAGTTTCTAGGTATTGCAAGAATACGGATGGCGGTCAAGCAAGTTTTTGAAGAACCGAACACAACTTTTGAAGCTTCCGCATTATCTAACTCTATTAGAGAATGTTTTGGAAATGTAAACTATTTGCTAAACAACTTATGAAAGTTTGAATTAGTCATTAGTTGACTAATCTCAGAGGCGGACCTAGCATATAAGAAGGGGCAACCTCCACTACGGCTTGGCGCTCCGGCGGTAGTGTAAAATTAGTGTAAATTTTGGAAAAATTTGACGTTTTTACGATTTCGTTACTGTTTTTTTATAAAACGTTACGACTTGGCGGATTTTCTAGATCCGCCACTGACTAATGTTTTGCTACTTATGAACTTTATCTATGGAACTTATGTTATAAGTTGGTCATATTTTATATGAAATTGTATGAATTATTATTAAATTCAAGTAGTAATTAGACGGGTCTAACAGGTGCAAACCGCAAGGAGTGGTCGAACAAACTCGACGAGGCGTTGTGGGCTTTCCGTACAGCTTACAAGACCCCTATTGGGACTACTCCCTTTAGGCTTGTATACGGAAAAACGTGTCATTTACCGGTGGAATTGGAGCATAAAGCGATGTGGGCTCTAAAACCGCGAATCTGGACTTGAAAACCGGAGGTGAAGCCATGTTTCTCTAGATTCATGAATTGGAGGAGATACGACAACTCGCCTATGAGAGCTCTGTCCTCTACAAAGAGCGCACAAAGAGATTACACGATAAACGCTTGAAGGACCACAAAGAATTCCAAGCGGGCGATCTTGTTCTTCTCTACAACTCACGATTGCGCTTATTTCCAGGAAAATTACATTCACGTTGGACAGGACCATACACATTAAAAGAGGTATTCTCATATGGGACTGTTGCAATAGAGAACGCGGACGGCGTTATATTCAAGGTGAATGGTCACCGTTTGAAGCTGTATGTTGCCGGGCCGATCGAGTCGGCGGTGGAGGTCATCGAGCTCCATGCCCCGCACACAACATAAGTGTGGGGAGGAGAGTCTACGCTACTGACTCGCGGATTAAAAATGTAGCAAGAGCGTCTTTGACGCTTTAGGGGTAAAATCGTCTTTTCTTGTGTTTTTGTAGTTTTAGCGTAATTTAGGTGTGTTTGGTAGTTGTCGTTAGTTTGTACATTTTTTAGACGTCCCGAGCAAAGGTTCTATGTTGGGATATTGTTAAAATAGTTTGCGTGTTGAAAAAATGGCGAAAAACGGCCAAAACAGGTGCTGAAAATGCATTCTGCAGAAAAAACTGATCTGTAGATATGGCACGCCCGTGCCTCTTGTCACACAACCGTGCGAGTCCGGGATGGCCGGCACCTCGAGTCGCACCCCCGGTGTAGTTCCGGGATCAGAGTGCCAGGGTTGAACTTTATTGGTGATGCACGACCGTGCGATCTGTCGCACGACCGTGCAAATGGCTAAGGGCAATTTGGTCATTTGGTAGTATAAATACCCCCATCTGCAGCCCCCATTCACAATTCGCGAAAACCCTAGTCGCCCCAGCCATTCCAGACCGTTTTTGCCTCAAATCGCACGATTTCCTCGCACGGTTTCACACATCCCTTCGCACGGTATGTTCTCCATCTTCAATTTTCTGTTTCCTTCTTATTCTAGGTTAGATTCGTTTGATTCTTCAAGGCTTTTTAGGGTTCCCTTCATAAATACAAGCGAAACCCTAACCCTTGCAAGATTGTTATGATTCGTGATCACCCGGTCGGATTTCTAGCCCCTGTTTACCAAAAATTTGTTAATTTTCGGAAAAATCAGACTGTTCAGGGTCAGGGGTTTGAAATCTGCAGATAAACGTATTGCACGGTCATTCCTCCAGTGGAACGGTCGTTCAGCGCCAGCTGTTCACGATGATCTTATGTTGGCTCGGTGATGCACGGTGGTGCGGTTGACTGCACGCCGTGCGAATACGACAAACACCGGCCACCTAAGCTGATTTTCGGTGACGCACGACCGTGCGTCTGGTCGCACGTCCGTGCGACATGCCCAGATCAGCGAGACAGAACCTTCATAACAGTGTGTTCTGCTGTTCCAAATTAAATGTTTTCTGTTTCTCCTGTTCTTATTGTCTTCCCTCATTGCAGATGGACCATCCTTTCTTGCAATTCAACGAAAACAACGAGAGAGAAAGTCTATGCATTCCCAAGCTTCACTCATTATGGAATAGGCGAGGGCAGTTTGCCATCCCTCGTAGGCTAGACTGGTGTTGGGATTGAACCCTACCAGAGGAACAGATAATGAAAGACAAAACTGGTTCACAACAGTGGATTCACAATAAGCAGCTGTTTACACTAAGTCTTCTCCCTTGAAAGTGATTATAACAGCTGAAGGTCTTATAACCACTGCCCGTATACAACTGCTGTTGCTCCTTTAACTACTGATGAAACCCAGAAAAATGTTGAGAAGAAAACACTGCTGGTACAATCTACTGATGGCAAAGCAATGCCCAATCAAGGACTGATCAACCTTGAGGAAAGCACTGATATAAGAAGAGAACAGTAGTTTAGTTTGTCATCTGTTTTATACATAGTCTGTAGGATCGGTTTGTGGATCCGAACGAGTCGGTTCAGAGGAATTCTATCAAATACAGGTGCGGAAAACAAGTATTTGACGTGTAAACAGCTGAATCTTCACTTTAACACTGATTTGTATTGATTAGACAACAATTACAATCAGTTCTCACACCGGCAGCACCTCGGTATGGAAATCTCTCAAATGTTACTCTCTGATTTCGCTTGACTAACATCCCTATATATAGAGATTGAGATTTCGCTTGGAATTACCTGAAGCGAAATCGTTACATGTTGATTTCGCTTGAGGCTTCAAGCGAAATCCTTCACAAATCCAATCCTTCAAGCGAAATCTTTCTATCTCTCGTTTTACGTGCCCTGATCTATTCTAACTAGTGTAAGACTCGATACAAGACGAAGTCGACAGATGTAGTGCACCAACAGACTCCCCCTCAGATGTTGACGAGTTGACTATCGAGTCACACCAATACTGTGTCTTCACATTTTCAGTCTTGATCAGTCTCTGGGCTTTTTCCTCTCTATCTTCTTCTCAAGAATCTCCTGGCTCTATCAAACTCTCCCTCACGATTTGCTGGTATTCATTTGTTCTTCATCAACATCTGCTTTAGGATCAATGTCTGACTCAAATGTTGTTTACAAGATTATTGCCTAGCTTTTATCTAATTCTCTTGATCAGATCTCTTGATTCCTTAAGTTCATCAGCATCAGCAACTAGCAAACTTTAGATTCATGATCAGAGTCTGACTTTTGTAAGCTTTGAATGAATTAACTTGGCTCACCTGCAACAATCTTAACCCAGAAATAAATTTTCTAACTTTAACGAATTAAATGCACCAACAATCTGATATAATCAGATAACTCTCTCTCCTATCATCAATAACCGATGAACCAAATGTAGGTTTCAAAATACCAACTGTAGAATTTATCAAACCTTTTAGCATTTTCAGATTCACTCCCCCTCACAACAAAGTCATCATGTTTAGCACTTGAAATTTTGACAATCAGCTTTCCAATATCAGTTGTCGAAAATCTTTTTGAATTTTTTTAAAATTAATGCTAAAACACACTAAAAATCTTTTTGTAATTTTTGAAAGGAATGAAATACAAAAAAGAAATATTTACAAACAATATTTTTGTGAGTTCGTGCAAGAGGATCATATCAGTTTCTGAGACACATCACCAAAACCGTTAAGCTTCATTTCATTTTATGTTCTAAACAATTTACCTAGATTGTCAGTATATTTGTCCACTTAAATTTTCACACAAAGTTCAACTGTTTCGAGATACGTTATTAATGTTTTAAGCACTTGAACTTATCCGTGTGTCCCACTACTTGAATATACTCCCGTATCCAGAATCTCAATAATCAGTCTTACAGGTGAGAATACTACAATGATATCTGTATATAATTTAGGTGTGCGAGGGCCGAGGGATCTCAGATCGATACTTCCGTATACGCAGAGAGATATCAGCTTCGACTTTTCGGTGTGTCCCCTTTAGAGGATCTTTTTGCTTACAACAGCAGCATATATCAATTTTATTGTTTCAGCATGCTGAGGGTTTAATGCTGTGTTTCAAGCATTACAGCAAGTATTAGCCAGGGACTAGGTCAGAACTACCGTTCAGCAGAAGTCCCGGAATAATACCCCAGATATCATAGAGTATAAAGACCTAGTATATCAGATTAAGAGACCTTTCAAACAAGATTTCAGGGGTTACCTATATATCCAAGTTTGTGTTAACCCACAGAACAAGCAAGTTTGAAATTTAAGTTTATATCTCGTCACAATCTACTAAATGTACAAAAACCTACTGACATATACACAGTAAGATTGTTTATCACATTTTTCTTTACATTTCTTTAGCATGTTGTGATAGTCCACTGATGTACTATCATTTCCTCTATATGCAACAAAAACTCATTTTTGAATTTTATCATGTTTTTGTCTTTTTCAAATTTTCAAATGTTTTTGGATTTTCTGAAAAATTTTACTCCCCCTAAAATGCAAACACATTTTAGGAAATTTGAAAATAAACTGTACAATAAAATGACAACTGATATCAAATCGCATCAAATCGCCATTCACTCGGCATAAACAAACAGAACTTCTCCTATCACAAAACTATTTTCTCATTTAGATTTCAAAACACTTAAGTTTGTTTTAATCAAAATGATTTTTCCGGAAAATAAGTTTTTATGATATAATCATTTGAAGATTCGGAGTGTGGTTCATCACATTGTCTATTCTCTATCAATTGTAAGTATGGTCCAATCAAGTTCAACTTAATGACCTTGATTAACCTTTTCATGTATGCACCTACTATACCAAACACAATACCACTTGTAGGAATGTTACGTCTACATCACAATTTTACCACTCAAAATGCCGATTCCTGCTTCGCACTTACCAACCTGGAAGCTCCGGCGTAGTCATACAACCTGTAAACATCCAAACACTATCAAAAACTTTTAACCAAAATCTTCAAACATTAGAAAGATGCCGATTCCTGATCCACGATATAAACTTGGGATCTCCGACATAATCATAAGACTTTAAGGAAAGCAAACTTCCACCCAAGTCTTATTTGACTTGGTGGCTTCCAATTCCTGGGCAGTAGGGTTATAAGTTGCCTTTTTAGTTGCATAAAAATCTTTAACCCCCTTTACTTTCCCTTCAAGCATTTTCTTGAAAATTTTCTTAACATTACCATTGAATGTTTTTTCAATATCAAAATCTGAGATTTCTATTTTACCAACCATTTGTTGAATCTCTTTCACACTCATAGATTTAATGTCAGCATCATTCAACAAATCATTAATCTCATTTTGTGACTCCTCCGATTTTGTGGAATCAGATTCATTGTCAGAACTATCAACTGATTTCTTAACAACCCATGTTTGGTTGTCTTTTGCCTTCTTTTTGTACAATTTTTTAGAATTTTCACCAACTTCATTCTTTGAATTGTCAGAAATTTTGAAATTTATAGTTGGTGATCCATTCTTTTCAACCATTTTTTCTTTAAGTTTTTCAGAGACTCCCTGTTTTCTGTTGATTTTGTTTGGACAGTTGTGAGCAATGTGTCCAACGACTTGACATTGAAAACAAGTTCTTGTATCTCTTGAAATGTCTCTTGAATGAAAAACTCCAGTTCCTGTTCTTTTTCTTTCAACAAGAAACTCCTGATTTGTTTCTTTCCAGAAAGGTTTCTTCTGTTCTTCTTCAACACTTCCACCTGAAACAAATTCTGTTTTTGGTTTAGAATTGTTTACCTTTCTGTAACTATCTTGCTGAATAAAACCTAAACCTTTTCTTTTGTAATTACAATTTTGTTTTGTTTTCTTTTGAAAACCAGAACTAAAATTGTAATCCTTTTTTCCTTTTTTCTTGTTTAACCTTTGTTGAACTCTTGAAGTGTATTTTTTAGGTTTTTCATTAAGATTTAAATTTTTAGTGTCAGAAATATTAATTTCTGTGATTTTGAAAACCTTTTTTATCTTGTCAAATTTAACACTATCCATCGGAAACTCTTCATCAGAGTATAATTTGTCAGAACCATTTAAAGTATATGCAACTTTAAATGTTTCATCATCCAAATTTGCTTTTGATAACAAAAATTCTTTACTATAAGACCGTTTTTCCAATGACTTTGAACTGTTGACTGACGAACTTGAACCCCCAGACTCAAACTTTGACTCAGACACCTCCTCAGTATCCAACACCTGATCAACCACCCTTTTGATTAACTCAGACTCATGATCAGTATCAGACGCGGTAAATGTGATGTCAATGTTATCTGGTAAAACGTCAGTTGTCTCTGATTTTAACTTTATATTGACTGCTTTTTCGACTTGTTCCTCATTTGGTTTTCTAGGAGAATACCCTTCCCAGATAGGAGGCGGACACTTGTTGTATTTAACAGTCGATTTCTTACCAGTCTCATTCTTTTGCTTCTCATCCTGAAATGCTTCAAAACCTGCAACAGTTGGATAAACTCGATCAATAACATAATCAGAACAAGAATAACTCAGTAATAACCTTCTGATCCTTTCATTCTCAATCTTTTCTTTCTCCAACTCTTGCTTTAGATTAGCATTTTCTTCGATGTAATGATTAATTGCCTTTTGCTTTGCCATCAGCGTAGAATTCGTCATCGTTAACGCCTTTTCTCTTTCAGAATTAGTTGTTTGAAGACCTGTCACTGTTCTGTTCAACACGTTATAAGATTCTTTCACATAGCTGATGTCAGATAGTAACTTTTCTATCAGTCTTTCTCTATCAAACAAAATCACATCTTTTTCTTCGCAATTTTTGCAAGCTTCCAAACACTTCTTGCAAGGCTTTTCAACTTCAACAGTCTTTTCAATCTCAATTGTTTTTACTATTTCAATCACTTTTTCTTCCTCAGTTACTTTCTCAGCTTCAGTCACCTTTTCTTCAACAACTACTTTAACTTCCTCATTCGGTTGTTGTTCTTTAGCAGATTGTTTCTCCTTCAGTTTCTCCATGCGATCTGCAAAATAAAAATGAAAACTTTCATGAGAAAGATGATGTTTAGCCACATTAATATGTTTCTCTTCTTCATCATCACTGCTACTCTCAATCGGTGTTTTATCAAACTGTGCAGATTTGTCAGAATCATCTTCAGATACACCAGAATCAGATGGTGTTTGATCAAATGTAACTTCCTTTTCTGAAGAAATATCATTCAGCACACTTTCATCTGTACTTAGTGAATCTGCATCAACACTTTCTGAGCTTTCTTCAGATGTAACTGAATGTTCTTTCATTGTTTCACCAATAGATCTCATCCAGGTTGCAAACAAATCTGGTTCTTTAACAATCTTTGCAATGAAAGCTTTGAAGTCACCCTTTTCATCAACAAACATATCCCAATTGAAACCTTCAGGTAATTTCTCATCATCTTGATCAACTGTGCATGCTTTGCTGTCAGAAGATATATAATTTCTCCAGTTGAAATCTACCAAGCATCCTCTCTTTGAATCTTCAATCTTTCTACCATGAGCCGTCTGTAATTCTTGTGTCTGACCAACTTGCTGATAAATGGCTTTCCGGTAATAATCATCTTTACCAAATGGATTCTGAGCACCACTAACTTCTCTATTCTTGCACTCCCGTTTAAAATGACCTTTTTCCCTGCACCTGAAACAAGTAACTTTAGATTTATCAAAACCTAAAGTAGAAACACAAGCATCAAGAAAATCATTTCTTCCGGTAATTGTCTTGAACTTTTCAGCCCGTCTAAGAACACTTGCAAGACACCATTTGATATCCATTAATTCCATCTCTTCGGCATCTATCTGGTCGTAATCCTCTTTGGTAAGCATAGGATTTCCAATTCGACCAGCCACTAAACCTTCATATGAGATAAGCACGGAACCAAGTAAAGCCATATGATCTTTTGCAATGTCTTCAGAAAAACTTTGACCTTCTGGAAGATTTAGAGCTATGTTGCATTGAATCACACAACCATTTCCCATCTTTGTGCTTTGAGACTGAAAATTTTCTGATGAAGTCTTTGGATTGACACTTGGATAAAATGAGAATCCACTACTGCTTTTGTTTGAGCTTTGATCAAACTTTTCTGTAGAATCTTCAGCACTAAACGCAGTCTGGATTTTCGGGCTTCTTTCAGCTTCTTGAACCGGAATACTACCTTTGTAGTACATCTTTACATCCTGTTGACCACTTGAACTGTTCATCCTTGCAATCTTCTGCTGTTCCAAATCCTGACTTTCAATCTTTTCAATGAACTGAGAGATCGACAATCTATCATAAACCCCAGTATTTTTCAATATCATCAAATAAGTTCCCCACTCTTTCTGAGGTAATGCATCAGCAAGTTTATCCACCCATTCATCATTTTCCTTTTTAATACCCATCATTGACATTGTTCTCACTAAGTGACAATATCGTTCAATGAGTTTCTTTGTATCTTCTCCGGGCAAACTTGTAAACAAATCAAATTCCTTTTTAAGCAATGCCTTTTTGCTTTTAATCATACTAGTACTGCCTTCAACTTTGATTTTTAGAGCATCCCATATTGATTGTGATGTTTTGTCATGTTGAAGTAGTATGAAGATGTCTTCTTTGACGGCCTGTTGAAGTAAACTGATCATCATCTTTTCAGCTCGATATATTTCCCTTTCTTCCTTACTAAAATCTGAAAGCTGTTTTTCAGTCTGCATTTCAGTTTGTGGTGGAGTATACTTTGTCAGAAAACATTCCCATGATCTTAAATGATTTGCCTGCACCCAGTTTTCGAATCTATCTTTCCATCCGTAGTATTCTTCAATTCCCATTAGCTTCGGGGGTTTCTGAGTCGTCCCCGTTTCATTTTCTGAATTCATGTTCTGAGCAATGGAAGATGAACTAGGCGATGTTGCAAAAGCGTTGTGAAAATCGTTATCCATGTTTCAAATACTTTCAAGCGAAATACTATCTTTTAAGCAGAACCCTTCAAGCGAACTAGACAAACTGAACAATCCTCAAGCGAAAACCTTGAAGCGAAATAGTTGAAGCGAAACAATTTCAAGCGAAGCTGTATGAAGAGAGAACTCTGAAGCGAACACCTTGAAGCGACAACCTTGAAGCGAAAACAGATAATTTTGAAGCGAAATGAAATGTGTCGCTTGAAACTTCAAGAGAAATCGTCCAACACAAATTTTGTTCTTCAAGCGAAATCCATTCGGATGTTAATTTTGATCACTTTTAGGTTGAATTTGGCTGTGAAACTTTCAAGGGTTTGTTATCTTATACTATTAAGCAATCTGTGAGAAATTGAATAGGTTTTGACCGTGAAAAGTTTTCTGAACTGTTAAAAGAAGATGTAGAAGGAAGAAAACGATGTCAATTTCAGCTGAAATCCTGTAGAACTCCTCAACTGGCTCTGATACCAATTGTAGGATCGGTTTGTGGATCCGAACGAGTCGGTTCAGAGGAATTCTATCAAATACAGGTGCGGAAAACAAGTATTTGACGTGTAAACAGCTGAATCTTCACTTTAACACTGATTTGTATTGATTAGACAACAATTACAATCAGTTCTCACACCGGCAGCACCTCGGTATGGAAATCTCTCAAATGTTACTCTCTGATTTCGCTTGACTAACATCCCTATATATAGAGATTGAGATTTCGCTTGGAATTACCTGAAGCGAAATCGTTACATGTTGATTTCGCTTGAGGCTTCAAGCGAAATCCTTCACAAATCCAATCCTTCAAGCGAAATCTTTCTATCTCTCGTTTTACGTGCCCTGATCTATTCTAACTAGTGTAAGACTCGATACAAGACGAAGTCGACAGATGTAGTGCACCAACATAGTCAGTGGTTAGGTTTAGCAGTGTTTGTATAAGAACAGTAGATACAGGTTGTTAGGCTGTTAGACGTCGCTTTCATGGTGACGTCAGCTGTGATGCCTCAGTGGTTTGGCTTGTCTATAAATGGAACAGTACTCTGTACTGTTACATTTGATCGTCTTGAGTGAGTTCTTCTCCTCAATTCAATCCTTTCATCTTGTGCAACCAACCATGGGGTATCAGGCTGAGGGGGAGTTTAGTCTGTAAGCTTGCTTTGTAATCTTTTGCTTTGTATTGTAATCTTTCGACTCTATGAAAAGAAAATGTTTATCTAACTATATTCTCCTTTGATTGTGTTTACAAAGTTTGTTTTCATTTCCGCTCCACTTAAACTCTGTTCATTTCTGTTGACTTGCTCAATTTATTACAAACAAACACAATCATGAGAGCCTCCGTTCCTACCAATTGGTATCAGAGCCTGGACAGTCAAATTCGATCTAACAATCAATTTGACATAACAGTTCGGCTCAAAATTCATTGATACTAAGGTTGGTTGTATTTAGTTGAAAAACAGAGTAACGAGTGATAACGCTTAAAGTTGCTATTCAAATACTCTGTAAAACAACCAAGATGTCATAAGACATACAAATCTCACACAACAAGTGATATCATGCACAAGACACTCATGGTTTTAGATCTGAAAACATATCTGTTAAACTATGGGATTAGTTCTTATTTACAAAATTGATTTCAACTGTTGTTATGAAACTTGTGATGTCACTATATTAGATGCTAAAGTATGAACCTCAGATTAACAAAAGCCTATATTCATAAAAACATTAGTGTTTTTGCTAACGTAAAAAGAGGGAAATTAAAACTTTAGTCATAAGGACTTATGTGTTGAAAACAGGTTGAGATCCTCAAAAGGAACAAATCAACTCTGTTAAAATACTTCAAGAAAACAGGATAATCCGTATCATATGTAATGTGAGATTGTTCAAAAATTTGTACAAATATGGCCAATCCTCTTAAAGCATTACTGCAAAATGATTCAGGATTAAGTATTCCTTCAATAAAGACCTCCCAGTAAGTATTTTATTACTTATGAATGGGAAGGGTAAAAAGGGAAGAAGAAAATTCACAAAAACTCAGAAGTGTGTTTATCTCAAAACTTTTGAAGTCAGAAGAAGAGAGCATAAACATAAAACACTTAAGAGTCAAAGTTTGGGGTAACAGTGGTCATTAAGCAACTATGTGCAACCATTGGTTCAAGAAAGTTCAGGTAACAATAGTATTCCCAGTAAATGAATTTAAAAGAGGACTAGACAAATTTTCAGAATCTTCACATGGTAACAAAGTCTATAACAGGGTTTTCAAAAACTCATGTGAACATGTGTCCTCATTTCTGTTGTCAATCAATCAACAAGAAAATGGTACCAAACAGTGGTCAAAATGTATTTACAATTTCATACCACTGTTGTCAAACCACTGACCATTTTATAAGCTTGAGATTGATATGATTAGGAGTTTCAGTGGAAAATTATACCAGATTCTTTTTGATGTTGTTCTTAGAAAATCCTTTATTTTTTTTTTCTGAAAAAGGATTCTCTCAAATAATGCAGGATATATCATTCTTCATTTTTTTAAGAATAATATATTTTGAACTTTTACTGGTTTACTGATAGTAAAAGTTTCAATCTCCTGTTAGGATGTATAACCTTTATTTTTTTGTTGGTTATATTGTCCTCAAAACAGATCAAAAGGAAATTGGTACATGTATCAAGGTCATATCTAACTCAAGTTTGTCTTAAAATTGATCAAATATTGATTGCCAAAAGATCTTGAAATACTGGGGTACTCTTGTTTTAATTCAAATATTATAGCAAGAATGAGTAGCCTTGGTAAAAAGTTTACATCATCTGGGGTACTAATCCACTGTCTGGGAGTCGTAAAAGACTCAAAATATGTAAATGACATGTGGCAAAACCTTGAATGAAAATTCTCAAAACAGTTGCTGACATACTAATCTTTCAAATCATTACCATTACCCTACTCCTAACCACTGTTTTGATAAAACATCTGTTTCCTAAATACTGTCTACTGCTGAAAGTCAGCCACTGATCCTTCATTTTCTTTGGGAATCACTGATGCTCAAAATCAGTGTCTTATTCACTGATATGCTATCCACTGATAGTAAAAATCATCCACTGTTATCACATTATTACCGTTATAACCACTGATGTTTGTTTTATCAGTGGCTCTCAAAACAACTGTCCTCCACTCTTCATCCATTTCATCAGAGGTTGGCACGTGGTCAGTTTTTAGCCCTCAGATCTTTGTAACCGCTGCCACATCAGCACTCATTTTTTTCCCTTAATAAAACCCTGATCAAAACCCCCAAACAGGGTTTTACACTGTCGAATTGAATTCTAAAATTCTCTTCTCAAAGCAGTTTTCAACCCTCCAACCCAAATCATTCTCCGATTCTTCTTCTTCTTTTTCAAAATGACAAATCAAAATCAAAATCAAAATCAAAATCAAAATCAAAATCAAAATCAAAACCAAAACCAAAATCACCATCATCATCCAAAGAGGTCGATCAAACGGCCGCTGAATCCATTGAAATACCATACAAATCCCCTCACAACTATTTGGGTCTACTCACAAAACCCACAAACAACCACGCCTTTTATTCCATCATCGACACATTATCTGAATCAAAGTACAAAACTTTGTTGATAGCAGATGCTCCCATTTACCAACAAACCCAGAGAGAGTTCTGGAAAAAGGCTACGCTTGAAAAACAAGACGATAAAGTCATAGCCATCAACTCCTCGATACAAGGTATAGCGATTCAAATTACTCCGCAATCAATCTCAGAAGTCTTCAAACTCGATGATCAGAAAGGTAAAACTTCCTTTGATAAAGCCGAGTTGAAAACTGATTTTTTAAAAAGGGGATATGCAGAACAACCAAAGAAGGATACCTTACAAAAAGGTTACTTCCCCTCTGCACCTAGGTTTTTATTTCATACACTTTTAATGTGTGTTTCGAATAAAACAACTGCTTTTAACGAAATACCATTGAAGATCCATTGTCTGGGTTATGCTATTTTAAATGACAAAAATTATAACTATTCCCATGAAATCTTTGATGATTTGGTGAAAAACATTGATAGCAAAGCATTTTTACTTTTTCCAAGATTTTTAAGCTACTATTTTAAACAAAAATTTGGGAAAGAAAATGAAAATTTGCTCAAACAGGGTGTCTATTTTCAAATAAAAGGGTTAACACCTGAAACATTTTCTAGAATGATGGCGCCAATAAAAACAAAAGCAGAGGTGCCTGAGCAGAATTTAGCAGTTACTACTGCTCCTCAGACATCTGCTGCTGAGCCCACTGCTCCAGGTGATCATAGCAGCACAACCACTGCTTTGAAACCCACACCTGCCATTACCAAAAAGACCAAAAAGAAAACATCCAGAAAATCCACCAAACCCAAAACAAAGGCAACTCTGGAAGATGAGATCCCAGAGCAACTGCCAGTGACAAAACAAATGTCACCACAAACCACTGCTGCTACTTCCTCACAGCAGTTGGTAGAAAGATCTCCACCATTGCCTCAAACTCCTCCTGCATCCTCACAAAAGGATCAGGTTGTAAGCACAGGGACCCCACAATATGAAGCTCTGGACCCAATCGGATCCATCTTCCTCAGTCCTGATCCCAAGGACATGTCTCTTTCAACACCCATACCTTCACCAATCATATTACCACAAACCATAATACCCTTGTTGCATGCAGTTGCTATAGCTCAGACACAAACCAGTTCCTCTCTATCACCTATCACTAAGAGTATACTCCCACAAGTGACTGGGTCTGATGCTACTACCCCTGCTATCCCAGCAACAACTGAGGAGGTTACACCCCTTGAGTTACAAGTAACTCTTGGTGGTAGTTCAAGTGGAGCAGCAACTACAAGTGATGGATCAACAGATCTTCAGTTGGACAGTTGTTTCATTAGTAAGACTCCCTTGAAGGAAATTTCTTCTATAGCACCTTCGGTAACCACCAGTGAGTTAGTCTTAACCACTGGTACCATCAAAGGGTTATCAAGTGCTGAAGAAAGAAGTCCCCAGTACCGAGAACAAGGGGCATCAATGGATGACTTTTGGAATTTTGTTCCTAAGTCACACATTGGTTCAACCACTGCTGGTGGGGAATCAGATGATCCCATTAACGTGGGTGATGATTCAAAATGTCAGCAATTGACGGGCAGAGTTGAGAAACTTGAAACATCAGTTGCTGAAATAAAGGATATGGTGCAACAGCTGTTAAAAGCTCAGAAAGCACAATCCACTGTTGTTCCAGCTCAAGCACCTGCACAACCTGCACCTGCTGCAAATGAGCTGTGGAATATATTCCAACCCTTGCTTGAAAAACAAAAACAGATGGCTGATCAGCAGCATGAAATACATGTGAAAATGCTGACAAACATGGTGGAGTCGAGATTTAAAGATACTCAAGCAGACATCAAAGCTATCAAGGCTCGTCTCCAAAGCACCTCTGGAAAGGTTCATTCCACTATACTCTTCATGGATAACCCCCTTCCAGATAATGCCAAAAAGGGGGAGAAAATCAAGTTGAAAAAGAAGGGAATAGAAGATGGGCTGTATATTGAACCAGAACAAGAAAAACAAACATCTAACCACCTCCCAAAGGCTCCAAACCTTAAACCACAAAATCTCAAACTTCCATCCAAACAGCTGATGCAGCAGTAGTTACCAAAACTGCTAGCCAAACAGCTGCCATCTCTTCAACACACACCACTCCATCACACACCACCAAAACCACTGCCCTACCACCATCATCATCTAAAATCATCATTACCACCATAAAGCAGAAGACAGCAGATGTTACAACATCTGCTGTAATGACAATAGTGGTTGAAGCACCAGTTGTTTCAACAGCTGTTAGTCAATCATAAACCACTGCCACTCAATCTCAAACCACTGAGCCACCCAAGACATCATCAGCCTCTCCTACAATAAAAAGGAGAAGGATCTTCATACCTGATGATTCACCACCACCATCACTACCATAAAAAACTACCTCACCACCTTCAACCCCTGCTCAAAAGAAGAAGACATCTACTGACAAATCAGTAGTTGTAATGAAAACAGAGGTTGAAACACCATTTGTTTCAACAGCTGTTTGTCAATCATCCACCACTACTCTCATCATCCCTACATCACAACCAAAATTCCCTCCAAAGCTTCACAAAAGAAAAAGAGAAACAACTCCTGTTCCTGCTAAATGTCCACTGGAACTAGAAGCTGTGAAAAATGAGATGAAACAATTTTACACTGAGGATGATCCTTCAAAAAGAAGATTTCCTTCTCTCATAGGCTTCATAGTCCCAGAAGACATGGATGAATATCTCGAGATAAAAGCAAGGCAAGCAAAGATTAGAGCTAAACTCGAATGTAAAGATCAAGGTGATGAAGCCATTTCTGAAAAATTGGAATTTTTGCTCACAAAAGTCAAGCTGATGGAAAACTATGCACAAGATCTGAGCAAAGAAAAGGCAGATCAACGAAAAGCAATGAGAAAAGAATATCTTGCATATATAATGAAAGAAAAATTATATTCAGCTGAAGAAAAAAACAGTTTGAAGAATGGCCAATGATCGCTTTAAAGCATGAAGCTAACAGAATTGAAAGGGTTAAAAATGATCCAAGAAAGAAGAAGACAGCTCCTAATTGGAACAAATACAAAAAGCTTATTGCTGATCTGACATCCGAGTACAAAAAGAAGAAACAGGAACTGATAGATGCTAAGGTGGATACTGCTGAAGCCATAGCAAAATGGACAAAGCAGTATACCGACGAGGCTTATGAACGGCTGAAGAAAAGAAGGATAACAGTCTCAGACACTTCTAAAAAACCAGACTACAACAAGATGGAACAACAGCTGGATGCTCTTAAAACACTGCTCACATCAGCAGATAACCCTATCCTTGTGGAAAACCAAGAAAAAGGAAAACTGCTGACCAGTGAAGAAGTAAAAGAAAAGGAAGCTGAGTACTTCACAGAAGCCATCAAGAAAATGGATCTAAAAGAAGAGAGTTCAGTGAGCCTTCAAAACCTTTTCAAAAAGGTATTAAACAAACCTGCATCACCAAACATTTCAGCAGATATCTCAGACAGAGAGTTTGATCAACAAAAAGAACAAGAGGAAATTGACAAAGAAGTTGCAGAAGATATAGCTGCAGCAAATCAAGTCATAGAAGAGGCTCTCAAAAGAATGTCTGAAACTCAAGATACTGCTTTACAATT
This sequence comes from Helianthus tuberosus, assembly GCA_030545235.1. NCBI lineage: Eukaryota > Viridiplantae > Streptophyta > Magnoliopsida > Asterales > Asteraceae > Helianthus > Helianthus tuberosus. The sequence continues at coordinate 16,415,955 of CM060392.1, forward strand.
TTTCTCAAGGCCAAAATCTCCAAACTCATCTGAAAATAAATCTCTCCCAAGAAACCCATTGGGTTCAAAAGTACTAAAGTGGCTCTCTGATCAAAAGACCCATGTATTGACCTTGGTCAGATCCAATAGTGAGATGAAGTACATATCAAGGAAAGAAGCACTAGGCCTTAGTGTTGAAGATTTGCAGGATCTCCTTGAACTTTCATTGTGCAGGGATGAGGATGACACAAGTTCCAAAGAATTTGAAGAAGAATTTAAAAGACAAGCAAGGGAACTTCTGATGAGGAATAAAAATCCAAAATAATGAAGTGTTTTGGCATTATCTGTTCCAGGGGGAGATTGTTGGGATTGAACCCTACCAGAGGAACAGATAATGAAAGCCAAAACTGGTTCACAACAGTGGATTCACAATAAGCAGTTGTTTACACTAAGTCTTCTCCCTTGAAAGTGATTATAACAGCTGAAGGTCTTATAACCACTGCCCGTATACAACTGCTGCTGCTCCTTTAACTATTGATGAAACCCAGAAAACTGCTGAGAAGAAAACACTACTGGTACAATCTACTGATGGCAAAGCACTGCCCAATCAAGGACTGATCAACCTTGAGGAAAGCACTGATATAAGAAGAGAACAGTAGTTTAGCTTGTCATCTGTTTTATACATAGTCAGTGGTAAGGTTTAGCAGTGTTTGTATAAGAACAGTAGATACAGGTTGTTAGGCTGTTAGACGTCGCTTTCATGGTGACGTCAGCTGTGATGCCTCAGTGGTTTGGCTTGTCTATAAATGGAACAGTACTCTGTACTGTTACATTTGATCGTCTTGAGTGAGTTCTTCTCCTCAATTCAATCCTTTCATCTTGTGCAACCAACCATGGGGTATCAGGCTGAGGGGGAGTTTAGTCTGTAAGCTTGCTTTGTAATCTTTTGCTTTGTATTGTAATCTTTCGACTCTATGAAAAGCAAATGTTTATCTAACTATATTCTCCTTTGATTGTGTTTACAAAGTTTGTTTTCATTTCCGCTGCACTTAAACTCTGTTCATTTCTGTTGACTTGCTCAATTTATTACAAACAAACACAATCATGAGAGCCTCCGTTCCTAACAACTGGGATGTTATGAGAGATTTAAATCAGCTCAATCAACTTAAAAACATGCTTACTATTCCGCTTTCGCGTTTAGTCGCAATCGATCGCCCAATCTATCATGAACTAACGATAGAATTCTTCGCCACCTATTCCTATGACAAGCCAAAGGCGCATGCGGCCCCCAACTTCCACTACAGAAATAGGGTAAATTTTAGATTGGGTGGACGGTGGCACAATTGGATGGTAGGTAGATTGGATCGGAGACTTGGGATCTACACAAATGAAGACATGGATTCAGAGTTCTTCACAGATCTGTTTACGTTCCCAAGCGAGGCAGAGCGGGGCGCGTTTTGGGCTCGAATTGCGGATGGTGACCCATACGATCCTAGAATGTCAAAAGCTTCAAGGTTGAGAGACCCATTGCATAGAGACATGCACCATATATTCAGCCATACTATATGCGGGCGCATGGACAGTTTAGGCAACTGTCCAACACCAGATCTGATCTTTCTATATGCGCTAGCAGATGGGGTTCGCATCAACCTCACCGCGAGAATGGCGGAGTATTTTGTGAAGAGTTCTGGAAGGACCAACAGCAGTCAGATTCATGGCGGTCAGTATGTGACCGAGATCGCCTACAATTTGGGGTTAATAACTGATGAGGTAGTTCAGAGTCTTACTTTGGTGACTGAGGGTTTATATGTTGATATTCGGTCGTTGAAATCCATGGGGCTTATTGCTGAGACGGATCACGGGGATCGATTGAGGGGTTTGAACAACGAGGTCTGGGACCCGTTGCCTCCGGCAGAGGAGGAGGATGAGGATGAGGAGATGGGAGAGCATGAGGAGCATGAGCAGCATGAGCCACACACACCACCACATTCCCCACAGCATCACGGATTCCACCAGCACCAGGATTGGCCAGAGGGCATCCCGTCTTACCCTGAGTTTTACCAGCAGTTCCAACAAATGTAGGTTAACAAGGAGCAGCAAAGGATTCATATAGAGCAGATCAGGGCAAACCAGGACTTCATGCCCCGGGAGGTGCATGATGGATTCTCGTACATATTCGGGGGGCTTCAGAACGCCTACCCGAACTACTTCGGGGAGCCCCCACAATTCCCATACGGGAACCCACCTGGTTATGGAGGCGCAGGCCCATCAGGCACGGGAGGTGATGCAGGTGGCGACGACGAGGATTAGGTGGAGTGGTTTGTTGGTGGTTTTGTTATTTCAGTACTTTGTTTATCGGGTGTTCATTTTGGTTATTATTTCAAACACCCCCGGATATGTACTTTATATTTCTGACACTTTCGTATGTTTTCTTTATTTCATGTTGGGATATTTAGTACTTTTAATTATGTAAATTATGGTTTATTTATGTTTATATTGTTTCTGTTCTGTTTTGCTGTACCTTGTGACATACTTGCAGATTTTGGCTATCAAGTCTTGGACCGGAGCACATCACATATACAGCTTTGAAGTCTCGTTGCATCAAAAATCATCTTCAGGAGAGTATTATTCTCCTTTATCTCTATATTACGGGTTTCGCATTGGGGACAATGCGAAGTTCAAGTGTGGGGAGGGGTTTAACTTGTTAACTTTGTTTGTCCTAAAAAAAAATCAGAAAAAATCATTCAAAATTATCTGTAATTTGTATATATTATTTTTAGTAAATAAACCGGTTGGTTGTGTTTTAGAAAGCTCCGGACATGATAAAAACTCGACAAGCTAATTTTGAAAAATATAACCGGAAAGCGTGACAAACAAAGAAGGACTTGCATGAGAATTTTCACACTTTTACCCATTCCTTCCGATTATGTGAGCATATTTGAGCCGTAAAATTGTTATATGTTTGTTCATTTCGGAGTAGGAGTGAGCCGGATGTCATGTGTAATTTAGAACTTGTCAATTGCATACTTGTCAAGACCGTGAACTTGCAAAATTGTGTAGAAGTGATAGAGGCACTTAGAAAACCCTTTGTGTTACCCTTGTTCTTTGTGTTGTGTTTCCCGTAAACCTTACATTACCCTTAGGATTAACCATGTCGAGCCTTACCGTTTACCTTTGTTTACCCAACATAATCGCCCAGTTAGCCAAATTTAGCCTTTTTATGTTTTAAACCCTTTTAGTGTTGAAACTCGGTCAAAATAATCGTTTAACTAGCGCTTGTTATAGTTGTTGTCTATTGTACAAATCCTTTAGTTTGCAAAAAAAAATAAAAATAAATAAAACACCCTAAAATAGGGTGAAGTCGACAAAAATCGAGCAATTTTGAATGCTAAAATGTTGAAATTTCGTTGATGAACTCGATTTCGCAAAAGTCGCCTTTTTAAGGCGCTAGTATGTATAGTTGTATTGTTTTACGCTAGTTAAACGCTATTACCGAGTTTTAACCGTTTCGCCACTTTAAATATCCCTTTCCATACCCTTCGCCCAAGCCTAACGTTACACCCCGTAAAGACCTCTTGATTTACACTTTTTCGCATGTTAGTTGGTGGAGACGAGATCTTATGACAAGCTTATGATATTACACATTTCATTGACGAGGCATTGAGTGTTTGCACATACACATTTTATGTATGTTTCACGAATAAAACCGAGTGTATGTGAACATTGTGAGTTGTGTGAAGATTAGCATGTTAAGTCAATCGAAAGTGAAGTCACAGCTTTTTGGTTATCTACATATATTTGCATATGCTTGTTTGGTTTGATTCAATTGATGTTGTCTTTCGAAAAACTGGCTAACCGTATGTTTGTAGTTGTTTTAGTAGTTAGTTTGTAAATTATCGTTCTTGTCAGATTCTATCTTGTCACGGCCCAAGACCCGGTTTGACCCGTTTCAGGAACCGCGGCAGAAAATACTGCGGTATTTATTTAATTGAGTTTTACAGCGGAAACAGGATCGTTTAAAGCTAAAATTTTTCCCTGATTATTTTATTTCACAATTCGGGATAAAACCCCGATAATTTACAATAGTATGATTTTTCTAGGAAATTGTTATGTTACAAAACTTATTGCTTTATTTTATACTGAGCCACTATCTTAAGCTTGAAATGCTCCCCAGCACTTTTCCTGATTTACAACAGATTACCTGAAACATGTTTGAAAAAGGTTTTGTCAGCGGGAAATACTGAGTGAATCATTCTATTTACTTAAATGACACATTTGTTATAATTTACAGTATTAAGAGCGATTACAATGTTTCTGATATCAAGCCAACTACCCACGGTAATTGTCACTCGACCCATTGGCCCATTCGTCCAATGGTGTCTGTGGCTATGGTCATATCCCCCATTGGCTGCCCCAATGGTGACGATTATCAAGTAATGTATACAAAACCCCACATACCGGCTGTAACTTGGTGATTACAAAGACTTAATCCCCGTAATTATAACTTTGAAAATAACATGATTTTGTAAATAGATTTGATAAAAAGAGAGAATGACTCACAAACTTTGAGAAAAAGAGAATGACTCACATTGTAGATTTATACGGGCAGAGCCTAGCCTACTGATTAGCCTTTTATCCTAATTTCAATAACAATCACACAATTTGGAATTAGTAATCAATCCAGCATTTACGATAACTCACGAGATCAAATTCTCACAATTAATGTCAAAATGCAATACTTTGTCCATCGAATTAACGATGATCCGTTGAATTAACAACGAATGACAAGGTATAATACTTTACCCATCGAATTAACGATGATCCGTTGAATTAACAACGAACGATAAAGTATAATACTTTACCTATCGAATTAACGACAATCCGTCAAATTAATGACGAACGATAAAGTATAACCCTAATGTGGGCGGCACTTAAACATTCTTTGGATATTTGGATCAATCGGACAGTGAATCGTAGCAGCGATTGTGCTAATACCCTGATTGCAGCTTCAATTAGAGACCTGTGTGTGTTAATTGAAGTATACAGCAGAAAACTCGGTGTATAATTGAGAATTCTTTCGTCGTAAAGTGTCCAGAAAGCAAATGCCAATGTCTGCTATTTATACACGAAAATTGACTAGCTTACGGACCGTAAGCTTGCTGATGTTGCGGTCCGTAAGGAAGCATACGGACCGTAAGCTTTGTAGTGTTGCGGTCCGTAAGGCTCCATAATAGGCTATAGGGTAGCCACGTTTGGGACTAGCTCTGATGACTTGACATCTTCTGAAAATTCGAAGTGGACAGCACGTAATTGTAGATAATTATCAACTAGGGTTTACCCCCCCCCCCCTGAGTTTTAGGGACCCTAATCCTGATTCTGAAAATTATGAAAATTGTAGGGTTTGCGCAGAATTACTTGGGTGTCTCAATTAAAGTTTCCTATTGGTCAAATTAATTTAATAATTATGACTTTTGATGAGAGTCGTTACATTCTCCCCAACTTAATAAAAATCTCGTCCTCGAGATTTACTGGAATAATTGAGAATACTTTCTCTTCCTTTTGGATTCCAGTTCCCAAGTATATTAGGATCCTGTCTTTGAATCCTACTTTACTTAACACTATTTGTTTACCTTTATATCTTGGAAAGGTAATACCAAAGATTCGTCTGATAGACATTTCTTGAGATTAGATATATAAAATATATCATGTATTCCAACTAACCTTCCTGGTAGTTGTAAACTATAAGTAACTAATCCAATACGTTGAATTTACTGGAAATGATCCTACATAATTTGGTCTTAGATTTCCTTTCTTACCAAATCTAACCACTCCTTTCCAAGGAGATACTTTTAATAGTATTTTGTCTCCAACTCGAACTCCAACGATTTTTATCTATTATCTGCATAATTCTTATGACTATCTCTTGCCGTTTTCAGCTTTTCCTTTGTGATACTGAATATCACAATTGTAGTCACTTAGGATTTTCATCCATCTTCCTTGCCTCAAATTCTTTTTGCCCATAAATATATATATTAAATTCTTATAATCCGTATAGATAGTATCCTTACTTCTATACAGATAATTTATCCAAATCTTAAGGGCAAAATTATGGTTCTAATTCTAACTCATGAGTGGTATAGTTCCTTCGTACCTTTTTCAATTGTCATGAAGCATACGCAATTTCCTTTTTGCGTTGCATTAAGGAATATCCAAATCCTAGCTTTGAAGCATTACCCTATACTTCAAAATCTTCTGTTTCTTCTGGTAAAACTAGGATTTATAGTATTGGTTATCTTAGTTAATGGTATAGCTAATTTGAAAATTCCTTAATGTCTATAATACTAAACCTACAAAATTTCTAATTTCCATTATGATTTGCAGAATCTTCCATTTGGTAATTACTGCTATCTTAATAAGATCTGAGTGAATACCTTCATGATTCACCATATGACCTAAAATTGCACTTCAACCAAAATTTATTCTTCAAGAAATTTTGGAGTAAAGCTTTTCTTTTTCTTAACAACCAATATTGTGCTAACCGATAAGGTTCCTTGGCTTATCGGTAAAATTCCTGAAATTGATAAATCCTAAATTCTGTCTTCATATCGGATGGTAATTCAGGTAAATCTTCTGGAAATATATCTGGGTATTCTAAAACTACAGAAATTTCCTTAAATTCTGTATCTTTAGTATTAATGATTACTAAAATCATATATACTATTCCTTGCTTTCGTTCATAATTAGCAATTTCCATTACTGATATGAACTTCATAGGCTTACATGGTTTATCTCCTGTAATCATAATTACTTCTCCGATGGTTGATTGAATTTCTAAAAAAAAAAAAAATTCTGATCACAGATAATGATCACATCATTGAACTCAACTAATTTCATAGACAATAGGATTGCAGAAAACTTATAACTTATTTCTAGGTTCTGCATAACCTTATCTATTTTAGCTGAATTTCCATCTGCCGTTTCTAATATATAGAAATTTATCTAATGCTGGTTAACGGTAAGTTAGGAGTTTGGCAGAGTAAAGTATTTATAAAACTTTGGTTTGCACCAGAGTCAAATAATACTTTTATGTAGACGTTGTAAGCTAAGAACATACCGGCTATCACATCTGGAATTATCTCGGCTTCCTGAGTAGTCAGCTGAAAAGTTCTCGCATTCCTTTTTGCTCCTTCTGCTGGTTTGGCTTGATTGTCAAATGGTTTATTCAGTTTCGGACAATCTGGCCTAAGATGTCCAGTTTCTCTACAGTTGTAGCAAACTGAAAATTTCTTCCTCCTGCAGTCTTCTTCTTGATGCCCTGGAATCTTACAAAAATTGCAATATCCTTTGCATCTTCCAAAATGCTTCTTTTTGCAAAATTTGCAAAATGGACTAGTAGAAGTTTGCCCATTCCCTCCTTTCTTGAAATGGTTATGGTTACCCGGACTGAATTCTTGGGTAATCTTTTGGGCTACTTCCTTCCTTCTATTTTCTTCTCTTGTCCGTACTAGCTCGTCATTTATAGTATTGGCTAATTCCACCGCATCATCAATTGTGCGAGGTTTCGCAGCTTTGACAATATTACGGATCTCGGAAATCAATCCCCAAATATAACGAGAAATAAGTACCGGTTCTGGCGAAGCCAGGATTGGTACCACTCGAGCATATTCGAAGAATGTCGTAGTATACCCTCGACAATCTATATCTACCATCCGGTGAGTTAGAAACTTATTTGCCATTTGATCTTTTTCGTACTCAGGACAAAATTTTCTTTCTACAAGACTCTTAAATTCTTCCCAATTCATAGCATACGCCATCCTTCTTCCTTTTGCTTGTAACATCGTATTCCACCATTCTAGCGCCACTTCTTTGAAAAGATTTGATGCATACATGACCTGATCATCCTGAGCACATTTACTTATGGCAATTACTGCCTCGGTTTTCTCTAACCAACGCAGTACTGCAGTCGCTCCTTCATTGCCTGCAAACTCAATGGGTTTACAAGCAAGAAATTCTTTGTAAGTGCAACCAGGCGTTGCAACTTTCCTTTTCTTAGGGAGCGGAGCTTGCCGTGGTTCATTATCATGATTAACATGATTATTACCTCCATTTACGCTATTACTGAAATTATCTTCAGAAATGCGTTTACTAGGAACAACTTGTTGCGGTTCGATTGGATTTTTAACAGCAGCAATGATTGCTGGAATAGCATTGGCTATCCTTTGAGCAACTATTCCTGGAATAGTGTTGGCTATCTCTTGAGCAATGATATTTTCTATATCTTGCCTAGTCACATATTGGTTCCCCGATTGTTGCTCAGATTGATTACCCTCATTAACTGGTTCATTATTAGCGTTTTCCATCGGATATCTATTTTATAGATACATATAAAGAAAATAATTCAATGTCACAATTTAGTTGCACATAATCACATAAACGAATATACAAACAAAATTGTAACTTTTCTAATATTTCCTTATATCATGTTTCTATATATACCCGTTTTATTATTTATTTTGCACATACTGATTTTACTGTTAATATTACACAACCACAGTTTCATAATCCCCTATCCTTTGTCAGATGATGTTCTAGTAACGGCGTTTCTTCTCATCGTATTTCCAGGAGATCTGTCCCAAAGTCTCTTGGATCCTATTCCCAGCATCCATTTTGTCAAAATGATGAAGTTTAGTCCTATTCTTGTTACTTATTGGTAAATTTGGTAAAGGTTCTGGATTAAATTTAGGAAAAAGCCTATAGGGATGGTTTTGTAACAGTATTTCATTATCCAACCATTCGTCTATATTCCAGTGATTAGAAGAGTTTGGAATAGATGGTTCTAAGTTCATAAAATTATTTTCATTAACAGGCTCAATAGTATCATCGGTTGCCATTATAAAATCTAGTTCTTCTTGAGATGGTAGTCCCTCCATTTGCCTAGAACTTTCCCCAATTTCCATTTTCTTATGCTTAGGTTTTTCAAGAGGTAAAGCATTGAATTCTATAGGTTCTTCTATATCTGGTATATACCTATTGAAATCTCTGGAAACTTCTATTCTTACTGGATAGAGATTTAAATTCTGAAGGGCTTCCGACAGATCACTCATGCTGTTTAGCAAAATACACACAATTACTAAGTCATAACAAAATTTTATAGAACAACTTTTTAAATAGTATTTCATACTACCAACCCAACTGAAAATTAAAACATATTAGGTTTTATTTGTAATTTATTTATAAATTTTCTAGACTGTAGATAAAAATACTAAACTTTAAATCAGAATATTTAAAGATTTATATTTACTATTACAGTAGTTAACATATAAAAATCTATATACTAACTAAGTATGATGACTTAATTTATATATATTAACTATTCATTATCATGGTGGGTATTGGTTAGTGCTGCCTTGTTTAAGCATAGGTGATCAGTCCATGCCTAACTAAGGCTAGGTTCTCCAATATCTGCTTTTGATAATAACCCTAGTATTTAAAAATAATCTTAATACTACTACTATTAATATATTATTATTAATAATAAATAATAAATAACTAAACAATAATTTTAAATAAGAGTATACTATAAAAATATAATTTCTTTACCACAATATAGTAATACTATATTAGGTAATTCCATATATTAATCAAATAAATTTATATATAATGTTTTTCAATTAACGATGATAGAGCAACAAATATTACAGTATATATAAAAATATGCCCATATTAAAATTAACAAATAGTCAGTTAATAAAACACATAATCATATAATAGTAATCAGGAAAAATTAAGTATTTCTAAATACTTAATTAGCTTAACCCAGTGGCTCTGATACCACATTTTTCTGTCACGGCCCAAGACCCGGTTTGACCCGTTTCAGGAACCGCGGCAGAAAATACTGCGGTATTTATTTAATTGAGTTTTACAGCGGAAACAGGATCGTTTAAAGCTAAAATTTTTCCCTGATTATTTTATTTCACAATTCGGGATAAAACCCCGATAATTTACAATAGTATGATTTTTCTAGGAAATTGTTATGTTACAAAACTTATTGCTTTATTTTATACTGAGCCACTATCTTAAGCTTGAAATGCTCCCCAGCACTTTTCCTGATTTACAACAGATTACCTGAAACATGTTTGAAAAAGGTTTTGTCAGCGGGAAATACTGAGTGAATCATTCTATTTACTTAAATGACACATTTGTTATAATTTACAGTATTAAGAGCGATTACAATGTTTCTGATATCAAGCCAACTACCCACGGTAATTGTCACTCGACCCATTGGCCCATTCGTCCAATGGTGTCTGTGGCTATGGTCATATCCCCCATTGGCTGCCCCAATGGTGACGATTATCAAGTAATGTATACAAAACCCCACATACCGGCTGTAACTTGGTGATTACAAAGACTTAATCCCCGTAATTATAACTTTGAAAATAACATGATTTTGTAAATAGATTTGATAAAAAGAGAGAATGACTCACAAACTGTGAGAAAAAGAGAATGACTCACATTGTAGATTTATACGGGCAGAGCCTAGCCTACTGATTAGCCTTTTATCCTAATTTCAATAACAATCACACAATTTGGAATTAGTAATCAATCCAGCATTTACGATAACTCACGAGATCAAATTCTCACAATTAATGTCAAAATGCAATACTTTGTCCATCGAATTAACGATGATCCGTTGAATTAACAACGAATGACAAGGTATAATACTTTACCCATCGAATTAACGATGATCCGTTGAATTAACAACGAACGATAAAGTATAATACTTTACCTATCGAATTAACGACAATCCGTCAAATTAATGACGAACGATAAAGTATAACCCTAATGTGGGCGGCACTTAAACATTCTTTGGATATTTGGATCAATCGGACAGTGAATCGTAGCAGCGATTGTGCTAATACCCTGATTGCAGCTTCAATTAGAGACCTGTGTGTGTTAATTGAAGTATACAGCAGAAAACTCGGTGTATAATTGAGAATTCTTTCGTCGTAAAGTGTCCAGAAAGCAAATGCCAATGTCTGCTATTTATACACGAAAATTGACTAGCTTACGGACCGTAAGCTTGCTGATGTTGCGGTCCGTAAGGAAGCATACGGACCGTAAGCTTGGTAGTGTTGCGGTCCGTAAGGCTCCATAATAGGCTATAGGGTAGCCACGTTTGGGACTAGCTCTGATGACTTGACATCTTCTGAAAATTCGAAGTGGACAGCACGTAATTGTAGATAATTATCAACTAGGGTTTACCCCCCCTGAGTTTTAGGGACCCTAATCCTGATTCTGAAAATTATGAAAATTGTAGGGTTTGCGCAGAATTACTTGGGTGTCTCAATTAAAGTTTCCTATTGGTCAAATTAATTTAATAATTATGACTTTTGATGAGAGTCGTTACATATCTTATATTGCATTTTAGTTTAGCTTGCTTGAGAACAAGCAAGGTTCAAGTGTGGGGAGATTTGATATTCACCAATTTATACATATTATAGTCCCCCATTTTATCCCCATTTTATGCGTTTTCGGCCGTAAAACCGTCATTCGGATACTTAATCAAGTATACTTTTGTTTACAGGCCTAAAACAGCATGCCAGACAAGATGATAGTGAAAACGAGGACTTTCCGGACGAAACGACAAAGCTGCGAACATTCTGTGGAAATTTTGACCTGGGCGTTTGGCACGGTCATGCGATGAGTGGAACGATCGTGCATATCCGACAATGTAGCCCAGCCCGGCAATGAACGACGGTGCGATCCGGCGTGCAAGCCAATCCCGGAGATGAACGGGCGTGCGGATGGTTGCACCCCGTGCGGATCCGATGACCAGCCCAACCCCGGCAATGCACAACCCGTTCAAGAGTCCGTGCAACAAGAGCCCGGAGACGCACGATCGTGCCACCAATGGAACGGTCGTGCGTGATCGAAGACTGGTCAATATCTGATGACGTCATGCGGTATGGTGAACAGTAACTCCAATAATGCAAAAAGTGAACGGTCGTGCACTTTAATGGCACGACCGTGCGAGTTCAAAAAGTTATAAAAAACATGCAGAAACATTCTGCTCGTAACTCTGGATATTTTGGGAGCGATTCTGGCGATTTTCAGGCTCCGGAGGCGTTAGCTTTCACCCGGATTCAAGCCACATTGTGCCGATTAGCTCCGTTATCTTCCGGATTCTTAATCTAGTGCTTGTTTATGGTTTGGTTTTCTAATCTTTCCATAATTTTGTTAATCTTTCAAGCATTTAGATTAATGTTTATGTATTATTGTAGCCTTGGGGCAAAAACACAACAATCCCTTGCTTAATTATAACCATTAGTACGTTAACTTTGTTTGTAATGACACTTGGAAGTATTTTCTATGTTAATCTTTGATGATTAGTTTGCAACCTTGTTATTGTTGTTGATTTCTTGATTATTAGTAATTATGTCGGATGATTGGTATTTGGTTAGTTGAGATAGTTGAAAAATGAAGCTTAATTAATCATGTATTAGTATACTTTAAACTTGGTTAACTAGTTTAGCTTGGTTAAAATGTGTGCACCATAATACTAGAAATGGTTAGTGGTTTAATAAAATGTAATTATTATTAATCAAGAAAGCTTTCCGTCACGTAAGGACCTTAACGGGTTAAATGGTGTTGTTATGAATTCTTGCTATGAATCGGTAGCTTAGTTAGTAGTTTAGGCCAAAATTGCTATCTTAGTGAATTTATGTGCAAGATTTGTAAAATGAACTCGGTTGTGATTTAATCTAGTTTATGCTTGTCTCGGTGGTTGCATTGTGTTTATCGATGTCACTTTCCTTGTTTAAGTGAGGTTAGAAAACGCCAAACGGATGACTAACTTATTTTTAAGAGATTTTCATAGACATTTATCAGTTGCACGTTAAAGAACAATCTTAGGTGGTTAAAGTATGTTTATCGTTTTAGCTTTCTGAATGGTTGTCATGTTAGGATTCCCGAAAGTGATACTAATTGTCTTGAAAATGGAGAATCGATCGAATGTTTCTAGTGCCAAAACCGACTTAGTTGATATGCTTTGGTTGTGAATTAAGCAAGACAATTTATCTATTTTCATATTTGAAATCTATTATGTTTTATAAATATTTGTTTATGCTTACTTTAGTTTTTAGAAAATCACAAAACTTATCTTTCTTCCGTTAATTTAATGACAAATGTCTAGTATTATTCCTCCGCCCATTTCCTTGGATCGATACTTGGTTCTTACCGATACTTTACTACATATATGACGGGGTACACTTGCCTTTTTCGTGTGTGTTTTGATGTTGAAGTATAAATCACTTTTATAAATTTAAAACCAAATCGTGTGTAATTTCATTATAAAAATATGTATATATGCGCACACGTCACACCCCCTCATTGGTTGATTCTTTTTGTATTTAACTTTCAAACATTCAACTTTACTTCTGTTTAAAAAAAAATATTTTATTGGTTAACTTTGTTTATATGCATGTTTAGCCCTCTGCTTTAACTTTGGTTGTGTACATGTTTAGTCCATCTACTTTTATTCTTTTAAGTAATCGATTGTCGATTTTTGTATTTTACTTTTAAACCTTTGACTTTGCTAATATACGTGTTTAGCCCCTCTGTTTTTAGAAAAAAAGCTTTCTTTTTATTTGTTAACTTTGTTTATATGTGTGTTTAGTCCCTCAACTTTAACTTTGGTTGTGTACATGTTTAGTCCTACTTTTATTCATTTTAGTATTTCATCTTTTAGCATTTTCTCCTTGCTGCCGTAATGAGTCAACTCATGGGAATAATGACATTAGCTATTGGTGAGCACCACTGCTACTTTTGGACTTCAATAAATTTACTTAGTGTTAGGCAGCTGCCTGGCACCCCCTCATTGGTTGATTATTTTTGTATTTAACTTTTAAACCTTTAGCTTTGCTAATATACGTGTTTAATCTCTCTGTTTTTAAAAACATTTTCTCTTTTATTGGTAAACTTTGTTTATATGCGTGTTGAGCCCTCTGCTTTAACTTTGGTTGTGTACATGTTTAGTCCCTCTACTTTTATTCTTTTTAAGTGATTGATTGTCGCTTTCTGTATTTTACTTTTAAACCTTCGACTTTGCTAATATATGTGTTTTTAGAAGAGAAAAAAAGCTTTCTTTTTTATTTGTTAATTTTGTTTATATGCGTGTTTAGTCCCTCTACTTTTATTCTTTTTAAGTGATTGATTGTCGCTTTTTGTATTTTACTTTTAAACCTTCGACTTTGCTAATATATGTGTTTTTAGGAGAGAAAAAAAGCTTTCTTTTTATTTGTTAATTTTGTTTATATGTGTGTTTAGTTCCTTAGCTTTAACTTTGGTTGTGTACATGTTTAGTTATTTTACTTTTATTCCTTTTAGTATTTCATATTTTAGCATTTCCCCTTGCTGTCTTAATGAATCAACCCAGGGGAATAGTGACATTAGCTATTGGTGGGCACCGGTACTACGTTTGGACTTCAATAAATTTACTTTATAATTCCTAAATTTTATTAAAACAAAAATTATTTGACACGCGTATTTTTATCTATGTATCGATATAACTTTTATTGAGTTCGTATTATAAGCAGTATATACAAATAACCGAAACACAGATCTGCATGTTATTAAACTGAGAAATATTCCTATTATTGCCCGCAACAGAGACGGGGCATAAACTAGTTCATAACATTATCGAACTGATATTTATGAATCCATCAATTCTGAGTTGCTTATAGAAAATGACGAGTGTCGTTGTATGCGTATTATGTCCACGAGATACTGCCACAGTGCCACCTCACGTCCTTGACATCCTTCTATGCATTGGTGACGACTCGGTACAAAGTTTTACAAAGTCTTGCTGCGTACTGAACCATAATTAATGACCCAACATCCAAAAAGTCAACCCCATATTTATGAGACAAAGTCAAATCTTCCTGCTGATGAAATTTTCAATAATAATGGCCTCCTCTCGGTGCCAACTGTGATATGGATCCACCGATGATGATGCACCATGTGTTGCCTGTGCTCATGTCGGATAATACAGCAAGTTGAGCATTACTACTAGTGTAAACGATCCGAGCTACTCGCGAGCTACTCGAGCTCGGCTCGAAAAAAAACTCTAACGAGCCAAGCTTAAACGAGCTCGAGCTCGAGCCCGAGCCTAAAAAACAAGCTCGTTTAGTAAACGAGCCCGAGCCCGAGCTTCTCTTATCGAGCTCGAGCCGGCTCGCGAGTCTAAACGAGCTTTCTGTTTATATATTTTTTATTAATATATTAAACATATATTTTATATAACTTTAATATTTAATGGTAATAGGAAGTTTGATGTGAAAAATAGGGTGCTACTTTCTACACCCCTTATTTACTTTTTTCACCCCCTCCTCTCACATACTTACAGGTGGGGCCTGCGTGGGGGGAAATCAAAGTAAAAGCATATTTCTAACAAATATTTGTTGGGGGGAAATCAAAGAACACAAATTGTAGTGGTGAAATCTAAAATTTAGAAAGTTGACTGGCGCAAAAGAACGATGACAATTGATATATATAATAATTACCATTTATATAAATATAAAAAAATAAATTAATTATATGTATAATAATAATTATAATTAATATAAATTAATTAATAAATACTACACGAGTCGAGCCCGAGCCGAGTTCGAGCTTGAAAAATTACCTTCGAGCCGAGCTCGAGCTTTAGAAATAAAGCTCGAATCGAGCCGAGCTCGAGCTCGAGCTTTCATATGTTAAACGAGCTCGAGCTCGGGCTCGGCTCGTTTGCACCTTACTATTAGGGGAGAGGGTGGTCATCACTCACCACCCATTTATCACTCACAACTTCCGATCAAGTTTCGACACGTCATCGAGCTTTATTCAATCACTCGCAACCTTTTTTAGTGGAAATACTCATCACTCACAACACCCAACAATACACATCACTCACAACACTCAACAACCCATCAATCACAACCCTTCAACGCATGAAGAAATTAACGCGTGAAGAAGTTGAGTGACGGTGGTATGCTTTTGTTTTTCACTAGTGATAATATTCCATTACGTGCAAAACTCTATCCACCCCGCCTGCCCTTGGTCTTTATACAAGGTGTGTGTATATATATATATATATATATATATATATATATATATATCAACTAGTTGATGTCCTGCTCGTGTTGCGGGGCGGTAGACCTAATATTTCTCAAACAATTAGAAAAAAAACACTACCATAGTTTTGTTAGAGATAAGAAACTAAAACGATGGCAATACTGTAATTTTGAGCTTAAGGCAAAACTATAATTTGTCAGGACTAATGAATGAGTGTTAGGCAGACAAATTATATCGAGTCAACCGGTTAAAACAAAGCACTTTTCTATAGTTTTGCTAAAAAAACTAAAATGATAGCAATACTGTAATTTTGAACTAAGGGCAAAATTGCAATTTTTGGCTAGGGTAAAATCGTAATTTACCAAAAGCTAAAGCGATGGCAATATTTTAATTTTTAACCAGAGGCAAATTGGTAATTTTGAACGGAGGCAAATTTGTAATTTTGAACTAGGGTAAAATCGTAATATACCCGGACTAATGGGGGAGTGCCGCATTGCATTATATATGTGTATTTATGTAATCTTGTAATCTCATGTCTAATACATGTGTGGCTTAATAAATAGTTTTGCTAGAGATAAAAAACGAAAACGATGGCAATACCGTAATTTTGAGCTTGAGGCAAAACTATAATTTTTCAGGAATAATGAGAGTGTGTTAGGCAGCTCTTTGACATGAAAAAACAAATTATATCGAATCAACCAGTTAAAACAAAGCACTTTTCTATTGTTTTGCTAAAAAAACTAAAATGATAGCAATACTGTAATTTTGAACTGAGGGCAAAATTGCAATTTTGGCTGGGGTAAAATCATAATTTGCCAAAAGCTAAAGCAATGGCAATATTTTAGTTTTTAACCAGAGGCAAATTCGTAATTTTGAACGGAGGCAAATTTGTGATTTTAAACTGGGGTAAAATCGTAATATACCCGAACTAATGGGGGAGTGCCGCACTGCATTATATGTGTATTTATGTAATCTTGTAGTCTCATGTCTAATACATGTGTGGCTGGTCTAATTTGCAACGGTTACTATTTATCTTTTAAAGGTGAAGGGTATATTTTTTTGACACATTTACTACGCATTTCCTACAGAAAGAAAGCCTATATTTTTTTGGCCAATTTGCTACGCAATAGCGACATAAATACTAATTCTAAGTATTGTGTAGCAACTTGCTACGCACTTATGACGAATGAATTATATTTGTTTTTTATTTATATTTAAACATTTAATTATTATCGTTATTAACTATTGCTTTGGAAATGTGTAGTAACTTGCTACGCATTCCCGACAGAACTATTATTTATTTGTTGTAATTATATTTATATGTTGAATTCATTTAAATATTAATTGTTGTGTTAAAAATGCGTAGCAACTTGTTACGCATTTTTGACAAAACATTTATTATTATATTCGGATCATATTTAAATGTTTAACTAATACTATTATTAATTATTTGCGTCTGAAATGTGTAGCAACTTGCTACGCATTTGTGACGAAACATTTATTATTATACTTTAATGTTTAATCAGGTTTATTATTAATTATTGCGTAGGAAATGCGTAGCAATTTGCTACGCATTTGTGACGAAAAATTTATTACTATATTTATATATTTAATTAATATTATTATTTATAATTGTGTCGGAAATGCTTAGCAACTTGCTATGCATTTGCAACGTAATAGTTATAATATTTCAATGTTTAACTAAATATGTATATATGTATGTATCTGTGTATATATGTATATGTATGTATATATGCATGTATATGTGTCTATGTATATATGTATGTATTCATATCTATGTGTGCACTACAGAATTACCCATACCGAATTGTTTTCGGTACCCACTATTTGGCGTTTTTGATATCGGTACTTTCGGTTCGGTATAGTACCAATATTTTACCAAATTTTACTTTCAAATACCAGTACGGTACTGTACAATACCATACCAAATATTTTCAGTACCGGTACCCATTTTTGGTACCAGTACGTTCGGTACCAAGCTCATATGTAATCATATATTTATTAATGGATCATATCGGGTCTTAATGGATCACAATAGCCAATAGTAGATCATATATGTGTTAATGAACCACATTAGGCCATAATGGATCACAACGACAACCAATAATGGATCATACATGTCTCAATGTACTACCATATTGAGCTTTAATAGGTCACAACGATCAATAGTAGATCATATATGTCTTAATGGATCATATTAGGCCAATAGATCATGATGGACAACAGTAGATTATACATGTCTCAGTGAACCATATTGAGCCTACATGAATCATAATGGCCAATAGTATATCATGTATGTCTTAATTAACCATATTGGGCCTAAATGGATCACAATGGACAATAGTGGATGATACATGTCTTAATGGACCATATTGGGCCTAAATGGATCACAGTGGTAAATAGTAGATCATACATGTCTATATGGATCATGTTGGTCCTTAACGGATCACAATGGCCGATAGTGGATCACACATGTCTAAATGAACCATATTGGGCCTAAACAGATCATAATGGCCAATACTAGATCATACGTGTCTTAATGTACCATATTAAGGCTTAAGGGACCAAAATTGACAATATTAGATCATACATGTCTTTATTAACAATATTGGTTTCACAGATGTCTTTTTTTTTAACGGCCAACTAAATCACTGGATAAGCATCCTGAGATGCCCTCAATCGAGCAAATACATCCCCACCTCCATAACGATCAGAGTTGGATGCATACCCGAGCCACCAAGCCACCAGTTTCGGGGAAAACCCGCCGCCCGAAGGCCTACTGCGGTAAAACCCGGTTCGACTCGATTTCGAACTGGCGAAACTTCACAGATGTCTTAATGGACAATATTGGGCTTAAATGGACCATCATGGTTAATAGTGGATCATACATGTCTTAATGGACCATATTGCGCTTAATAGATCACAATGGACAAAAGTAGACCATATACGTCTTATGAACCATACTGGCTTTAATGAATCACAATGGGCAATGGACAATAGTAAATCATATACGTCTTAATGAACATATTGGGCTTCAAACAACAGTATATGTATAAACCACTGAAGTATCATCGTGCTACCAGTGGAACCACCCGATCATATCCATCTCCATTAGGCATAATACCTATACACCAATTTAGGAGTAAACCCAATAAATATAAGAAAAAAGTCAAAAACCCTATTGTAAAAATCGAACCCAAGATCTATTGATATCAAAGTCTTTTTAACTTCAAAGCGTTTGAAACTAAATATAAGAATTGATTCATTCTAGACACCATAACATATTTCAGGAAGATATTAAATTATAAAAAAATACCACAAACGTTTCTTCATTGGTGTAAATAATTGATTCATTCTAGACACCATAACATATTGCACCCATATACAACATGTTAACTAGCTTATCACACCAAAAAATTAAAATTCCCGCTCAATTTTTATACTTTCCACCTAAATTTCCCCTAAATTGATTCCCCACCCAAAAACAGAAAAAAAAAACATATTGAAAACCCTAGCCGCTCGTTTGTTCGCCGGTCGGATCTCGCCGCTTGTTCCCATCGCCAGTTCTAGTATCCAAGAATCTGCAGGTGCCTGCTCCCAATCTTCTATTTATAGTACAAGGTTTGTGTTTCTGATTTGGTTTTAGCTTCTTGAAATTGTGTTGCTTAGTTGGAACTTTAAAGCCCTAATTTGATATTTTGAACTTTGAAGTCCTAATTAATTAATTGAACCTCAATTTTTAAATTATTACTTTATCAATCTTTTTATTTTTATGAACAATGGTTTGTTTTTATGTGAATTAATTAGGAAACATGATAAACTGTGTACAACGAAGAACAAGTTTAATGAGCTCTAATAATGCAATTTACAAACTAAAAGTTTGTGTGTATATATGTGTAATTTGTATGTCTTTTGGCTAGTTCATATTAAATGAGTCATCAATGATTTGATTTCACATTTTCACTTGGAAGTTAAAAATGTTTTTGTCATAAGCATGGATGTATGAAACAAGCACGCTCTCACTAAGATGCTAACTCATGTGGCAGGCATTTTGATCCTTTTGTCTGATTCACTTTTGCATTTCAATGTGACTGCCTTGTAGTTAGATGGTATTTTGGATAATAGTATTTTGCATGTTTTTGTGTTAATTGGATGGCAAAATTGGTATTATGTATATTTGAAACCAAAATTGGAAAAAGTGGCAGCTTCTATAATTTGTGATTTTGGATCTTTTTGTTGCAAGTTAGCTATGTTTTCTTTTTTCCATTGTAAGTTAGCTATGTTTTTTATTGGGCCCTGCCATGATGTTTGAGAGTTCGACTTCTTTACCATGTTAAATTATAGAGATACGGATAGATTTTCGAATGTGAATGCTCTTACTACACTAAAATTGGGCGATTTTTAATCAGCCCACGTAACCCGAAAACATTCCAACCAAAACCAGATTTGACCACTGACCCGAACTCGCCTATTCTTTTGTCTCAAATGTTTACTAATTATTGTTTATCTTTTTAGCTACAAGTTATGTGATCCCGGACGAGCTCAACTTAAAGAAGAAAGCGAAGAAAGATCAGAACTTAAACAACAATTTCAAGAGTTTATGTAAAATTGGCATCCTACCAATTGGTGTTAGTTTTTGGATATCATTTTCAAAAATGTATTATATACGAAGTTTCGTTGTAATGCATGATTTTTAAGTTTATGCTATTGTAATTGAGGTGAATTTTATAAAACAGGTTTATTTGGTATTACATATTATTTATGCCATTTTTCAGCATAAAAAATAGATTTTAGTTTATTTTACTGTTTTAATTAATTAAAAGCTTGTGTCGTCGGCCAACAAATACAAATATATTTGATTTTTATTTATAATTTTTTTTGTTTCTCGAAAATCTGTCACAACAAATCCTGATTTTGTTTATTAGTTTGTAGGAAATGTGTAACAAAAAAATACCAAATTTTTATCTTGTTTGTGGAAAATGTGTCACAAAAAATGCTGGATTAATATTTTTTATTTTCTGTTAAAATTTTTATTTATCGGAAATGTGTCACTAAAAATAATATTTATTAATAATATTTATTATTTTATTATAATAATAAGTTTATAATAATTAGGAAATATTGTAGGAGATGTGTAGCAAAATGCAACGCGATAATTTTGTAGGAAATGTGTAGAAAGTTGCGTAAACTCAACGATAATTCCTTGAAACGCGATCTTTTTTATGAGCATAAACTCACATGAAGACATGACTCCATAAGATCACGAAACGAGAATGCATAGATGGGAGGCACTTTGCACCATCTAGCAACCAAGTTCCACACCACTGTCGTGGCCTCACACCGTCACACCCAATAAATAAATGCTCCGCCATTTCGTCATCCGAAACACAAAAATTGTACCTTGTAGAATCTATTTGAATATTTCTTCTTTTTAGCGCGTCTAACATCGGTTACTGATTCATCTCCACCCTCCACATAAAGATGTTATATTTGTTCGGCACCCACTTCGCCCATCTCATCACATAGTTGTTACTTAAATTCATATCTCCATACAAGAGGGTTTAACAGAAGCGACCGAGAAAACATTTTTGAGTTTGTTGAACCATCATCTTTACATTTCCCCCATTTCCGTAATTTATTTAACATTATTATTATTATTATTATTATTATTATTATTATTATTATTATTATTATTATTATTATTATTATTATTATTATTATTATTATTATTATTATTATTATTATTATTATTATTATTATTATTATTATTATTATTATTATTATTATTATTATTATTATTATTATTATTATTATTATTATTATTATTATTATTATTATTATTATTATTATTATTATTATTATTATTATTATTATTATTATTATTATTATTATTATTATTATTAGAGTAAACTGCCAAAATGGTCCTTGAGGTTTTGTCACTTTTGCCACTTTAGTCCAAAACTCAAATCTTTTGAATCTGGGTCCCTGTGGTTTCAGTTTTATTGTCATTTTCATTCAAAAGCAAAATCTGGTAAGATTTTTCAGCTAATATCCAGTTTTTTTTTTTTTGTCTTTTTACTCCCTTTTCATGAAGGGGCAAAATGGTCAGATTTTTTTAATTTGTTATAATAAAACATTAAAAGAGCATTTTGCCCTTCATTAAAAGGGAGGAACAAGACAGAAAAACTGATTGTTAACTAAAAAATCTAAGCAGATTTTGATTTTGGATGAAAATGACAACAAAATTGAAACCTCAGGGACCCAAATTCAAAAGGTTTGAGTTTTGGACTAAAGTGGCAATAGTAACCAAACCTCAGGGACCGTTTTGACAGTTTACTCTTCTTCTTCTTCTTCTTCTTATTATTATTATTATTATTATTATTATTATTATTATTATTATTTAGTTTAATGCACAATATACTCTTAAATAGTGGCGTTTGGTCATATTTTGTTGACCCCGCTCACTTTGGTAACAAAACATAAATCTTGGTAGTCCAATCCTGTAATAAATCTCTCCTGAAAAGCATTTATACCAAAAAATTATAACTCAGTAAAAAAAAAATTAATGCCACAAGGTACAACGCATCCATTGCCCTTGAAGGCTCCTACAAGCTCTTAGCATTGTTAGGTTTTGTCCTTAGATACCCTTAGCATCTAAGCCCTTCCATTCCATAAGAGCCTTTTTTTTCTTGGTTTTTGTATGTGGGTGGACCCAAAATAAAAGCAAAATTTGTTTTTTTTTTTTTAATATTGTGTATAGAGGATAGGTAATAAGGTGAAAATTAAGAAGAGTAAGGATATTTGTAGGGTTAGAGATCAAATAAGCGTTTTTAAGGATTTGAAATGATATGATATGACAGATGACGTGGCAGCTAAGGACGTTTAGAGACGTATGTAGCATTGGAGATAGTCTAATTTAATTCAATACAGTTGTTACAATACCATTATATATATATATGAGAAGGATCCGTTAGGAACCACCCTTTATCGTGAGAACTGCGAGAACCAATGTGAACACAACCAAAAATAGCTAAAAAAAACACAATTGTTTTTAAATATTTTTTTACGTTAAATATATGCTGTATTTCATTATTACAAAATTTTTTTAAAAAAAATTTGGCTACTAAAAGTAGCGATTTTTAAGTAAAAAATATAAAAAAAAAAATTTGTGTGTTTTTTAGATTTTTTTTAGATTTTAGGTTTTTTGAGAGTTTAGTTTTTAGCATTTAGCTTGGGTGGGGGGTTAGGTTTTTTTTTTTTTTGGGTGGGGGGGAGGGGGGTGGAGGGGTTTAGGGTTT
This sequence comes from Helianthus tuberosus, assembly GCA_030545235.1. Taxonomy (NCBI): domain Eukaryota; kingdom Viridiplantae; phylum Streptophyta; class Magnoliopsida; order Asterales; family Asteraceae; genus Helianthus; species Helianthus tuberosus. The sequence goes on from CM060392.1 coordinate 16,439,363, forward strand.
TGGGGTGGGGATGGGAAGGGGTTAGGTTTTTTTGTTGTTTTCACATTTGTTCTCGCGGTTCTCACAATAAAGGTGGTTCTCAAATGAACTTACCCTGTATATATATATATATATATATATATATATATATATATATATATATATATATATATATATATATATATGGGAAGGTTAAAATGAGAACCACCTCAAGTTGTAAGAACCAGCGAGAACCACCCCCGCGGGGGGGCGTTGACTACGAAATTTTTTTTACACCTAGATCCGTATATTTTAACACGGGGGGTAAATTTTGGGTTCAACCGGCGCGCCCGAGGGGGTAGTTTTTTACGCCCAAAGTTTGGGTTTTTTTAATTTTTCTTTTTTTTTTTTACCAAACTTTGGGCGTAAAAAACTACCCCCTCGGGCGCGCCGTTTGAACCCAAAATTTACCCCCCGTGTTAAAATATACGGATCTAGGTGTAAAAAAAATTTCGTGGTCAACGGCCCCCCGCGGGGGTGGTTCTCGCTGGTTCTTACAACTCGAGGTGGTTCTCATTTTAACTTATTCCTATATATATATATATATAAGGATCCGTTATGAACCACCCTTTATTACGAGAACCGCGAGAACCCGTGTGAACATATATATATATATATTGGAAGGTTCATTGGGGAACACCAAAAAAGTGGGGAACAGCGGGGAACCGACTCAAACGAACTCCGATTGGACTCATTCCAGCGGCGTTGGAACTGGCTCGTCGAACCCAAACTAAGATCTCTTAACCCTAAACCCTAAATCCTAACTCCTAAACTCTAAACCCAAAAGCTAAAAAATAAGGCTAAAACCTAAGCTAAATCGTAAAATCTAAACTATAAACCCTAAAAGCTAAACCCTAAAGGCTAAACCTAAAGCTAAACCTAAACCCTAAAGCTAAACCATATAGCTAAAGCTAAAACCTAAGGCTAAACCCTAAAGCAAAACCCTAAAAGTCAAACCCTAATATATTTAGGGTTTAGGGGTTATGATTTAGGGTTAAGAGATCCTAGTTAGGGTTCGACGAGCCGGTTCCAACGCCCCTGGAATGAGTCTAGTCGGAGTTCATTTGAGTCGGTTCCCCACTGTTCCCCACTTTTTTAGTGTTCTCCAATGAACCTCACACTATATATATATATATATATATATGGTTGAGTTCATTTCAGAATTCTATATAACCATAGAGCTTTCAGAACTCCTAATAAACAATCATTTTATATATAAGTTTTTGTATTTAGAATCTTTTTATCATCTATTATATGTATTTCTTTGATTACATACATGTTAAAAGTAGTTTACATATGTTTAATTGCCAAAATTATATATATGTGTCATAACTAATTACATATATGTGAAAAAACTAGTTTACATATGTGTAATTATAAAATTACATATAAAAAATAATAAAATTACTCTTAACATGTATGTAATCGTAAAAATACACATAATAAATGATAAAATTGTCCTAAACATAAAAATATATAAATAAAAAGATTGTTTATTAGGAGTTATCTCTGTGTGTGTGTGTGTGTATTATAGGAAAAATCTCCTGTGAGTTACAAAAACTTTGAAAAACTAATGGATGAACATCATGCTGCCACGTGTTACACTTTTTTGTTGCAACTTTTTTACCGACACCTGCAACATTTCCTGGCACTGATACACTTTTTGTAACAGTGGAGAGAGGAGAGAGAATGTATTACATTTTTTCAGTTGTTTACATTTTATGTAACCCACTTGTAACACTATTTTTTGTTTTTTTTACAACAGTTTTCTAGATTATATGAAGTGTATGGATTTTAGAACTTATAGTTTACAAAGTTTTTATTTTGTAAGATGTCTAAAAAAACATGTCCATTTTATTACAACTGAATTTTTATGTAACAATGCAGCTGTCACACTTTTTTTATATCTTATATCAGATGAGAGAGAAAAGATCTACTAGTCATTCTAAACGTAAGGAAAAGAAATTACGTGTAAGTAATTAAATAAAAACACATAAAAACATATAAACCTAAAGAAATAATAAAAAAAAAACTTTTATTAAATATTTTGAATGAGCGGCATAGAATTATAGTTGCTCATCTCATATATATATATATATATATATATATATAGGGTAAGGTTCATGCGAGAATCACCCTTATTGCGAGAACTAATGTGAACACAAAATAAAATCTAAAAAAATAAAAAAAGCACTCAAAAAAATTTTCTTTTTTAATATTTAAAAAAATCGCTATTTTTCGTTACAAAAAAAAACTTTTTTTTTCTTGTAACAGATATGTCACACCCCAACCGATGGCGGAATCATCGGGGCGCGGCACTAGGCGAATCAGATTGCTCAAGAGAATCCATAACAACTATATTGCGATAATATTTAATACATTCGTTATCCCATACTAACAAATAATACAATCACATAAGTTATCACAGATTTCTTGTCCTCTCGAACAATACAAATCCGACAACCTAGATTTTAGTTGAGTTTCTAGACTTCCTAGCTTGATTTGATATAGTCTGCGATCTAACCTGCAACATACGTTAAAAGATTTGTCAATACAAAAGTATTGGCGAGTATACAGGTTTGATAAGTATAGCATAGTAGATTAAAAGTGCTGCGAATTTCCACATGCATAAACGTAATACACGACATATATACTCACAAAACTGATACTACCAACTAAGTCCTCGATGCTCGAATGTACGATGGCATAACTAGACCCCGTCGGGCGCAATAGTACTATACTAGTCTTGGTGGGACGTCGCGAGTATAAGCCCTAGCACATATGCAACTAGCATCACGTATATCTATGCATAACAGTTATTCGCAAGTGATAATTCGATTGATTGAATAGTTCGATTGATGAGTTCGATTTGTTAGAAACGTATGTTACACCCAAAATTCGATTAAAAAGGGGTCAAGTATACTCACAGTGCGTATTTAGCGAGATTACAACTTGATTGGGTCGGTTGCGAGTTGTCTGTAATGATCCTTGAAGAAATAGAGTAAACGAAATACGGTTAAGCAAGATTAACTTGAAAAGTTACTCGTTTGATTGATTTGGGCCTCATCCGTGCGGATGGCAAGTCATCCGTCCGGATGGCATGTTATCCGTGCGGATAACAGTGATCCGTGCGGACAGCGGTGCGTGCGGATGGGCGTGCGCGCGGTTGACTTGTATGTGCGGTTGACTTGTGCGTGCGGGTGACATGTCATCCGTGCGGACACATGATCCGTGCGGATGTGTCATCCGTGCGGACATGCGGTCCGTGCGGACGTGTCATCCGTGCGGGTGTGTGTGGTCTGTACGGGCGGGTAGTCCGTGCGGATGGGTGGTCCGTGCGGATGGTGTCATCCGTGCGGGCTGTGTCACCCGTGCGGGCTGTGTCATCCGTGCGGGCCGTGTCATCCGTGCGGACTGACATGTCTGTTTCGTACTCTGAACACTTGTTTTTGAGTGTTTAACGGAAGGAAAACGTTCGTTTTCACTAGAGTAGTGTAATTTCGTACTAACACCTGAAGTTCCGTCAATTCCGACTCATTCTAACGGCCGGGAATCACCCCGTTCCATCAGATCTGGCCGTTCGTGGTGGTTCTTCATGGTTAACTCGAAATCGCACAGATTTAGGTGTGATTTGTCATTAAAACATGTGGAAATCACCCGGATCTGAGTCGTTTATAGTGAAATGAGACCCCATCTTGAAGTTCATAAGAACTCTTGGTGACAACACCTTAAAACGCCTCAAATCCGTAGATTTCACGGTTAGAATTAGAGTTTTGAAAGATAGAATGATGTAGATTCGAGTGTAGATTGTAGAAGTACGAGTTTTAGGTTGAAATCTTACCGGAATCGTGAGGAAATCGAGAGAAAAGGGTCTTGGTGCGCGTGTGGTTGAACAGGAGCTGTCACATCACTTGAATAGTGGTGTGACAGACTATTTATAGGCGAAAGAGGAGAGGAAAAGGGATCAGGCCCGGATAGCCCATGCGTGCGGATGGCCCATCCGTGCGGATGGCCCATGCGTGCGGATGGCCATCCGTGCGCATGTCCATCCGTCCGGATGGTCCATCCGTCCGGATAGCTATCCTGACGGGCCGGACTTCCTCGTTCTTGATTGATTTGATAGTTTTCGAAGCGCGTTCCTTTCGTAATTAATTTATATTATTATTATATTGTTATTATTATATTATAATATATATATGTATCACTAGGGGTCGTATCTACGTATCCAGATCCAAAGTTTCGATAATTAACCATCGGTTTTGATTTCGAGTATGCGATTATTAGCGACGTTACACGGCCATCCATGAGGGTAGTATGGGTCCTTTCCTGATGTCATCGTGAACGTTATTTCGGGTAGTGCCACAAAGACTGACGGGGTACCGTTTACTCGTATTGTCATCATCGTCATGACGACTGGAGCTACAGTACTCACCCGAGGGTCCTTGTTAGCGTTAATTGTTTACGTTCGACACATCACGGCCACTGAGGAGGGTAGAATAGGTCCTCACTCAGTGCCTCCGTGAGTGTTAGTGTGATAGTAGTGTAGTATAATGATATTGTAGCTTGAAAATATGCGATTATCCTTCGAATAGCGATATATACGATATAGTTACATTATGATCCGAATCTCTGGTGCTAGGCGTAACGAGTATAACGAGTAGTAACAACGCGCAAAAGTGCGGGTTGTTACAGTCTCCCCAACTTTAGGAAATTTCGTCCCGAAATTAATCCAGTAGGTAGACTTCTAAGAGTTGATCTTGTATAAGTAGCGATACAGCGAATGATTTGACCGAGAGTTGACAAACTAGAGTGTTTCGAATAAGAGAGAGATCGATCACGATAGCGAGAAAGTGACGTAAAGACGAAAGTAATATCCCACGAGTTGGCATTCCAACGTGCCTTGCCTTGCGTAGAGTTCGTTAGTTCGATGCGATTGTAATTCGAATGGTTTCTTATGACGTAGGGTTAACTGAGTCGATCGTTAACCTACGTTACAAGAAGCGTTCGTTTAGACATTAAAAAAAGGATTTAGGGTGAAAATCTTTGAAAATTTTTCCTTTTAACGTGCGGCCAACAGTGTCGATGTTAACCGATGTTGCAAGGAAGTTTAAAATATTTTAAGGAACTCGGAGATGAAAACAAGGGTTACGAAAACTCTCCTATGACATGGATCCATGCTGAACTCGATGTCGAACCAATGCCCAAAGAAGGATTTCTATTTTGACGTTGTAAAAGTTTAAGGAAGAACTGGGCTTACGAAGCTTTCCTTGGACATGGAGTTAAACTGATTCGATGTTAGCTCCACGTCGTGAGAAAATTTCACTTGCCCCATGGTTTTAATGAGAGTTTTATAAAAATCAGTTTTAACCTTTTGAAAATTTCAAGCCCCACTTGGCACCTTCCCACGGAAGTTCGTTAATATGTTTAAAACACTTATATATCGGAATTACCAGCGGCGTATCTACCATGTTTTGCCCATATTACTTCCGTTTCGTGAGGCAGTGTCAGGTGTGCCGATATGACTTGGATAGAAATGCGTTTACTCGGCCCAATCGATAGAAGGTCGGACCGAGCATAAGATAGAATCGAATAGGTTAATCCAGCGAGTTGATTTGCGAGCGTAGCTATAACGGCGCGCGCGAGTGGCCTTGATGACACAAAACATTTATGTGTCGTGTCTGGGTAAGCGTCGAGTGATAAGTAATAAGCGAATAGCGCGTTTTCGATTAGATTACACATTAAACCCACATGGCACGTTTCCACGAGGGTGTGCTAACCTGGTGAAACACCATGCTTAACCAGGTTAGTTTTGCCTCGTGAAGCGGTGTCATGTGTACTAATACCACATAGACTGTAATGAACACCAAACGAGTGATAAACGGTAGATTATACACGATATGCGATAAGCGATTGAATGATATGAACATAACACTAGCAATGGTGGTGATGATAATCGAATTACGATAAGCGGCGGTTGTTGCGTGCAAGCGATGAAAGTATACGGTTCGATTTACGCGGTTCGATTTGATTGATTGACACCACGGAGTTTAACTATCATTAGACCCCACATGGCCTTTTTCCACGAAAGGTCGCTGATATGACTAAAACCCCTTGTTTTAACCATATGAGCTTCCTCTCGTGAGGCGAGGTCATGCGTCCCAACTTAGCACAAATATCACAGATAACGGTAGGCGATAGCGATAGATTGATACACGGCAAACGATATAGGTTCACATAATAAGCGATTAGAGATTGCGAGATACACAAGGTAAGCGATTGCGACTAGTCGAGCTCGATTCTTGTTTCGAATAAGCTTAACGTTTCGTTACGACGCATCACGGCTATCGAGGAGGGTAGAATAGGTCCTCACTCAACAATATCGTGAGCGTTTATTTGCTTGATTGGGATTCGTTGCAACGGACTTACGACCAGTCTTGCGTCGATGCAATTTGCCCGCGAGGTAGACTCCCCAGAGTCCATCGATGAGGCGATTGCATTGCGGTTGCAGACTTACGACAAGTCTTGCGACGATACGGTTTGTTACGCCTTGCGATTGAGTGTAGTGTGTCGAAAATAATCACAATAGTATAATAGGTCTAATAACGTTCAACTCTACGTGGCACTTTCTTCACGGAACTTCGGTAGTATGGTAAGGCATTCCTCGCCCGGCCCCTACTACTTTCATCCCGTGTTTTGGTGTCACCTTTTGTCAAACGCTATGGCACCTTTAGAGTTCACTACGATCACCATGCACTGAACCAAATAATCCCGTGTGCACCCGCGATTATTCGTTCCTTGCACGTTTATCGTACCTTGTTCTAAAAGTGTAGTGAGGGTAAAACACATTATTCCGTGATATAGTATATAGTAGGTGTGCGAATCTAGTCCAAGTGCGACGATTAAAGGGTGAGAGAGGAAAATGGAGACGAGAGTTAACGTTACGCATAGAGACAATATCGAGTAATAGAGTAGGTTCGAAATATAGAGGTTAACGTTGAAAATCGTATCATTACAACTTTATCCTACACTTGCTAGATGTCGGATGCTGAAGACTTTTGCTGGAGCTGTTGTTGTCATACTCAAGTTCACGGTTCGATGCGGCAGTTGCGGGTGAAGTGACCGTAACGGTTGCAGTTATTGCAATAGCGACAATCAGCCCCAACTGGATGATGATAGGTACACGAGTAACACTGAGGATGAAATCCAGTGTAGGCTCGTTTTGGAAATATCGGAACTGTTCGAAGAGGTTCCGGCTGCAGCAGTTCGGTTGTTGATGAGTTCGGGCTTGAAGTCTTTCGCTTGCGGCTGGGTTCGTCGGTGTTTTGCGAAGAAGTGTCGTCGTTAGGGGATTCGTCTGAAGACTCGCTTGCTGAGTCTTTGGCTGATTTGTCGGAAGATCCATCAGCGGATTCGTCAGAGGAATCGGCAACAGATTCGTCCGCAGATTCGTTAGCAGATCCGTCAGAAGAATCGTTAGCTGATTCATTAGAAGAATCGTTGGCTGATTCCTTAGAAGAATCGCCAGCAGATTTGTCGCTAGATTCGTCAGTAGATCCATCAGAAGATTCGTCAACATATTTGCCTGAAGGATTACTGGCGATTGCTTGATGAGCTTTCTTGCCAGGATTCTTTGAGAATAATCCTTCCACGAATCGCTTGTTGTTGATTTCTGCGGCTAAGCGGTAGGTCTCTTCGATGGTAGCAGGCCTTGCGGCTTCGACAAAATCACCCACACACTCAGGCAAGCCGCGAATGTACTTCGCGATGGCCTTCCCTGGAGTGTTGACTTGACCTGGGCAGATTATGCTAAGCTGTTTGAACCTTGTTGTGTAGCCAGTATTGTCACCTTTCGCTTGCTTGATTTCCCAAAACTCGTTTTCTAGCTTCTGAATTTCGTGTGGAGGACAATATTCTTTCTTCATGAGTTCCTTCAGCTCGTCCCAAGAGAGGGCGTAAGCTTCGGAGATCCCACGTTTGTTACGTTCGGCGGTCCACCAGTCGAGTGCTCGCGATTGAAATACTCCGGTGGCGCAAGTAGTACGGAGGCTATCGGGACACCCACTTTGACGAAGGGTGACTTCGATAGAATCGAACCACTGGAGTAGTTGAGTCGCACCTCCTTCACCCGTGAATTCCATCGGGTCACAGGCTTTGAAGTGCTTGTAGAGAAAAGTAGATTGCGGCTCTCCTGTCCTAACGTCTTCCAAAGCTCGAGAGTGGCGGAGAGAGTGCGCTCGAGCGGCAAATTGAGAACTAAGCTTACTCACTTCCTTAATCACAAGTGAAGCAATTCTCTTCTCGGCGCTTCGTTTGGCTTTCCTCCTAGCTACTCGTCTCGAGGTAGAGTTGTTGGAAGGCATCTAGACAGGAATAGACTTGGAGTGAGATTCGATCATAATGATTTTTTGAGTTTTGCGTTGCGACTGAGCGCGTTCAAAACTTGGTGCGATAGTATAGTAGTAGTATGATTCACGTAGGAGCCACATAGGAAGCACGAAATTTCCTAAGTTCTCACACAATGGCTTGTTTGTTTATACGTATATATATATATATATATTTATATAGATGTAATTTTGTAATCATACACATACAGGTCGATTTAGAATAAGCGAGGTCGCGTTGAAGTGAGAAAACGAGAGCGAATGCGATAGATTATGCATTATTTTTGTTGCGAAAATTCGGATTTCGTTTTAGATTGCGATGGCTGTGCGAATCGTGCGTTTATAAAGTAGGGAGTGAAAATCGTTACATCGAGAATTCGATAAAGTGTAAAGTTCAAAACGTAAATAAGTTCCAATCATTGCAAAATTGGCGGGTCGTATAATAGAGTGCCTTGGGTGTTTAGGCGTCGACTACCCAAGGTAACCCAACTATATTCAACAAGTTCGTGCTCGCGCGTTGACCTAGAAGACTCCATGCTTCCACTGGGATGCAGCTCATGGCATTCGTCTTCCTAGTCATCGCGTGGCTCGAGCTATTGCAATAGTCGAGTCCTTGGTGAGAGCTTTTGAAAACCAGTTTATAGAGAGTGGAACGACTTATTAAGGTATGGGTTTCACCCCTGTCTTAACAGTTTCGTTCCTAATTGTGGTTATGCCCTCGAATGAATTCGTGAGTTCCACTAGATTTCGAAATGGAGACTTTCGTCGAGGTATGGATGTCACTCCTAACTCGATGAAAAGTTCTCGTGCTAGAAAAATTTCGCTGGGTGAGCAATCCTACCGAGAGTTCTCGGTTTTCACACCTGATCTCGACTGGATCGCTCGGTTTCGTCATGCGAGTATTTTCGAAAACGTGTGTATTGTGTCGGCCTTAGGAAAGGCTAAGTAGCATTTTAGCCTTAGAAAAGGCTTCTTCGCGTGAAGTTGTAGTATGCGGCGTTCACACAAAGTTGTAGCTTTTAGCAATTTCGATCGAGAGTATCAAGTAAGCCCAATACAAACCCCACTGGGTTCGTACGAGTCGGCCTGTTGGTACTTAGACTATAGACTAGGTCAATTTTCTAAGACGTCGACCCGGACTAGGTCGAGTCTGACCTAATTCCCTATAGTTATGGCTCTGATACCAATCTGTCACACCCCAACCGATGGCGGAATCATCGGGGCGCGGCACTAGGCGAATCAGATTGCTCAAGAGAATCCATAACAACTATATTGCGATAATATTTAATACATTCGTTATCCCATACTAACAAATAATACAATCACATAAGTTATCACAGATTTCTTGTCCTCTCGAACAATACAAATCCGACAACCTAGATTTTAGTTGAGTTTCTAGACTTCCTAGCTTGATTTGATATAGTCTGCGATCTAACCTGCAACATACGTTAAAAGATTTGTCAATACAAAAGTATTGGCGAGTATACAGGTTTGATAAGTATAGCATAGTAGATTAAAAGTGCTGCGAATTTCCACATGCATAAACGTAATACACGACATATATACTCACAAAACTGATACTACCAACTAAGTCCTCGATGCTCGAATGTACGATGGCATAACTAGACCCCGTCGGGCGCAATAGTACTATACTAGTCTTGGTGGGACGTCGCGAGTATAAGCCCTAGCACATATGCAACTAGCATCACGTATATCTATGCATAACAGTTATTCGCAAGTGATAATTCGATTGATTGAATAGTTCGATTGATGAGTTCGATTTGTTAGAAACGTATGTTACACCCAAAATTCGATTAAAAAGGGGTCAAGTATACTCACAGTGCGTATTTAGCGAGATTACAACTTGATTGGGTCGGTTGCGAGTTGTCTGTAATGATCCTTGAAGAAATAGAGTAAACGAAATACGGTTAAGCAAGATTAACTTGAAAAGTTACTCGTTTGATTGATTTGGGCCTCATCCGTGCGGATGGCAAGTCATCCGTCCGGATGGCATGTTATCCGTGCGGATAACAGTGATCCGTGCGGACAGCGGTGCGTGCGGATGGGCGTGCGCGCGGTTGACTTGTATGTGCGGTTGACTTGTGCGTGCGGGTGACATGTCATCCGTGCGGACACATGATCCGTGCGGATGTGTCATCCGTGCGGACATGCGGTCCGTGCGGACGTGTCATCCGTGCGGGTGTGTGTGGTCTGTACGGGCGGGTAGTCCGTGCGGATGGGTGGTCCGTGCGGATGGTGTCATCCGTGCGGGCTGTGTCACCCGTGCGGGCTGTGTCATCCGTGCGGGCCGTGTCATCCGTGCGGACTGACATGTCTGTTTCGTACTCTGAACACTTGTTTTTGAGTGTTTAACGGAAGGAAAACGTTCGTTTTCACTAGAGTAGTGTAATTTCGTACTAACACCTGAAGTTCCGTCAATTCCGACTCATTCTAACGGCCGGGAATCACCCCGTTCCATCAGATCTGGCCGTTCGTGGTGGTTCTTCATGGTTAACTCGAAATCGCACAGATTTAGGTGTGATTTGTCATTAAAACATGTGGAAATCACCCGGATCTGAGTCGTTTATAGTGAAATGAGACCCCATCTTGAAGTTCATAAGAACTCTTGGTGACAACACCTTAAAACGCCTCAAATCCGTAGATTTCACGGTTAGAATTAGAGTTTTGAAAGATAGAATGATGTAGATTCGAGTGTAGATTGTAGAAGTACGAGTTTTAGGTTGAAATCTTACCGGAATCGCGAGGAAATCGAGAGAAAAGGGTCTTGGTGCGCGTGTGGTTGAACAGGAGCTGTCACATCACTTGAATAGTGGTGTGACAGACTATTTATAGGCGAAAGAGGAGAGGAAAAGGGATCAGGCCCGGATAGCCCATGCGTGCGGATGGCCCATCCGTGCGGATGGCCCATGCGTGCGGATGGCCATCCGTGCGCATGTCCATCCGTCCGGATGGTCCATCCGTCCGGATAGCTATCCTGACGGGCCGGACTTCCTCGTTCTTGATTGATTTGATAGTTTTCGAAGCGCGTTCCTTTCGTAATTAATTTATATTATTATTATATTGTTATTATTATATTATAATATATATATGTATCACTAGGGGTCGTATCTACGTATCCAGATCCAAAGTTTCGATAATTAACCATCGGTTTTGATTTCGAGTATGCGATTATTAGCGACGTTACACGGCCATCCATGAGGGTAGTATGGGTCCTTTCCTGATGTCATCGTGAACGTTATTTCGGGTAGTGCCACAAAGACTGACGGGGTACCGTTTACTCGTATTGTCATCATCGTCATGACGACTGGAGCTACAGCACTCACCCGAGGGTCCTTGTTAGCGTTAATTGTTTACGTTCGACACATCACGACCACTGAGGAGGGTAGAATAGGTCCTCACTCAGTGCCTCCGTGAGTGTTAGTGTGATAGTAGTGTAGTATAATGATATTGTAGCTTGAAAATATGCGATTATCCTTCGAATAGCGATATATACGATATAGTTACATTATGATCCGAATCTCTGGTGCTAGGCGTAACGAGTATAACGAGTAGTAACAACGCGCAAAAGTGCGGGTTGTTACAAGATATCCATGCACATGTGCATATGTATCATTACTTCGACAAATTCGGTAATACGTTATCAGGAATAGACAATTGCACTTTAATTTATAATACCATCTGTAATACACTACTTTTTACATTACCAATATTCAAAATGCACATGTGCATCATTAAGTATAACCAGGATATAACGTGTTTTGGTACAAAAAGTTTGTGATTTTGAATGGAGAAGTAGGCCCATATACATGTTTTTTGGTTAGTTATATCTAGTGGTTAATGGTTTGGGTATAGTTGTCAATTTATGATGTAATATGTTGATTGGATGGTATAAATGGTGTTTATATACATGTAATAAAGTGAAAATATTGGTAATGGTATTGTATTATGGATGATAGGAGGTAATGGTAGTGTATTATAGATGGTATGATAGATGAAAGGGAAAGTGTATTCAAAGTAGTGTACCAAAAACCTTATTTCATGTTGATACATATAGATGCACATGTGCATTTATAATATTGGTAATGTAAAAAATATTGTATTACACATGGTAGTTTAAATGAAAGTGCAATTGTCTAATATTTGTAATGAATTACGGAATTTGTCAAAGAGATGACAAAAATGCACATGTGCATGTTTGTGTATTATGGATGGAATGATAGATGAAAGAGAAAGTAGTGTACCAACACACCTTATTTCATGTTGATACATATAGATGCACATGTGCATTTCTTAATTTGTTAACGTAAAAAGTAGTGTATTACACGTGGTAGTGTAAATGAAAGTACAATTGTCTAATATTTGTAATGAATTACGGAATTTGTCAAAGAAATGATACAAATGCACATGTGCATGGATAACTGTGACTCGATTTTTTTTTAGAAATTTTTTTATAAACGAAATATAGCGATTTTTTCAAAAAAAAAAAATTGGGTGTTTTTTTTAAATTTATTTAGGTATTACTGTTTGTGTTCACACTGGTTCTCGCGGTTCTCGCAATAAAGGGTGGTTCCTAATGGATCTTTCTCCTATATATATAGGGGATGGTTAAAATAAAAGCAACCTTCAGTTGCGAAAACCGTGAGAACCACTTTCCAACCACTAGATCTTGAAGATAGATGAATGAGATTAAAAGTAATTAAAACCATTATAAAATTCTTTTTATCTTGTTATGTTTTTAATATTTTAAATTGAAAAGTGTAGTTAAGTAGATTTGCTTTTGAGTTAAATGCCATTTTAGTCCTTATGGTTTGGGTTATTTTGCCAGTTTAGTCCAAATGTTTCATTTTTAACCTGTGGGTCCAAAAATGTTTCACTGTTGCCATTTTAATCCACTGGGTTAACTTCATCCATTATTTCTGTTAACGAGAAGGGCGATTCGGTCATTTTGTAGGGCCGAATTGCCTTTCTAGTTAACAGAATTACATATAAAATGACCGAATTGCCCTTCTGGTTAACAGAAAAAATGGACGAAGTTAACCCAGTGGACTAAAATGGCAACGGTGAAACCTTTTTGGATCCACGGGTTAAAAATGAAACATTTGGACTAAACTGGCAAAATGACTAAAACCATAGGGACTAAAATGACATTTAACTCTTTGCTTTTTTATCTTATTATATTTATTGTTTTTATTACCTTTTTTTGTCTCATTACATCAATTATTTTTTATTAAAAATCGGATTTTTTATTAAACAAAATTTAAAATCATACTTTTCGATAAAAAAGTTTTTTCAAGATTTTTTACCAAAAAACGTTTTTACGAGCCGTTTTTTTACACCCCATTTTTACGCGCAGTTTTTTTACGGCCCGTTTTACGCCCGTTTTTTTATGTACCGTTTTTTACGCCCGGTTTTTTACGTGCCCGTTTTTTTGACGCGCCGTTGTTACGCGCCGTTTTTTACGCCCCGTCTTTTACACACCGTTATTTTTTACGCGCCGTTTTCTACGCCCCGTGTTTACGCGTCGTTTTTTTACACACACGTTTTTAAACTTTTTTTACGAAAACTTTTTTTATGATTTTAAACTTTTTTTACAAAATCCTTTTCCCAAAAAACTTTTTAACAATTTTTTTTTTCCAAAAAGCCTTTTTACAATTTTTTTTTCCAAAAACTTTTTAAAAAAAACAAAAATTTATACGAAAACCTTTTACGATTTTAACCTTTTTTTTACAAAAACTTTTTTTTACACACACGTTTTTTTAATTTTTTTTACGTTTTTACGATAACTTTTTTTTACGATTGTAAACTTTTTTTTACAAAAATTTTTTTACCAAGTTTTTTTTACAAAGAACAAAAATTTATACGAAAACTTTTTTACGATTTTAAGCTTTTTTTTACAAAAACTTATTTTTTACACACACGTTTTTAAACTTTTTTACGTTTTTTTACAGTTTTAAACTTTTTTTTACAAAAACTTTTTTTTACAAAGAACAAAAATTTATACGAAAACTTTTTTACGGTTTTAAACTTTTTTTTTACAAAATCTTTTTTACACAAAACAAACGCACCCAAAATTACAACTCAGTAGATGTCTCAGATAGATTGAACTTATCATCATCGACTGGAAAAAAATAAAAACCCAACAACAAAAATCAAAACAAATGTGTGGATCTTGAAAAAACGGGGTTTGGCTCAAAGTTTCCAATAATTATTGCTGCAAAGTGGGGTTGCAAGTTCAAAAACCTACCCTCCACCATCCTCATCGCGCCGTCGTCATCAATTGTCAGAAAACTTGTTTCGAATTATCACTGCCAATCTCTAGCCCCCAATATCAAAAACACAAATCAATCTAAAAAGATCAAAACCACCGGCACCAAATCGGAGTCTGATCAACCACACCAAACCGGAGTCTGATCAACAAACCGGAGACAGAGACTTATTGGTCAAATCTGAAATTGAAGTGTTAATAATAAGAGTGGAGTAGCATTTTTGGATAGTAAGGAAGTTTGTTGCTGATTTCCAGCCCCAACCTTCTGCAACCCTACCTCTTCACAATTATCTCATTTACCCATTAATAATAAAAATTATAATAATAATAATGGATGGAAAGTGCAAACCCCATACTCGACAGACACTCATCCACTTTTATTTTGCTTGCTTGTCCTCCTCCTCCTCAATTAAAGCAAAGCAATGGACGATTCCTCCTCCCTCCACTGCCCCTCCTGATTTAGAATCAGCACCATCGGCACCACCTCTATCCACCACCCACCACCGGTGGTATTACGAATGAAGAGGATTTTTGAATCAGCACCAGCGACACCACCTCTACCCACCACCCACCACCTGGTTGCCCATTGTTGCTTCTGTTCACCACCGCCGTGAGCGGCGGTGCTTCTGCCAGAGAAACCTGGTGGTGAACGAGCGAGAGAGAGAGAGAGAGAGAGAGAGAAAGAGAAACCGACGGCGAGTTCATCGGGGGTTGGCGGCGAGTTCATCAACTCCAGGTGTGTGGGCGGCAGATTGGCCTGTTTCAGATGAGGGATTTGAGAAATGGTGGTGAACGATTTGAAAGAGAGATATGACATTTGGGTTAAATTACCAAAATAACCTTTTGGTTTTAAAATAATAGTGTATAAATGGCATAATCTGATTGGTGGAGAGTGGTTCTCGCAACTGGGGATGGTTTTCATTTTAACCGTCCCCTATATATATATATATATATATATATATATATATATATATAGGGGAAGGTTCATTGGGGAACACTAAAAAAGTGGGGAACAGCGGGGAACCAACTCAAACGAACTCCGATTGGACTCATTCCAGCGGCGTTGGAACCGGCTCGTCGAACCCTAACTAAGATCTCTTAACCCTAAACTCTAAATCGTAACTCCTAAACTCTAAACCCTAAAGCTAAAAAATAAGGCTAAAACCTAAGCTAAACCGTAAAATCTAAACTATAACCCCTAAAAGCTAAACCCTAAAGGCTAAACCTAAAGCTAAACCCTAAAGCTAAACCCAAAAGCTAAACCCTAAACCCTAAAACTAAACCCTAAACCCTAAATCTAAACCTTAAAGCTAAACCCTAAAGCTAAACCCTAATGCTAAACCCTAAAAGCCAAACCCTAATATATTTAGGGTTTAGGGGTTATGATTTAGGGTTCATGGTTAAAAGATCCTAGTTAGGGTTCGACGAGCCGGTTCCAACGCCGCTGGAATGAGTCCAATCGGAGTTCGTTTGAGTCGGTTCCCCACTGTTCCCCACTTTTTTAGTGTTCCCCAATGAACCTCACAATATATATATATATATATATATATATATATAATCAAATTGTTTTTGCAACGCAACACATCTCATATGAGTTCGCAACACATCTTAGATGAGTTTGCACTCATCATCAACAAAATCTGCATAATAAAAACCCTAACAAGTGAAAGGAGTAAACTGAAATCTCCGATGAGCATTTGGTCACCATCACCGAATGAAAAAAAACAACGTAACCATGAGCATCCTATTTGAAAATTGTGTCTTAATTAAACCGTCTAGAACGCCTAACTAAACGTCAACCAGAGATGACAAAGAATAGAAGTCACCATATGTCGACAATGTAGAAAGGAAGAGAAAACAGATTGGTGGAAGTAGAGTCTAAAAAACTTATAATTGCAAACAAACCTGGTAATTAATAACATTGTCTCAGCAAAACTTTTATTCCACAAGACTAACCAAAGCAACCAGCTTATTATATTTTAAGAGAGCATTCGCTCTGTAAAACAACTCGATAATTAACAATATCTTCTTTATTTGAGATTTTCCTCAACATCATCGACTAACACAACCTGTCTAATATACCAAAATCAAATCAACAACCTGCAAGTTCATTTTACAGAAACCAATCCCAAAAATTAGGGCTTACATTGAACCACATATCGAACACAAGCATACCAAAAGAAAGATAAACAACGCATCCACGTCTCATATGAGTTTACACTCATCATCATCGAACAACCCTCAATGAGTCTACTGAAAATGCAAAACCATTGTAGATCCCCAAAACAAAAACCCTAACTCGCCGGAGAAAAAAAAGAGGAACAGATAAACAACGCAATCATGTCCCGGGTGACTCCACACGTATCATCATCGACCAACCCTCAATATCCAAAACACAAAACCCTAACATGTGAAAGTGGAAAAGCGAAACCTCCGATAAGCAGTTGGTCACCATCATCGAAGGAAAAAAAGAAATGAACCATACCTTAACATTTACGATAAATAATAAAGAAAAAGGACATTCCATTTTGACAAAAGACCCATACCCAAGTCTCGCTGTAAAACGACAGTAGTAACAGAATCAAGGGAGGGGCAGAAAGTGAGGCGGTGGCCTTTTAAAGCCCCCAAAAAGAAGTAAAGTTTGGTTTGTACCTTGCTGTTACCAATTTGTAAAAACAACTTGGTAATTGATAGATATATAATTAGTTAGCCACTTAGGCTTGGTTGTTTGACCCATTTATAGGTTTAAACAGACATATCCGACTGACCCACTACTACACTATTTTTTTTGAACGACGGCGTATTCGAGCTCAGTTGCATGCCTCTTCATAGACCAAGTATATATCCATACCTCAGATGGAATTACAGCCGTCCAATATTAGTTTGATCCTTAAGGATGGTGCCAAAACGTTCTAGGAGGAAACCGCCTAACTAGTAAAACCCCTGACTTGTTTTCCAGGAGAAATTCACTGGCAACAAGACTTGAACCTGTGTCTCCCCCTTTGGAGAGATACGAAGTGCCACTAAACTAGAAGGCCTTTTGCCTGCTATTACACGAACTAATGATTAATATAAACTAACCCACTACATTCACATACAACTATTAAACAATAAGAAATAATTATTACGTGACTGCCATTAGTCACTACCAACACATCAAAGAGGGATATTTGTAAAAACTATTTTTGATTTTTTATTTTGAGTTTTCTACTATTCAACTGTCACACCCCGACCACGTTAAAACAACAAACCGTGGCGGAAACGTCAGGGAGTGTCGTGGCAGAATTATTGTTTCACAACCATGGATACAAAAAGTTTCGTTTTATTGATTCATTAAGTAATTTACATTGTTTTAACACAAAACAAACAAGTTACATATCGACTAATATTGTTATTATGTCACTAAGACCTCGTCCAGATCCTAAGTGACTCATGCATCCTAGTAATCATCATCAAGCAACATCACCTGAAACATATGTAAAAACAAAGTCAGCAAAGAAATGATGGCGAGCACATAGGTTTTATAGGAGTGTCGGATTCATGGCTAGTTTACATGTTGCAATATTTATTAAAAACCTTGTTTTGAAAAGAGTATAACATTGCAACTTAATTAACCAACTCAAATCAAGCAGGTTATAATTTATAAAACTTCGTAGCCATGATTCTTAACCCAAAAACATTTGTTTTAGTAAATCAAATTGTAAAACATCTCGTATTAACTCGTTAATAAAACTCGTATGGTTAATATCATTTCGAAAACATCATTAGGTGACATCGTTTTAAAATCGTTTACCCAAGTGAACTAAATAACGCCACGGTATGTAATATGTCGAAAACACTTATATATAAGAACTACCAGCGGCGTATCTACCATGTTTTCATCATATCACACCCGTCCCGTTATCTAAACACTTAACCAAAAACCAATCGTTTATCCAACTCGTTTAATCTTGTTCAAATCGTTTCCAAATCGTTAATTCGTTTAAATCATCCTCGTTTTAATTGTGAAAACTATTTATGGTCGTCTCACTAATAACATTCAAACCTTCGTGACTCGACTACCTCGCTTCTCGCATTAATAAACCACCAAAGGGTAAATTAACAATCACAGATTCAGTCGTTACCCACCTAACCCACACATAACCATGGGTGCAGTCTGATAACGGAATTTGTCAGATCCTATGGTACCATAACCTAATACTGGTCGGCTTGATCAATGCTAATGAATGCCATTCGTTATGTAACTACAACCAACTAGTTTATTCACTTTATTGAAATCGTTATTAGTTTAGTATAAACCATCTTAATCGTTTTTGAAATCATCGTTATAATATCGAAAATCGTTTTGATACATATGAATCACCCCAAAACAATTGAAAACAGTAAAATAGGGGAACTATGTACTCACTTGAAGTTCAAAGTATCCTCAATCAATAGAACTTCAACAAACTCAAATAAACCAGAGAAATTAAGCAGTACCTAGTAATCGAATCACTAGTCAAACAATAGACATCTAAATCAGAAGATCGGATAGGATGAGGTCTTGTAAACCAAATGAGTGTTGGAACTCATGTGATATGGTTTAACAAAGCCTACATCCTAAATCGGAACCTAACCTAAGTGCTTTCGACCCGTCATGACCCATTAAGGTAGCTTATGCTACTTTAACGTGTCGTGCGCGCAAAAGCGCGTTCGAGACGTCTAACTAGTCCTATGACAAGTATTATATGCCTAAACATGTTTAAATATGTTGCATAATCAGTTACGTGACAAAAGTTTATGTTACATATACTTAATTACCAATTATGCATGAAAAGGGCATTTTGGTCATTTACCTAAGGCATATAAACTACTTATCATACAACTAATTAAACCTAAGTGACCATAAGGTATAACCTCGGAAGGTTATTCCCTATTCAACTATGGTCACTAAACATGTTTGGTTGGATCCTAATGATCGACCAAAGGGGTCGAGTTCGAAAGTCTAAGCGGGTGTTTAGTCCGCTTGACTTACGACTCTACACAAGCACTAATCTAAAAGTGACGAGCTAAACATGTTAGAACATGTTTAGTTAAGTTAGAAAACGGGTTTTGATATCAAAACAAACGGTTTTGAAACTCAAGAGTAGTTTGGTTACAAAATACGCATAAATACGCATTTTGGCCGAAACTACGACTCGTCACTACGCCTAGTCAACGTGGTAATCAGTAGGTATAGTCACAAGGGACTATAACCATCGTGATTACGCTCACGTTGCAAAGTTCAACGGAACTTTGTGTTGACCATTGACTGGTCAAAGCTGAAAGTCAAACTTTGTTTGACTTTCATGTTTGAAATACAAGAACAAGCAAGAAGAGGACTTACAAAGGGTCCAAGAAGGATGTTTGATCTAAAATAGCTCAGGTATGAAGTGTAAACACCCCAACTTAGAGCTGATTTTCAGATCAAGTGTGAGAATGAAGTGAAGTGGGGGTTGCTATTTATAGTAAGTTAGGATCAATAGGATGATTCCAAGTGTTTTGAGGGAGTAATCTTGGCCATACATGTGGGTAAATGGTATTAGAATACAATGGGGGTCGAAAACCAGCTCCAGGTATTGCAAATATTACATTAAAACCCCGGAATTTAGCCCAGATTGCTGTTTCTGATCTTTCTGTCTGACAAGGCCACGCAGCCCGCGTAACTTATAGGTAATCCTTACGCGGCCCGTGTAAGGTAGTTTCACAGAATGTCAAAACAGGTCCCTGCACTTCAGAATCTTGCATTTCGGCTCATTTTTGACACCTTTAGGCCCCGTTAACCTCATTTCAAGGCTCTAAAATGAAGTTAAAGTATAGGGAACTTAAAACATGCTCAAAAATATCTCGGATGTCGGCTCGTTTGGTCGTACGGTTGTGTTGTTCGGTTAATTACGACGGAAATCGTAACGAACGCAAAAACGATCCAAATTAAGCGACGAATGGAATTTTATCATGCCAATCACTAACATAAAATATTTTAATGATTACATAAATTTTTGGATGTCCGGATATATTCAGAACGTAAGATATGCGCGAAAATGCAAACTTGTGCACTTTTTGACGCTTTTAGTCATTGAATGACCAATAAAGTTTGTTTTAGCATACCGAACCCCTCAAAGCCTATTTCTAAGTGATGTAAAGGATATTTTGGGTATTTTTAACTTATGATCAAGTTCCAGAGTGTTCGTTACTATACAAATCAGTATAGTTTTGCAGTTTGACACAAATAGTCCCTGCGATCGAACAAAGTTGATTTCAACACACCAAACCATTCAAAACTTATTTCTAAGTTATGTGGATGTTATTTAAGGTATGTTAAGCCTATGTCACTATTCCGGAGTGTTTGTCGCGTTATACTGACTGCGTTTACGCACCAGTTTGCGTATAACCTTCCAGAAAGCGATTTAAAGCTTGAAATTGGAATCGAATCAAATTGTAAAATCACCAAACACAATTACACACATAATAAAAACACATATAATAACACCAAAGCACATTGTTTTATTAATAATCAACATTGTATTACATTGTACATCGATTACAGAACACAGTTGTCACAGTCTCCCCTACTTCAGAAAATTTCATCCCGAAATTTTAACTAGAGGAAGCTTGTGAAAACAAATGCGGATATTTCGTCTTCATTTGGTCCTCACGTTCCCAAGTAAACTCTGGGCCACTTTTGGATTCCCAGCGAACCTTGACCAATCGAATCCGTTTGTTCTTCAACTGTTTGTATGTACGGTCCACTATCTCCACAGGTTTCTCGATAAAGTGCATCGTTTCATCGATTTGAATCTCGTCGAGAGGAATGTGAAGATCAGCGTCAGCTAAACACTTTCGCAAATTGGACACGTGAAAAGTCGGATGAATATTTCCAAGCTCTGGAGGTAGCTCCATTCGATAGGCAACCTTTCCAACCCTTTCCACAATCTTAAATGGTCCCACATATCGAGGTGCAAGTTTTCCTTTCTTTCCAAATCTCACCACTCCCTTCCAAGGTAACACCTTGAGTAGGACACGGTCTCCGATTTGAAATTCTAAGGGCTTGCGTCGCATCTCCGCATAACTCTTTTGACGGTTTCGAGCTGTCACAAGATTATCACGGATCTTCTTGATTTTGTCTGTTGTTTCCAGAATGAGTTCAGGTCCAGTAAGCTAAGCTTCACCGATCTCATTCCAACAGACAGGTGAACGACATTTTCGACCATAGAGAGCTTCGAATGGTGCCATATTAATACTAGTGTGATAACTATTGTTGTAAGAGAACTCGATCAATGGAAGATGAGAATCCCAATTACCACCAAAGTCTATCACGCATGCTCAAAGCATATCCTCCAAAGTTTGAATCGTCCTTTCAGATTGACCATCTGTTTGGGGATGATAAGCAGTGCTTAGATTCAGTTGGGTTCCCAAAGCAGATTGCATGGTTTTCCAAAAATGAGATGAAAACCGAGCATCACGATCGGAAATGATATCCAAAGGAACACCATGTCGTGATACAATCTCATCAACATAAATCTTTGCAAGTTTATCAGCAGATAGATCCTCGCGAATCGGAATAAAATGAGCTGATTTCATTAATCGATCGATAACAACCCAAATAGCATCGTGACTTTTAGATGTACGCGGTAACTTAGTGATGAGATCCATTGCAATGTTCTCCAACTTCCAAACCGGTATCTCTGGTTGTACAAGCAAACCAGAAGGTCGTTGATGTTCAGCCTTGACTTTGAGACAAGTTAGGCATTTCGATGCATACAAGGCAACATCCTTTTTCATACCAGGCCGCCAGTACTGAGTACGAAGATCCTTGTACATTTTATCAGCACCAGGATGGATAGAATATCAAGACTTATGAGATTCGTCCATCACTAGGGTGCGGAGATCGTCTTGTTTCGGAATCCACAAACGATCCTTGAAATAAAGCAAACCATCGTCTTTCCTTTCGAGCTTAAGCTCAAGTTGAAGCGGTAGCTCATTTTTCAATAAGCCTTTGATCACACAAGATCGTTGAGTTTGAAGGACACGAGATTGGATATCGGATAGAGCTCGGACAGAGTGAGGCTTGACTCGCTCTTTTCGACTAAGCGCATCGGCTACGACATTCGCCTTACCAGGATGGTAGCGAATCTCGCAATCGTAATCGTTCAAGAGTTCAACCCAACGTCGTTGCCTCATGTTCAGCTCTTTCTGATTAAGAATATGCTGGAGACTTTTGTGGTCTGTGAACACCACACACTTTGTGCCATAAAGATAATGTCTCCAGATTTTAAGCGCAAATACCACAGCTCCTAACTCAAGATCATGAGTCGTATAGTTCTTCTCGTGAACTTTCAACTGTCTAGACGCATAAGCTATAACTTTACCAAGTTGCATAAGAACACAACCAAGGCCTAAATTAGATGCGTCACAGTAGACAACGAAATCATCATTTCCCTCGGGCAGAGATAAAACAGGAGCATCACAAAGCTTTCGTTTCAGCGTTTGGAACGCTTCTTCTTGCTTGGGTCCCCACTCAAAAGGCTTATTCTTCTGAGTCAAAGCAGTGAGTGGAACCGCGATCTTCGAGAAATTAGAAATGAATTGACGATAATAACCAGCAAGACCAAGAAAAGATCGAATCTCTGTAGGTGTCGTCGGTGTACTCCAGTCCTTAATAGCAACAATCTTGGATGGATCCACATGAATTCCCTGCTCGTTGACTATATGTCCCAAAAATTGAACTTCTTTAAGCCAGAATTCACACTTGGAGAATTTAGCAAAAAGTTGTTCTTTATTAAGGAGTTCCAATGTTAAGCGAAGGTGTTGCTCGTGCTCGGCTCGAGACTTCGAATAAATGAGAATATCGTCGATGAACACAATGATGAACTTGTCTAAATAAGGTTTACAGACCCTATTCATTAAGTCCATAAAGATAGCTGGGGCATTCGTCAAACCAAAAGGCATGACAGTGAACTCGTAATGCCCATATATCGTGCGGAAAGCAGTTTTGGGAATATCTTCTTCGAGAACACGAAGTTGATGATACCCAGAACGCAGATCGATCTTAGAAAAACACGAAGCACCTTGCAGCTGGTCGAAGAGATCATCAATTCGAGGTATGGGATATCGATTCTTGATGGTAAGCTTATTAAGCTCACGATAATCAATACACATTCGAAAAGATCCATCTTTCTTTTTCACAAAGAGGACAGGAGCTCCCCAAGGTGAATAACTTGGACGGATGAATCCTTTATCAGATAACTCTTGAAGCTGTTTCGACAACTCTTACATCTCTGACGGTGCAAGACGATAAGGTGCTTTTGCAATCGGGTTGGCATTGGGTACAAGGTCAATATGAAACTCGACTTGACGAACTTGAGGCAGACCAGGCAGTTCATCGGGAAACACCTCTGGATAATCCCGAACAATCGGAATATCCTGAATACTCTTGCTCTTGACTTTCTCCTCAGTGACATGTGCCAGAAAAGCAAAATATCCTTTTCTCAAATAACTTTGGGCCTTTGTACACGACATAAGCTTCAATCCATCTGAAGGTTTCTCGCCACGAACTTCCAGAACATCACCAGAAAACAAAGGAATACGAACAATCTTATCGAAACAAACCACCTCAGCATGATGTTTGGTTAACCAATCCATCCCCACGATAACATCAAAACTCCCAAGTTGCATCGGTGTGAGGTCAATAGGAAAAAGATGGTTATCTAGGTTCAACTGACAACCACGAATAACAGAATCGAGAACAAGAGGTTTACCAGTTGCAACTTCGACAGATAAGGGTTTCCTCAGTTTAGTTCTAGGTATCGCAAGTAAAGGTTCAAAAGTTAACGAAACAAAACTTCTATCGGCACCAGAATAAAAAAGAATAGATGCGGGTCGATTGTTAACAAGAAAGGTACCATTGACAACCTCGTTGTCAGCCCTCGCTTCGTTAGCATTCAAATTGTACGCCCGTCCACGAGCGGGATTCACATTCGCATTGACATTCGCGTTCGCATTTGCATTTGCATTCGCATTCACCAACCTCGGACAGTTGTTGCGGAAGTGACCAAACTCTCCAGAATTGAAACATGAACCTGGTGGGAATCTAGCAGCATTCCCCTGAACTGGAGCTTGAACCTGTGCAGCTTGATTCTGACCCAAACGACAGACGTTGGCCAGATGCCCAAGTTTACCACACGTTGTGCATTGCTTACAAGCTTGCTGTGCAACATGATGACCGTTGCAGCGAGCACAATGAGGTGCGGTACCAGCATACACTTTCTTCGCAGGTGGTTGAACCGGTGGGTTCTGAGCATTTTGTGCAGTTACTGCAAAATTCTGAGCACCCTTTCGCTTTGTCGACTTCTTCGAAGACTCTCCTTTCTTCTCCTTACCCTTATCCTTGCCTTTTGTAGAATCAGCTGACTTCTTTTTATCACCCTTGCGGGTAAGTTTACCCTTCCGGAATTGCGACTCAGTCAGGGTAGCTGACAACTCGATCGCGTGACGAACAGTAGTAGGATTAATGCCAGTCACAATATCCTATATGGAATCAGGTAAACCATCGATATACCTCTCTATCGCTTTCTCCAACGGGGTAACCATAGTAGGACACAAAAGACCGAGTTCCTCAAAACGATCCGTATACGCACGGTGTTCTCCCCCATCTTGCTTTAAATCGTCAAACTCTCGTTCCAAAGCTCGAACCTCATGACGGGGGCAAAACTCTTTCATCATGAGAGCTCGAAGCTCTTCCCATGTTTGTGCCAATGCCACTTCGGCACCCCTATCGCGCATAACACCGTTCCACCACGTAAGAGCACGCTTCTCAAATACGCTTGATGCAAATTCAACCTTACGCGCATTCGGACACTGCACATGCCTGAATATGCTCTCGATACTCTCAAACCACTGTAGGAGCGCAGTTGCTCCTTGCGACCCAGAAAACTTAAGCGTCATAGCAGAAATGAAATTCTTGAAATTACACTGTGCATTATTTTTGTTATTATTGTTGTTGTTGTATAGCTCATGGATTTGGGTCACAACGCCTGGAAGCACAGCAGCCATTTGCTGAGAGACAAGGGCTGCGACTTCTTCAGCAGTAAAAGTTTGTGCATCACGTCGAGGAGGCATTGTCTAACAAGGAAATATGAGAAACGAGTGAGGTTGATAATTAGGAAAAGAAAAAGAGGTATCGACAAAACACAAGGAAGGCGATCATTTGTTCGTTACCTCGAACAAACAAACGACACGCAGTGACTAATCAAAGTAAATGAATCAAAATATTGTATCGCGAAGACATGCTTTCCTATAACTGAACACTCACCCCAAGAGTTCCCAGGTAAGAGTGACTGGTCCGATTATGTGGATTTGTACGAACACTCTAGCCTTAGATAGAAAACTCAGGGTACAGGCATTCACTCTTCCAGTTTGCACGTGTTCACATTATTTAGACCCAAACTTTGACGAGATTTTGAAAACTCAAAAGGCATAAAGCCAAAAATGAGTCAAACTGGAAGGGTTCAAAACCTAGTAATCAATCATCCTAGAACGGATGATTAATCTTCGAAGCGAATTCGAATTTGTGTTCTTATTGTGGTTATCACCTAAGGGTAGGTGACAATTTTTTTTTTAAATCTAAACGCAGAAAACTTGCGTTGGGGTCCTAGAAAGTTATAGTCTAGGTCAAAGCATTACTAATAACCTAATTCCCTATAACCATTGGCTCTGATACCAACTCTTCTGTCACACCCCGACCACGTTAAAACAACAAACCGTGGCGGAAACGTCGGGGAGTGTCGTGGCAGAATTATTGTTTCACAACCATGGATACAAAAAGTTTCGTTTTATTGATTCATTAAGTAATTAACATTGTTTTAACACAAAACAAACAAGTTACATATCGACTAATATTGTTATTATGTTACTAAGGCCTCGTCCAGATCCTAAGTGACTCATGCATCCTAGTAATCATCATCAAGCAACATCACCTGAAACATATGTAAAAACAAAGTCAGCAAAGAAATGCTGGCGAGCACATAGGTTTTATAGGAGTGTCGGATTCATGGCTAGTTTACATGTTGCAATATTTATTAAAAACCTTGTTTTGAAAAGAGTATAACATTGCAACTTAATTAACCAACTCAAATCAAGCAGGTTATAATTTATAAAACTTCGTAGCCATGATTCTTAACCCAAAAACATTTGTTTTAGTAAATCAAATTGTAAAACATCTCGTATTAACTCGTTAATAATATGGTTTATATCCTTTCGAAAACATCGTTAGGAGACATCGTTTTAAAATCGTTTACCCAAGTGAACTAAATAACGCCACGATATGTAATATGTCGAAAACACTTATATATAAGAAGTACCAGCGGCGTATCTACCATGTTTTCATCATATTACACCCGTCCCGTTATCTAAACACTTAACCAAAAACCAATCGTTTATCCAACTCGTTTAATCTTGTTCAAATCGTTTCCAAATCGTTAATTCGTTTAAATCGTTTAAATCATCCTCGTTTTAATTGTGAAAACTATTTATAGTCGTCTCGCTAATAACATTTAAACCTTCGTGACTCGACTACCTCGCTTCTCGCATTAATAAACCACCAAAGGGTAAATTAACAATCACAGATTCAGTCGTTACCCACCTAACCCACACATAACCATGGGTGCAGTCTGATAATGGGATTTGTCAGATCCTATGGTACCATAACCTAATACTGGTCGGCTTGATCAATGCTAATGAATGCCATTCATTATGTAACTACAACCAACTAGTTTATTCACTTTATTGAAATCATTATTAGTTTAGTATAAACCATCTTAATCGTTTTTGAAATCATCGTTATAATATCGAAAATCGTTTTGATACATATGAATCACCCCAAAACAATTGAAAAACAGTAAAATAGGGGAACTATGTACTCACTTGAAGTTCAAAGTATCCTCAATCAATAGAACTTCAACAAACTCAAATATACCAGAGAAATCAAGCAGTACCTAGTAATCGAATCACTAGTCAAACAATAGACATCTAAATCGGAAGATCGGATAGGATGAGGTCTTGTAAACCAAATGAGTGTTGGAACTCATGTGATATGGTTTAACAAAGCCTACATCCTAAATCGGAACCTAACCTAAGTGCTTTCGAACCGTCACGACCCATTAAGGTAGCTTATGCTACTTTAACGTGTCGTGCGCGCAAAAGCGTGTTCGAGACGTCTAACTAGTCCTATGACAAGTATTATATGCCTAAACATGTTTAATTATGTTGCATAATCAGTTACGTGACAAAAGTTTATGTTACATATGCTTAATTAGCAATTATGCATGAAAAGGGCATTTTGGTCATTTACCTAAGGCATATAAACTACTTATCATACAACTAATTAAACCTAAGTGACCATAAGGTATAACCTCGGAAGGTTATTCTCTATTCAACTATGGTCACTAAACATGTTTGGTTGGATCCTAATGATCGACCAAACGGGTCGAGTTCTAAAGTCTAAGCGGGTGTTTAGTCCGCTTGACTTACGACTCTACACAAGCACTAATCTAAAAGTGACGAGCTAAACATGTTAGAACATGTTTAGTTAAGTTAAAAAACAGGTTTTGATATCAAAACAAACGGTTTTGATACTCAAGAGTAGTTTGGTTACAAAATACGCATAAATACGCATTTTGGCCGAAACTACGACTCGTCACTACGCCTAGTCAACGTGGTAATCAGTAGGTATAGTCACAAGGGACTATAACCATTGTGATTACGCTCACGTTGCAAAGTTCAACGGAACTTTGTGTTGACCATTGACTGGTCAAAGCTGAAAGTCAAACTTTGTTTGACTTTCATGTTTGAAATACAAGAACAAGCAAGAAGAGGACTTACAAAGGGTCCAAGAAGGATGTTTGATCTAAAATAGCTCAGGTATGAAGTGTAAACACCCCAACTTAGAGCTGATTTTCAGATCAAGTGTGAGAATGAAGTGAAGTGGGGGTTGCTATTTATAGTAAGTTAGGATCAATAGGATGATTCCAAGTGTTTTGAGGGAGTAATCTTGGCCATACATGTGGGTAAATGGTATTAGAATACAATGGGGGTCGAAAACCAGCTCCAGGTATTGCAAATATTACATTAAAACCCCTGAATACAGCCAGATTGCTGTTTCTGATCTTTCTGTCTGAAAAGGCGACGCGGCCCGTGTAAGGTAGTTTCACATAATGTCAAAACAGGTCCCTGCACTTCAGAATCTTGCATTTCAGCTCATTTTTGACACGTTTAAGCCCCATTAACCTCATTTCAAGGCTCTAAAATGAAGTTAAAGTATTGGGAACTTAAAACATGCTCAAAAATATCTCGGATGTCGGCTCGTTTGGTCATACGGTTGCGTTGTTCGGTTAATTACGACGGAAATCGTAACGAACGCAAAAACGATCCAAATTAAGCGACGAATGGAATTTTATCATGCCAATCACTAAAATAAAATATTTTAATGATTACATAAATTTTTGGATGTACGGATATATTCAGAACGTAAGATATGCGCGAAAATGCAAACTTGTGCACTTTTTGACGCTTTTAGTCCCTGAATGACCAATAAAGTTTGTTTTAGCATACCGAACCCCTCAAAGCCTATTTCTAACTATGTAAAGGATATTTAGGGTATGTTTAACTTATGATCAAGTTCCGGAGTGTTTATTACTATACAAATCAGTATAGTTTTGCAGTTTGACACAAATAGTCCCTGCGATCGAACAAAGTTGATTTCAACACACCAAACCATTTAAAACTTATTTCTAAGTTATGTGGAGGATATTTAAGGTATGTTAAGCCTATGTCACTATTCCGGAGTGTTTGTCGCGTTATACTGACTGCGTTTACGCACCAGTTTGCGTATAACCTTCCAGAAAGCGATTTAAAGCTTGAAATTGGAATCGAATCAAATTGTAAAATCACCAAACACAATTACACACATAATAAAAACACATATAATAACACCAAAGCACATTGTTTTATTAATAATCAACATTGTATTACATTGTACATCGATTACAGAACACAGTTGTCACATCAACGATAATTATCGGTGATAGATACTCATTAGTAATATAGGTGTAAACGATTCGTGATCGAACTTGCCTAGGCTCGTTAGCCTAAAAGAGCTCAAGCTTGGGTCGTGCTAGAGCTCGGCTCATATCTTACATATGATCTCTACAAGTGTAAAATCTTCCACATTGTTCCAATTGTAACAATAAGATCTTGATCCTATCCGACCTTTATCGACCTGAATTAATGAACCAATGGTACTAGTAACTAAGTTCCACAAAAGAAATTCATATACACATGATAGTTTTACATGTGTTTTTCCTTACGCATACTTGAACACAATTGCATATATACATGCTTAGTCCTTCTATACACTAAACTTTCCATGGGTTCATATCCAAACCCATAACAAATCACACTATCGGTCGTGCCTAATACTGTAACACCTCGACCGCGTAATACAACAAACCGCGGCGGAAACATCGGGGAGTCATATCACAGAATCATTGTTTCACAACACATGGTATTTGAAGTTTTGTTTTATTTCATTTATAGTCTCATTGTTTTGATACAAACCAAATAAGTACAAACAATTGTCTTTCGAGTTTTAAAGTCACTAAGGCCCGCATCTATCCTATGTGAAGCAAGCATTCATATCATCAAACAAGAGATCCTGAAACATATGTGAAAATAAAACGTCAACATAAAAATGCCTGTGAGTAACATAGGTTTTGTGATTTAGATTCATGGCTTTGGATATTTTAAGAAAAAGGACATGTTTTCAAAAATAGCCATGAATCCTTGTAAAAAGTTTGGTATCTAAAATACCTTGCTTTTTGATAAAAGGATTTATAGTATATACAAAGTATCAGCCGCTCTAGTACACATGCTAGTACACCGAAGCACAAAGTCGCTTGTCATCGAGTTTTCCAGTACTGAACTGCTGCCGAAGTGCCGTTTGACTGTAATCATTGTGAGATCAATATACAAGGCAAATTTAAGTGAAACAAGCTGTTTTTTGTGTCCGTTTCTTAGTTTCCGCCTCTGAAACGGATTAGAACAACTCTGATCGACTCGTTTGGGTCACGCGCACGATCCTACAACAATCGTTCAACATTCGAATTTCTCTCTCAATTTCTCTATAGTATGAGTAATTCCCGGGCATTATACCCCCTAATTAGCGAAGCCCTGCCTCGTTGTAAGTATTATAACCCCCGGTTACGTATTAGATACGCTGCCCGATTGATCTAGTGCTCCGTAATGGCTATCGAGGCTCTGCCCGACGTAGTCGTTGGAGTTCTGTCTCGGGGAGGGTATAACTAATGTAAATATTGGATTATTATACTAACGCGTGTGTATTTTTAATTTATTAGATTATAACCAGGAAATTACAGGGAAAAACCTAAAATAGCAATGTGAGTAATCCTTCTTTTTGCAAACTCTTTTTACAAAACCTCAATGTTTTAAATTATATTTCACAGTGATTGAGTATTTGTAATTCTACAATTATTGTCGGTATGTTAGGGTTTTGTATACAAAATTTGTTACTACACAATGAGTAGTAACATTACCACCAGTCAGGATTGACAGTACCGTGGGTGGTAATTAAAGTAGATGTAAACAAATGTAATTGCTGGATTGCCGTCAATATTATACAATGATAAATCTGGTCTTAATTAAATTGGGATTCGCTCACTAGTATTTCCCACTGACAAAATATTTTTAAACGCGGTTCAGGTAACAAAATGTGAAAGCCAAATAGAAGCCAGCTGGACATCATTGAAGGCTTGGAAAAGTGGCTATAAAAGTTACCTAAATAAAGAAGATGTTTTTATTCAATAAATTAGGGTTTATCCCTATAAACATGTTTGTAATAGAAACTTGGGTATTTCCCATGTGTTTATTATTATAAAAATGGGGTATTTTAGTCTGATAAAATATTTCCTAACTACGGTCCTGATGTAAATTCCGCTGCCAAACTGATAAACACCGATACCACTGATACTTGTTCGCGGCCGCCCTTTCCCAGGTGACTAGGGGCTGCGGGTTACGACAGAGAGTGGTATCAGAGCTACAACCACTAATTTCAGCCACATAAGTGTTCTGCTGACATTGAAATTGCCAATTCTATTAGGAAATAACCTATGAGGCTATGTGCATACGTGTATATTATTATTTTGTGTTATTTGACAATTTGTTAGTTTATAATATGAGTGTTCAAGGTCCGTCAGACGCTTATCGTCAACTGTCTAGTTCTCCTAGAGAGGAAGGAACTTCTTCCCAGCCTACCCCCTTGGGGTATTCAGCTGACACAGAAGAGCGGATTTTCATATTCAAAGCCATTCCCTACCAAAAAGAGAGGATGGTTCAGTCGGGGAGCTCACGAGCGTAGGAAAAGAATGAGAAAGTTACAGCAACAACGAGCTTTAGCAGCTGCAAATAGGGAGATGAACGCTCAAACTAAAGATATAATCAATAGGAGACTAGCCAACTTTCACATCTTAGCTATCACTGCTGCAGACCCAAATTTAGAACAAATCATTGCACCACAACCACTACCCTTGTTCCCAACATAACCCATGGAAATAGAACCGAACCCAGGAAACCAGATTCCCTTACCTGCCTTCGACCCAACCGAAATCCCTAGAGTTCCAGCACCCCATCCTCCAGATTATGACCCATGGTTTGACGACCATAGAGATTATCAAGAACTCTACCCACTAGAGGAACCTATACCAAACCCAGTAGCACCTTACCCTAACCTTGACCCTCGAGATCCCTATTGGGATAATGACCAGTATGTTCGGGAAATCCTAGAGAACCCATATCCACATGAGGAACCGATGCCCTAGTACCCTGACCCGATACCAGCACCCGCACCACCCATGAGTACCGAGAACATACAGGAACTCCGCACTTTTGGTGAGGAGTTGTTAGATGAAAGTGAAAAGATAAGGCAAATATGGGAGAGGCTCGTTTGGAAGTATGACGAGCGTAATATGCATATTGGATGGACCCCCACTAGTAATAATAATAAATAATAATAAAATAAATATATATGTATGTAGGTTGAATATATATATATATATATATATATATATATATATATATATATATATATATATATATATAGGAACAGGATCAGGAGAGAACGCCTCAAAGTGTGAGAACGATTCTCAGCCACAAGATCTTAGTGGTTTGTGGCTGAGATTGATGTGGTGGTATTTTTGTAAATAATAGGTGTCTTGGAACTACCAGGAGGGGTAAAATAGGAAGATCAAATCAAAGGTGCACATGCTAATCACATGCCATTTCACCCCATCATATTTAAACGACAATAACTTTTTTATACGTGATTATTTTTCGAAAAAAATTACACCATAAAACTTAGCGTTTTTTAATCTTTCCAATGAGTATACTATTGATATACTTTTTGAAAAAAATAACTGGGTTTTATGGCGTTTTTCTGAACTGGGTGTTTTATGGCGTTTTAGACTAGGTATTTTCATGGCGTTTTTTGAACTAGGTGTTTTTATGGCGTTTTAACTAGGTATTTTCATGGCGTTTTTCTGAACTGAGTGTTTTATGGCGTTTTCAACTGAGTTTTTTCATGGCGTTTTTCTGAACTGCGTGTTTTACGGTGTTTTTACAGTACAAATTATGATTTTTCAGAGCTCAAAAAATATTAATTTAGGCGGATGGCTAAAAAAAATGAGTTTTCTGTTATGGCGTTTTAGTTAAATACTAGTTAAATACTTGTGTTCACACTTGTTTACACTTGTTCACACTATAAGTTATACTTTGGACCCTGAAAATATAGTTTTTTTTTGTTATGGCGTTTATGAATTCTTTTATTTCCAATCAAAGCTGCGTGTATGATGAAACTAATTAAATACTTGTGTTCACACTTGTTTACACTATAAGTTACACTTTGGACCCTGAAAATATAGCTTTTTTCTGTTATGGCGTTTTAACTAGGAGCAGGCTCAAAAAATTGGTTTTTTTGAGCTGTTGTAAATTATAGCTCAAAAAATAGCTTTTGAGTGTTTTATGGCGTTCAAAAAAATGGTTTTTTTTGAGCTGTTGTAAATTATAGCTTAAAAAAATAGTTTTTGAGTGTTTGGCGTTTTTCTAAATTGGGTGTTTTTATGACGTTTTATTTGAACACCCAGTTCATGTGAGTGGATTTTTTTGACAATATTACCCCTTAGTGTAATTTAACATCAATGCCACATGTCACCACCAAAATCGTTCTCACCGTTCTCACACTTTTCACCGTTCTCTCTAAATCCTGACCCTATATATATATATATATATATATAGAGAGAGAGAGAAAGTATAATGTACAAAACGCCTTAACGTACATTAACGTACGCGACCAAATAGAACGTGCGTAATTATGATCCCATGCGTGATTATCTCCAATTTTTGATCA
The DNA here is from genome assembly GCA_030545235.1 of Helianthus tuberosus. Lineage (NCBI taxonomy): Eukaryota > Viridiplantae > Streptophyta > Magnoliopsida > Asterales > Asteraceae > Helianthus > Helianthus tuberosus. The sequence continues at coordinate 16,473,537 of CM060392.1, forward strand.
ACTGAACGTGCGTAATTATGATCCATGCGTGATTATCTTCAAAAAATTGATCCCATGCGTGATTAACTGCTCCCATGCGTGATTAACTGATCCATGCGTGATTATTGCCCTGATCTGATGGTTGGGACTGTCGCGTACGTGAAGTACGATAAGGCGTTTTGTATGTTAACCCCCCCCCTCTCTCTCTCTCTATATATATATATATATAATATCCACTAAAACAGATAATTCAATAGCTACTGATGCATACTAGTATTGTACTTTAAATTCCAATTACGGTTTGTAATAGATATAAATATCTATAAAATAGAGTAAAGGTCACAATGCACGACGATTTTGATCAATATGTTTGTTGTGTGATTAGTTGCATCAAATATTGTTTTGTGATATTAATACCTGATAATTGTTTGTAAATCCAGATGGACAATGAAGCAAATCAGGAAAACCAGAATAATGATAATCAAATAATTAACAGCGCCATTCGACACATAGTAACCCAATGAATTAGAGATGCTATGCCATATATCATCCAAAATGTTAAAAAAGCGGAAAATAATAACAGTAATAGTGGAAGTAAGCGACCACCTACTAAACCTAGTCACAGCGTAAACAATGGACCATTACTTCAATTGCCTATTCCAAAAAGAAGAAGATGTCACACCCTGACTTTTGCGGAAGCGTGATTATGGTGTGACTTTCTTAATACCATTGCATTCAATCATAACAACAACTATATGATAAAACCATAGATTTGTCATCCATTAAATAAGTTTGAAAACATCACAACATCATTGTTTAAACATATACTTCAAATTCAAGTTTTACAAACCATACGAATTGTTTAAGAGTTCACTAAGGACTCATCAGAAGATATTAAATAAAACCCAGGTTTGGAAGATGGGTCTCGTCCAGGAATAGGACACACTGACCAAACCCAAAGACCATGGATGACATCTTTATTCCTAACGCAGCAAGAAACTTCCAACGCCCGCCAGATCCACTTACTAATTCCCTGAAATACATGTATTTTGAAAACATCAACAAAAGTTGAGCGAGTTCGTGTGTTTGTTTGTGTGTATGAATAAACCTTTGAAATTATTGTAAGTATGTATGTAAGTTTATAAATCCCGGTATGAAAGCAACAAGGAAAACCGGATCACCAATGGTTTGCATGGCCATTGATATGTGTGACGTGGGGAAAGCTCAAACCTAGCAGATTTTGCACCGGGCTTCCGGCTGTAAGACATAGTCAACCCATGGGCCAACCCTGGTCCAACATGGGCGGGGCTCGCTACACCCAAATAGATCTATCACTCATGTCCCTCGGTCCTACAACGAGGATTGACGGGCTTAAGCGTTATACCCACCACTCACATGATCTAGGTGTACCCTTCCTTAGCTAACCATACCAATTAGTAATGTTTGTAAACAGTTGTAACATGTACTTCACCCCCGAAGTTATAAAACTAAAAACAGTAAAGAGAAAAAGGTGGTCACGAACTCACAATCTTGCGTCTTCAACAATCGTAACTCAAGCTTCTCTGGTGAACACGACTACCTACAACGTACTAATGTCTATTAGACGAACGGGCCGTGCCTTGACTTAGTATTAATGTCCTTGAGTTACGTTTCTTTTGTGTCTTCGATATTATTCCAAGTTATATAATTATTTGTTAAAATAATTAATATTTTGACTTAAATTATATTTATAAATTTTTGGAATAATTGTTAAACAATATTATTGTAATAATACTTCCCTAGTATTTATACTTGTATTCTCTTATAAGTTCCAAAAATCAATATATTTTCAAGTCCACTTGGAAAATATATATAAACTCATTTTTCACAAAAATGATATATTTCATATTTATTTGAGAAAATATATATTTCTCCCAAAAGTATTGTATTTCATGTTTGTGTAAGAAAATATATATTTCTAAAAAAATAATATATCTTCTAAAAATTTCAAGAAAAATATATATTTCACCCTTGCCAAAAATAATATATTTTTCTCTTGTCAAAAATATGATATATTCTTGTAGTAATTGTAAAAATTATATTTTTACTTCCTTGGTGTCCAAAATATTATTTACCAAAATATTCTTTGTGAATATATTTTCTGGAATATTTCGTAAGTCTCATATTTCATAGTTCGGTTGCATCAATATTTTATGTAACTATGTATATCTATTCCTTGGAATTTTTGGTAATATTTTGGATGATAATTCTTGGTATTTTTGTGAGTTATATTATTTCAAGCCTTAAAATAATATACTAATACACAAGGTATGCACATAATCACACATATGTGTCTTCAATGTATATATATTCTAAATATATATTTAGCCACTTTTATTTATAAAAACCAACCTCCAACACTTATATTTTTGTATAAAAAATTATGGCAAAGTTTATGTGGAAAACTCATGGTTAAAATACACTTGTAAATATTTGTTTAAAAATATTTTTCTAAGTGTTTATATTTTTAGAAAATTTTGCCATAGTTTCCCCTAAAAATGGAGGTTTCCATGCTTTCAAGCATATCATTTTCTTTTGTAAAAATCATCACAATCAATTTACAATTATCAACAAATAATCTTTACTAACCAATCTTGCCAAAATCATGCATATTTCACTACTTCATGAACTTGAATATTTGTAAAAATTTGTAGTAATTCACTAGTATTCTTAGTAGGTCTTGTTACCCTTTAAAATGTGATCACTTCTTTAAAAACTTCATTTTTAAAGGAGTTCGATGTTTACAACTTCAACCCACATTTTCTAAAAATATTTCTTTATGCATTCTTTTTGTTACATAAGTGTTTATACACTTGTTTAACCACTAAAAACAAGTCTTGTTTATGTAAGAACCAAGATTATATGAAACTTATGTTTTTAACTTGGTTTCTTTGAAATACCATTCATAAATCTTTAGATCTATATGTTTAACAACTTACTTTGATCATGGTTTTTCAAGAAAACAACTTTATTCTTTCAAGTTCATGATTTTCATAAGGATGATCCATTCACTTTCATCAAGTTCATCCTCTCATCTTGCTAGACTATGTTTTTAATCATGATCTAGCAAGATCATATGATGATCAACATCATTTCTATAAACAATCAATGATCAACAAGCATAACAACTCATATTCATCAATATTACTTCATTTAACAAGCTTATGTTCATGTTTCATGCTTATGATCTTTAGTGTTCTTCAAGTTTTTGATCATGATTCATCTTTAACCACTTAAAATAGATGTGAAATAGAGTGTACAAGGTTCTTACCACTAGCTCAAGGCTAGGGATGATTCAAGTGTAGAAATCAAGAGGATAAAAGCAAACAAGAGAGGTCCTTGAACTTCCAATGCCTCCTAGCTTCCTTGTATGAACTTTAACACCCTTGTATATGTTTAGATTGGATGAGATTTGATGAATGATGATGATGGTGGTGGGTGTGTGTGAGTTCGGCCGAGAACAAGAGCAAGGTAGGGAGAGAGTAGTGTGTGTTTTGTGTGTGGAAGATTATGAGCTCTAAATCCTTCAACTTCTTCTTATAACCATGTTCTCACTTAAACCCTTGGGTAATATGTTTAGTAAAGCATTAGCATATCCATTATAATATTGAAATGAAATCCACTTGGTGGGGGCCATGTTGGGCCGTAAGATAGGTGGGGGGGGGGGGGTCTAGCATAGGTTTCAACTTAGTTAGTTGCTTAATAGTTCAAATCCAACTATTTGTTACATGTTTTGGTTATTAGGTATTTGTATGGGGTGTTATGATGTTCGGGGACCATAACTAGCTTGGTAATGTTAAAACAGTGCTTCTAGTGTAAATTTGATGTTTCGGGTAGTGTCCGGTTGTTCGGTTGGTTACTGGTTCGTTAAGGTGCTAAACTATGCAGTTTAGTGTTCTTTATGTACCCTTTTGTGACACTTTTGATTCCCGACACTTAGGAAAGCATTCAGTACCATTTAACCATTTTTCTGCATGATTTCAGATTGTTAAAATGCTAATTTTTGCTGAATTTTGCTGAATTCAGCACTTTGGGTGAGTTTTAGGCACTTTCCGACACTTAAACTATCACCTAGAAAAGCAGTTTTGTGATCCTTACTTTCCTACACACTATACTAGTGTAGTACTTGGTTTCTGGCTCATTCTGTGCCTCAATGCACTGTCTGTCTATGTGCTGAGTTCCATCAGCATCTTCCTGATTTATCAGATAATTGTGCTAACTGTACTTAATGCATCATTTGAGGCAATATAGCTCTCATGCAATATTGGTATGACATTTGACAATGTATGATGCACATGTTTGTGTATGGCAGTAATCAGAATGCAGTTAATTGTAATTTCAGCACAGTCATTAAGCACTATTCAAGATTCATTAATTGTATGGATACCTGGATTTTTGATAGTTGTCACAGAAGAACCATGTCTTATGGTTGTTCTTACAAAGAATTATGGTCCTGCAAACTGAAAGAATTCTCAGGCAATGAAGGAGCCATTGCAGCTCTACACTGGATAGAAAAGACTGAGGCAGTCTTAAGAATAAGCAAGTGTGTAGAGGAAGATAAAATCATGTTTGCCTCCAATCTTTTTAAGAATGCCGCTCTAGAATGGTGGAACACTATTCTCTAGTCTAGGGGAAGTGACAGAGTCTATAATATGGAATGGACTGAGTTTAAGAATATAGTTGAAAGGAAATTCTGTCCTCCCAATGAAAAAGAACAAATAGCTAATAAGTTCTTAAACCTTAGAATGACTGGAGTAGATTGTAAGGGTTAGACTACCATATTCTTCGAATATGCTAGAATAGTGCCAACCCTAGCTTCACCAGAACCAGTATTAATCTACCGTTACATCTGGGGATTAATCAGTGAGATTAGACATGTAGTCAAGGCAGCTAGATCACCAACCATAGAAGAAGCTGTAGAACTAGCAAATACCTTGACAGATGAATTGGTGTGTACACAAGAAGAAAACCAGAGGAAGAACCTAGTCCAGAAACTTACCCAGGAATTTCGCTACTGTAATTCCAACCGTGGGAAGAACGTAGGTTCTACTTCTGCACCTTATTGTAAGGCCTGCAAGAAGAAGCATTCAGGAAGATGCTGTACATACTGCAACTTCTGCAAAATACCAGGACATAAAGAAGAAGATTGTAGGAAGAAACCCAGTAATGAAGTGTGCTTCAACTGTGTAGAAAAATGGCATATCATACCAAATTGTCCGAAACTAGCTCTAGCCATGAACAACAAGACTACTAAGAATGCTAGGGCATTTGTTCTGACAGCCGAAGAAGCAAAGATGATTCCGGACGTGATCGCCGGTACGTTTTTAGTTAATGATGTTTTTGCTAAAGTATTATTTGACTCTGGTGCGAACCAAACTTTTATTAATACTTCATTTTGCAAACTTCCCAATCAACCATTAACTAAACTTCAACAAGAATGTCTAGTAGAGACAGCAAATGGAGAATCCATTAAGATTACTGAAATCTTGCAGGGAGAAAGAATAGAAATTTTAAACCAAAATTTTATTGCTAATCTTTACCCAATGAATCTGGCTGGAGTTGATATTGTATTAGGAATGGATTGGTTAGTAGCAAATAAAGCCAGTATTCTATGTGATCAAAAGTCAATCTAAGTAATTTCACCAAAGGGTGAAAATATCACAATTAAAAGAAATAAACCATCTCGATCCACGAAATTCATCTCTGTGATGAAAACAGTAAGTTGTGCAAGAAAAGGGTCACTAGTGTATATGATTTCCATAATCATTAACACTAAAGGAAAAGAATTGAAAGATATCCCCGTAGTATCTCAATTCTCAGATGTCTTTCCAGAAGAATTACCAGGACTACCGGCAGATAAAGAAGTTGAATTCAGAATCCATCTGCTACCAGGAACAGTATCAATTGCCAAGTCACCTTACCATTTGGCACCAGCAGAGATGCAGGAATTAAAGAAACAATTGGACGAACTTTTGGAAAAAGGATTCATACAGCCAAGTTCATCACCATGGGGAGCACCGATCATGTTTGTCAAAAAGAAAGACGGGTCAATGTGTATGTGCATTGATTACCGAGAGTTGAACAAGGTCACGATAAAAAATCGATACCCGTTACCGAGGATCGATGATCTGTTCGATCAACTACAAGGAGCTCGATTCTTTTCTAAGATCGATTTACGCTCAGGATATCATCAATTGAAGGTACAGGAAGAGGACATTCCTAAAACTGCCTTCAGAACAAGGTATGGTCATTATGAATTTACCGTCATGCCATTTGGTTTAACCAATGCCCCAGCCGCATTTATGGACATGATGAACATAATATGTAAGCCATATTTGGATAAATTCATAATTGTCTTTATAGATGATATTCTCATTTACTCTAAGAATAAAGAGGAACATGCAGCTCATCTGCATGCACTCCTAAATTTGCTGAGAAAAGAAAAGTTTTATGCTAAATTTTCAAAATGCGAATTTTGGTTAGAAGAAGTGCAATTTCTTGGACATTTAGTTAATCATGAAGGAATTCATGTGGATCCCACAAAGATCAAGGCAATTACTAAATGGAAAGTCCCTGAATCATCAACGGAGGTTAGAAGTTTTCTAGGACTGATAGGTTATTATAGACGGTTTATCCGAGATTTTTCAAGAATAGCCATTCCTTTAACAAAAAATAACCTGTAAATCAATTAAGTTTGAATGGGGACCAAAACAAGAAGAAACTTTTAGAATCCTTAAGCAAAGATTAACCAACGCACCCATACTAGCGTTACCAGAATGAATTGAGGACTTTGTAGTATATTGTGACGCTTCTAAGTTAGGTTATGGATGTGTATTGATGCAACGTCTAAAGGTTATAGCCTATGCGTATAGACAACTTAAGAATCATGAAGAGAATTATTCAACCCATGATTTAGAATTAGGAGCCATAATTTTTGCCCTGGAAATTTGGAGACATTTTCACCGATCATAAGAGTTTAAGATATGTTTTTGGGCAAAAGAGTTAAATATGAGACAAAGATGCTGGATGGAAATTCTTAGCGATTATGATTGTAGTATCCAGTATCATGCAGGAAAGGCTAATGTAGTAGCTGATGCTTTAAGTCGAAAGTATCATGAAAAGCCCAGAAGAGTACGTTCTCTTTGTGAAATCTGTGCCTCCACGGCCATCAAACAAATACCAAATCAATGAAATATTGTATTTCATACTTGGGATTTGTATAAATATGTGTATCATTTGCACATATCAATTCCTGTTCGATTTCGAGCTCTGAATCGCTTTCTGGGAAGTTATACGCAAACTGATGCATAAACGTAATCAGTTTAATGCGACAAACACTCTAGAATAGTGACATGGGCTTAACATACCTTAAATAACCTTTACATAACTTAGAAATAAGTTTTGGAGGGTTTGGTGTGTCAAAATCAAGTTTATTCGATCGCAGGGACTATTTGCGTCAAACTGCAAAAGTCTGCTGATTCGTATGGTATCGAACATTCCGGAACTTGACCATAAGTTAAACATACCCTAAATACCCTTTACATAGCTTAGAAATAGGCTTTGAGGGGTTCGGTGTGCTAAAATAAACTTTTTGGTCAATCAGGGACTAAAAGCGTCAAAAGTGCATAAGTTTGCATTTTCGCGCATATCTTACGTTCTGAATATATCCGGACATCCAAAAGTTTATGTAATCATTAAAATATTTTATTTTAGTGATTGGCATGATAAAATTCCATTCGTCGCGTAATTTGGATCGTTATTCGCGTGCGTTTGTGTTTCGTCGTAATTAACCGAACAAAGCAACCGTATGACCAAACAAACCGACATGCGACATGTTTTTGGGCATATTTTAAGTTCCCTATACTTTAAACTTCATTTTAGAGCTTTGAGATGGGGTTAACGGGGATTAAACGTGTCAAAAATGCATCAAAAACCAAGTTTTAGGCCTGTAGGGACTAAAATTGTAATTCTGCCAAAGTTTGCTAGGAGTGGGGCGTAAGCCCAAGCCTATTCTTACGCGGCCCGCGTCAGACCTTCAGCACAGAAACATTGAATCTGGTCTTTGAGCCTGTTTTGATGGTTTTTAACCCCAGATTTTGGATGCTATGGGCTAGATTTTGATGGTTTTTATGTACCCCTTGTATTACAAAACCTTGTGCCCACATGTATGGCCAAGATCGAAGCACGATTTGCGATGAACGATCCTAACGGTTGTGGGAATTATATAAATACCCACAATTTTTCATTCATTCCTCACACCTTGATTCATTTCTGCTCTAAGTTGGGGTTTCCACACCTCATACCTGAGCAACTTGAATCAAATCTCCATTGATTGGACCCTTTGTAAGTTTCTTTCGTGCTTTTATCGCTTTTCAAGAATGAAAGTCAAACCATGTTTGACTTTCTGCTTTGACCACGAGTTGGTCAACACAAAGTTCGTTCGAACTTTGCAACGTGAGCGTAATCACGATGGTTATAGTTCCTTGTGACTATACCTACTGATTACCACATTGATTAGGTGTAGTGACGAGTCATAGTTTCGGTCAAAATGCGTACTTATGCGTATTTTGCAACCAAACTATTCTTGGGTATCAAAACCGTTTTTTTTTATATCAAACTTGTTTTCTAACTTTGTTAGACATGTTTTAACATGTTTAACTCGTCACTTTTAGTTTAGTGCTTATATAGGGTCGTAAGATAAGCGGTCTAAACAACCGCTTAGACTTTCGAACCCGACCCGTTTGGTCGATCATTAGGATCCGACCAAACATACTTTGTGACCATAGTTGTATAGGGAATAACCTTCCGAGGTTATACCTTATGGTCACTTCGTTTAGTTAGTTGTATGATAGGTAGTTGATATGCCTTAGGAAAATGACCAAAATGCCCTTTTTACGCATAAATTCATTTTAAGCATATGTAACCTAAATTTTTATATCTAAACTTATCAGGTAACATTATTAGACATGTTAAGGCATATAATACTTGTCATAGGACTAGTTAAGCGGTCCGAACGCGTTTACGCGAACGACGCGTTAAAGTAGCGTAAGCTACCTAAACGGGTCGTAATGGGTCGTAAGCACTTAGGTTAGGTTTTGATTTAGTATGTAGGCTTTGTTAAACCATATCACATGAGTTCCAATACTCATTTGGTTTACAAAACCTCATTCTATCCGATCTTCAGATTTAGGTCCGGTTATTTATGTAGTTATCTATATTAGGTGCCGATTGATTTCCGTAATCCTTCTAGCTTTGCTTGGTTGTTATTCAAGACTTCTAAGCATTCTCATGTGAGTACATAGTTCACCTATGTTACTGTTTTTAATTGTTTTGGGGTGATTCATATGTGTTAAATGATTTCGATGTTTTTAACGATGGTTTCAAAAATGATTAAAATGGTTTATATTAAATTAATAACGATTTCGATAATCTGAACAAATTTGTTGGGAGTAATTACATAACAAATAACATTCATTAGTTTTGGCAGAACCGACCAGTATTAGGTTATGGTACCATAAGATCTAACAAATCCCGTTATCAGACTGCACCCATGGTTATGTGTGGGGGGTATGTGGGTAACGACTGAATCTGTGATTGTTAACTTACCCTTTGGTGGTTTGTTAATGCGAGAAGCGATAGGAGAGTTGCGAAGGTTTGGATGTTATTAGCGAGGCGACCAAAAGTAGTTTCACAATTAAAACGAGAATGATTTAAATGATTTAAACGAGTTAAACGATTTTGGAACAATTTAAACGAGTTAAACGATTTTGGAACAAATTAAACGAGTTAAACAAATTGAACAAACGATTGGTTTTTGGTTAGTGTTTAGATAACGGGACGGGTGTAATGTGATGAAAACATGGTAGATACGCCGCTGGTACTTTTTATATATAAGTATTTTCATCATATTACATACCGTGGCGTTATTTAGTTCACTTGGGTTAACGATTTTGAAACGATGTCACACAACGATGTTTTCTTAATAATATAAACCGTTCGAGTTTTATCAACGAGATGATTTACAATTTGGTTTTCTTAAATAAATGTTTTGGGTTAAGAATCATGGCTACGAGATTTTATAAGTTATAACCATCTTGATTTGAGTTGGTTAATTATGTTGCAATACTATACACTTTTCAAAACAAGGTTTTTACTTTTGACTCTTATAGTCTAATGAGGTATTGCAAACATGAAAACTAGCCATGAATCCGACACTCTCATAAAACCTATGTGCTCGCCAGCATTTCTTTGCTGACTTTGTTTTTACATATGTTTCAGGTGTTGATTGAATGATGTTGATTGCTAGGATGCAAGCTCACTTAGGACTGGACGAGGCCTTAGTGACTTAATAACAATAATAGACTATGTATAACTTGTTTGTTTAAATTTCAAGACAATGTAAATGGTTAATCTTTAAATAAAACAAAACTTCAAATTTCCGTGTGTTATGAAACAATGATTCTGCCACGACACTCCCCGACGTTTCCGCCACGGTTTGTTGTTTTAACGCGGTCGGGGTGTGACAGAAGAGTTGGTATCAGAGCTCTTGGTTATAGGGAATTAGGTTATTAGTAATGCTTCGACCTAGTCTATAACCTTCCTAGGACCCTAACATAAGATTCTTGTGTTTAGATCGTAAAACAATACCGTCACTTATCCTTAGGTGACAACCACAACAAGAACACAAATTTCAAATCCACTTTGAAAATCCAATCATCTGTTCTAGGATGATTTATTATTGATGGGATTTTAACATGTTTATCAAAGCAATTTCATCCATATGAAATAAAAACGCAGTGGAAATAATGTTTAAAACATGTTACTTTTATAAGATATAAAACCATTTATATGCAAAATCCCAAAACCCGGATCCATATATGAAAATGCATACTATCAAACACAACCATAGGGTGTTTAGAAAACTACCTTCTTGGAGTAAAGAACTTGAAATGGATGATACTTCTTGAATGGTTGCCTTCAAGAGTAGAAGACCTCAAGCTTGTATACCCCAAGCTTCCAACAAACACCACGAGTTTAGCTAGGATTTCTCACACTTGAATCAAAACCGAAAAACTCCTTGAACAACCTCTTATGGCCGAAATTTTGAGAGAGTTTTTAACAAGTCTTGCACTTTGAGATTATCTCTTCTATCTTTTTATTTTTGTCATACAAAAAATATATAAAAGATGAGAGAAGAGCCACCTCCTTTTTGCCCAATCAAGAGGCTTCTTCCACATGCAAGATGCATGAAAAGATATTGGACCAATTTCTTTGGTTAGAGAAAAAGGGGGGCCGGCCCTATGTGGGTGTTTTAAAAAAAAACAATTTTATTTTATTAAATAAAGTCTTGTTTATTTTTATAACTTTTATAAAATAAACACTATATGTTTTCAAGACTTTATGCACCTCTTTTAAAATGTTATTTAACTTATTAAATAACAAACATAAAATATTCTCTCATAATAAATTATCCACATAATTTATTGGTTTATCAAGTGTAATTATTTAGAAAACCAATTTCTAAATATTGTAAGTGTTAATATTTATTTGTTTGATCATATCACAAATAAATAATATAAGTGTTTGTCTAGCTTGTTATTGGGTATGACTCGACTTGGATCATAACGTACTAGCCACATCAATTTAATATGTGTCTTGGGCATACAGAGTCCAACAATCTCCCACTTGCACAAGATACATAGAAGATTGATGCAAGCAGTAAATGACGCCTAACTACGGTTTACTACCCCCAATACGTATGACTATATTTGCCATTCAATAACATCATCCCTTTCAAGTCCCTTACTTGAACATGATTTAGGTGAATTTATCATTTATCCTTTCGTTACAGATGTCATGTTAAATCCAGAGACATAGAGTGATCACTCTCTGTTGATTTAACTTTATCAGGCCTTAGACATCTTACTCTCAACGAATAAGAGGAACAAATCCCTTCTTGACTACATACGTCTCTCACAATCACCTTGTACCACACCTGAGCTCAACCTTATGTACTGTCATATTACTGACAGCGAAGAAATAAGTCAAGGCATAATATTTGGTGAATATCAAGACCCAATATGTATCTCAGGTCAGAGGATACTATGATATTCGCCTTAACTCAAAATTTACTTATGATCAATCACAAATGATTCCATGCAGTAATATTTGAGAGCGAGTCAGTCCAATATTTGTATCCCACAAATATCTATGAACTTTGGTAGCAACACTTTGCTCTATATTCATATCTAATGAATATCCACCAATCCAAGTTCATAATAGTCTTACATTCATATTTGTTCCCACAATTATGATCGACTACGGACATTTAGAATAATTAACTCATTCACGGATTTAAACATGCTAATATGAAACGTAACTCGAAATACCATAAAAGAGTTAAAATAACAATTGTTTCAATATCCAAATACAAAATAGATCAAATCCAATCACTAGAATATCGAAGTCCTAAGGAACATGTATGACCCTCATGTTTTCCCCTGTCAAGGAGCTTCGTGAGTGGATCCGCAATGTTTTGATCGGTGTGAACTTGGCGGATACATATCTTTCCTTTTTCAACTTCATCCCTTATGTAGTTGAATCTCCGCTCGATATGTCTAGTCTTTTGGTGCGCACGAGGTTCCTTGATTTGAGCAATCGCACCCTCGTTATCACAAAAGATCTCTAGGGGGTCTTGAATGGTAGGGACCACCCCTAGGTCGGCTATGAATTTCTTCAGCCAAGCAGCTTCCTGGGCTGCCAATGAAGCGGCGATGTATTCTGATTCTGTAGTGGACAATGCTACCACGTCTTGTTTTGAGCTCTTCCAAGAGACTGCTCCTCCATTTAAAATGAAGACATATCCCGATTGCGATCGAGAATCACTTCGATCGGTTTGGAAACTCACGTCCGTGTAACCCTTTACAACGAGTTCCTCCTCACCAGATCCATATATTAAGAACATATCCTTTGTCCTCCTAAGATATTTCAATATACTTTTAACAGCCATCCAATGACTGTTACCTGGATTCTGCTGGTATCTACTCATCATGCTCAAGGCGCATGACACGTCCGGTCTGGTGCATATCATTGCATACATGATGGATCCTATAGCTGACGCATATGGGATTCTTTTCATTTTCTCTTGCTCATCCTTTGAGCTTGGACATTGAGATGTATTCAATATTGTCCCCTTTTGAATAGGTACAAAACCTCTCTTAGAGTTCTCCATTTGGAACCTATTCAAGACTTTGTCAATGTATGCACTTTGGTTTAAACCTATCAAGCGCCTTGATCTATCCCTATAGACCTTTATTCCCAGAATGTAGGCGACTTCACCAAGATCCTTAATGGAAAAACAACTTCTAAGCCAAGCTTTTACACCTTCCATGGTTGGAATGTCATTCCCAAATAGTAGAATGTCATCGACATACAGTACTAAGAAAGTGATGATGCTCCCACTAGCTTTCTTATACACACAAGCTTCATCACCGTTCTTGATGAATCCAAAATTCTTAATTTCTTCATCAAAACGATGATTCCAACTTCTAGATGCTTGTTTCAATCCATAGATTGATTTCTTTAACTTGCATACTTTGTCAGGATGTTTTGGATCGACAAAACCTTCAGGCTGAACCATATAGACATCTTCATCAAGATATCCATTAAGAAAAGCCGTTTTGACATCCAATTGCCAGATCTCATAGTCATAATATGCAGCTATGGCAAATAATATCTTGATTGACTTTAGCATCGCCACAGGCGAGAAGGTCTCATCATAATCAATCCCTTGAGTTTGAGTGAAACCTTTTGCTACAAGTCTTGCTTTGTAAGTATCCAAGTTACCATGCATATCTGTTTTCTTCTTGAAGACCCACTTACTTCCAACTACTTTGGAGTTAAGTGGTGGCACAACCAATTCCCAAACTTGGTTGTCATACATGGATTGCATCTCTATGTTCATGGCTTCAAGCCATTTGTCACAATCGGATTTTGACATTGCATCATGGTATGTGGTTGGTTCATCTGAATCTACCACGTAGCATCCATCCATGAAAAATCCATATCTTTCAGGTGGATTACTAATTCTACCAGATCTGCGAACATTTTGTGTGTTTTGATCAACCTCTTGATCGTTTTCAACAACCTCTTGTTGAGCGCTAGTATCAACCAAACGTGTATCGTCTTGTGGTTCTTGATCCTCCTCAAGTTCCACTGTTCTACCACTAGTTCCTTCCATAGGGAATTTAGCTTCTAAGAACTTACCCTTTCGAGCAACAAATACCTTTTGCTCGGTTGGGTCGTAGAAATAGTATCCTGTATCATCTTTAGGATATCCTACAAAGATACATTTAGTAGATCGGACTTCCAATTTATTTGGAGTGTATTGCTTAACATAAGCTTCACAACCCCAAACCCTTAAGAATGATAATGATGGAGGGTTTCCATGCCATATTTCAAAAGGTGTCTTTTCCACTTTCTTGGTTGGGGCCATATTTAGTATACGGACTGCAGAGAGCAAAGCGTAACCCCAAAATGATAGAGGTAATGTGCTTCTAGCCATCATAGATTGAACCATATCTAATAGAGTTCGATTTCTCCTTTCGGACACACCATTGTGTTGTGGTGTTCCAGGTGGAGTAAGTTCTGAAATGATTCCACAACTTCTAAGATGATCTTGAAAAGCACCACTTAGGTATTCACCTCCTCTATCGGTACGAAGGACTTTAATTGTTTTCTTGAGTTGATTTTCTACTTCACTTTTGAAGTGTTTGAACATTTCAAATGCTTCATCCTTGTGTCTTAGTAAGTACACATATCCATAACGACTATAGTCGTCGGTAAAGGTAATGAAGTATCTTTCACCATTCCTAGTCATCGGCTTAAAAGGACCACATACATCTGAATGTATGATGCCTAGTAAGTCTTTTGCCCTTTCAAAAGTTCCACTAAAGGGTGTCTTGGTCATTTTGCCTTGTAAACAAGATTCGCATACATCAAATGAATTATCTTCATTTGTATTCAGAAGACCATTTTTCTGAAGTGTATGCATGCGATTTTTGCTTATATGTCCAAGGCGACAATGCCAAAGATAGGAATCACCCAAATCCATTTTGAGTTTCTTGTTGGTTACTTGGTACATTGAGCTATCATATGATGCGTTATCATGATCTAATTCATAAATACCATTTAAAGACATAGCTTTAAAATAAAACGCATCATTCATAGAAACATAAATGTCTTGGTTAACAAAATCAAATTTAAAACCACATTGTCTCAAAAGGGAAACTGAAATTATGTTCCTAGTCAAACTAGGAGCATATAAAACATTCTTCAAAATCACTTCCAAACAACTTGGAAGCTTTAAAACGTAGTCTCCTTGAGCTTCGACTTCAACTTTTGCTCCGTTGCCCATAAAGAGACTACTATCTCCCCTCTTGTAATGTCTACTTCTTCTGAACCCCTGCAACGAATTGAAAATATGAGTTCCACATCCGGTATCTAGTACCCATGTGTTAGAAGAAATAACATTAAGCTCAACATGTATCATAAAGATAGTACCTGAGGTTTGCCCTGCATCCCTCTTGTTTTTCAACTCTTTGAGATAGGTCGGACAATTTCTCTTCCAATGTCCTATCTCACCACATTCAAACATGGGTCGTTCGTAGCAACCTTTTGCTTCTTCTCTTTTGGTTTGGTGGGTTCTGCTTTAGCTTTTCCCTTTCCCTTGACGTGTCCCTTCCTTTTAGCATAGTTTGCTTTAGAGTCGGGGTGGGGCCTCTTTTTGTTGCCTCCTTCATTGATCGCTAGGACGGGTAAAGCCTTTTTGCCCATTCCTGCTTCGGCCGTTTTGAGCATTGCATGAAGCTCACCAATGCTCTTATCCCATCCATTCATGTTGTAATTCATTACAAAGCTCTCAAATTTCTTTGTTAAAGAGTTGAGGATCAAATCCGTAGCCAACTCTTTAGAGACGGGACAATTTAGCCGTTCGAGGCGATCAATGTGGCTTTTCATCTTGAGAACATAAGATGATACCGATTGGGTTTCCTCCATTCGACATGCATGAAGCGCCCGAACAGTTTCGAAGCGTTCTACCCTTGCTTGTTGTAGGAACATTTCCTTTAACTGGGTAATCATGTCGTATGCCCTGTGATGTTCAAAATCCTTTTGAATTTCGGGAATCATAGTTCCCAACATGAGGCATGAGGCTTGCATGGAGTCCTCGGTATACTTAACCCAATCGTTGTAGGCTTCCACATCTTCCACGTTAGGTTCATCGGGAATAGGATCGTCCAACACATAGGATATCTTCTCTTGCTTGAGAACGATTCTCAAGTTTCGAAACCAATCCATGAAGTTGTTATGGTTGAGACGATCCTTTTCAAGGATGGTTCTTAGTGATAGGTTTCGGACGATTTGGTTAGTCGGGTTTGCATTGTTAGCGGCCATCTACAAAATTTAACAAGTTCAATTTTAGTATTTTCGATATTATTATATTTTAATCATTAATACCCTTTTGTGTCTTAAAGACAATTAATAATTAAAATCTAGAATCCAACGTTACATTTAAATATTGGTTAGGTGACCTTTATCCCTCTATTTAAATTAACAAGGTAGTCAACGTTTGACAATTGCAACTCTTTGCAACTTCTAGCCATATGGGATCGGTTAAACATCTTTATGTTTAGTTGGCATGTTTAATCCCATCAACACCTTTGTTCCCCATGCTTTGGTGACCCTAAGTTCATGGTTTCCAAATCAAGTCGTCCAACTTATACACACGTGTGAGTTTATGCACATAAGTGGTTAGGTGACCTTTATCCCACAAACATGATAAACCCACATCGAACATACAAGTTCCCTCAAATGTGGTTAGGTGACCTTTATCCCACAATAAGAGTTCCTAAGTGTTTCGAGTGTTGTATAAAAGGATGGTGTTTGACTTGTTTTATAAAAGGGTTTTTAATATTTTAAAATTCTAGTTTAGAAAATATTATGTACCATACATTTGCATGCATTCAAATCAATGGTACTTTGGTGAAAACTAATTTTCAAGGTTCTTTTTAATAAAACCCATTTTATTATAAAATCATTAATTTTTTAATAAAACTTTTATTAAACATTTTAATGATTTTGTCAAGAACCAATTTTACGCTTGTTGTTGATTATTAGTCTGTTAAGTCATGCATATCTACATATCATCTAAACAACAAAATAAACAACCACACAAGCATAACACACATAACAATAGGTGCATACCATAGCCAACTATTTTTGACAACACTTGTTAGCCGAAACAAGTGTGCCAAAAGGTCCTTCCTAAGGGGTGAAAAGTGACACAAGTAATGTGTCGATGAACTCCCACTTGATCCCGCATCAAAATGCTTCAAGTCTCCATCTTGTGTTGTGATTTCTCCACCTTCTTTGAGCTTCCAAAAGTCTTTTATTTTCAGCTCCAAACTCTTTTGGACTTCAAAAATGTGTTTTGGTTATCGGGTTAAAATCCCATTGAGAACGATGAAGTTCTTTGGACCGAATATTATGGTCCAAACCAAAAACGCATTTTTGTGTGCATCTTCTTTTACAAAATATATCCTAATACATTTTTTTTAGTAAAATAAAATGCACCTAATCTATTTATTTTACATACCAAATAAAAATAAATAAATTACATATCTTCTAATGGAAGAACAAAATAATAATTATTACAACCCATTGAAATAATAAATAACAACACAATCATTCAACACAAGGTCATGGCTAGGTCATATGCACCAAAATATATATATCCATATATATATATTAATTTCAAGAAGCATAAAAAAATGGTTCCCTTTTATAAACATTTTCGGCTATGTTCAAAAAACCGAAAAGGTAAGTTTTGTCCAAACAAACAAATCATCCATATGAAATAAAATTTTCAAGATTCTCTTATGCATGTAAGAAAATAATCTTGAAAAACAAAGGGTTAACCATGTTAAAATTTTCGGCCATATGGTTTTATTCAAACCCGAAACCCGAAAACTTTAATCTATTGAAGTATGCACTCATATAAGCGGCTCTGATACCATTGATGGGATTTTAACATGTTTATCAAAGCAATTTCATCCATATGAAATAAAAACGCAGCGGAAATAATGTTTAAAACATGTTACTTTTATAAGATATAAAACCATTTATATGCAAAATCCCAAAACCCGGATCCATATATGAAAATGCATACTATCAAACACAACCATAGGGTGTTTAGAAAACTACCTTATTGGAGTAAAGAACTTGAAATGGATGATACTTCTTGAATGGTTGCCTTCAAGAGTAGAAGACCTCAAGCTTGTATACCCCAAGCTTCCAACAAACACCACGAGTTTAGCTAGGATTTCTCACACTTGAATCAAAACCGAAAAACTCCTTGAACAACCTCTTATCGCCGAAATTTTGAGAGAGTTTTTAACAAGTCTTGCACTTTGAGATTATCTCTTCTATCTTTTTATTTTTGTCATACAAAAAATATATAAAAGATGAGAGAAGAGCCACCTCCTTTTTGCCCAATCAAGAGGCTTCTTCCACATGCAAGATGCATGAAAAGATATTGGACCAATTTCTTTGGTTAGAGAAAAAGGGGGGCCGACCCTATGTGGGTGTTTTTAAAAAAAAAACAATTTTATTTTATTAAATAAAGTCTTGTTTATTTTTATAACTTTTATAAAATAAACACTATATGTTTTCAAGACTTTATGCACCTCTTTTAAAATGTTATTTAACTTATTAAATAACAAAAATAAAATATTCTCTCATAATAAATTATCCACATAATTTATTGGTTTATCAAGTGTAATTATTTAGAAAACCAATTTCTAAATATTGTAAGTGTTAATATTTATTTGTTTGATCATATCACAAATAAATAATATAAGTGTTTGTCTAGCTTGTTATTGGGTATGACTCGACTTGGATCATAACGTACTAGCCACATCAATTTAATATGTGTCTTGGGCATACAGAGTCCAACAATTATAAGGTCTTGAACCTTCAAAGTCTTCAAAATCTCGTCAACGTTGGATTTTATAATGTGAACACATGCAATCTGGAAGGGTGGATGCCTGTACTCTAAGTTTTCTGTCTAAGGCTAGAGTGTTCGTACAAATCCACATAATCGGACCAGTCACTCTTACCTGGGAACTCTTGGGGTGAGTGTCCACTTATAGGCTAAAGCATGTCTTCGCGATACATTAATATGACTCGCTTACTTTGATTAATCACCGTCTCATTTGTTTGCATTAGGTAACAAACAAATGATCACAATTTTTATGCGTTGTCATTCTGTTTTGATTATCCGATAACATTTCACTTGTTTCTTCCTATGTCTTCCATTTCCTCTAGAATGTCTCTTCATCGCAGCTACGCTCAGATGTCCGAACTGGCTACCAAATTTGCCCAACGAATAGGCGTAGTAATCCAGAAGACTGCTGAATTAGCCGTTGCCATGTCTCGTCTCAATGATGAAGCCACCCGAGAAGCATCAAAGGAAGCAGAAGCCAAGCCTTCAAAAAGGTCAAAGAGGCGTAAAACCTCAAAGAATCCTCCAGCCGTTGCACCAAATAAAGCAGAGCCTAGCCAGGTGGCAACACCACCAGCCAAGAAGCCGTACTTGGGAACTGCTCCTTCGTGCAATCAGTGTAACCTCCATCACCATGCCAGTGTCAAATGCCGGAAATGTTTCAACTGTGGACTTATTGGTCATACGGCAAGAGTCTGTCGCCCAGTCACTGTGCTAAACCAAGCTATTCAGAACCCTATTCAATTTCAAGCAGATCCAACACAAGCTCGTTTTCCTCCTGGTACTTGCTACTTCTATGGCGAGACGAGTCAATTCAGGGATGAATGACCAAAGATTTTCAATGCAAATCTGACCCAAAGATGAGCATTTGGATGATTAGAAGATGCTGCTGCTTTGAATAATCTAAATCTTATGCTTTTGTTTCTTTTGTTTTTCTTGAACTCTGAAACGATATGTTTGGTTTATAAATAAATCGTTGTTCACAATTCTGATGTACAAATGTAGTTACATGTGTGTATGGCATACCCCTATGATACCTACACCAAAGAACTATGTTCTTTACAAACTACTCTTGTAGTTCTCCCATTCTTGTGATCGCTCATGATTTCCTCGAAAATTCTAAGTACTCGTTTCATTCTAAGAAACGAAGTACAGAATATAAGTGACATTTTGAGTAATCACTTTAAATCCTTGGTTAGAAACTAAGGATATTCTTCGATTTCGTACCCATATCATTTCATTCTAGTTTTTATAACAACATGCATAGTATATCTTTTTCAAAAACAACCTTCATAATTTCAAAATATTTCATATAGTTTGAAAACAATTTTAACACAATATATTTATTTAACGTATCAAGTGCATGATTTCAAAAGCATTATCCATGTTTTCAAAAACCTTATACATGATTACAAAATTCATCTCACATGATTTAAAAAAAACAATTTATAAACATCTACCATATGATTTCAAAAGTATTACGTAAGGTTTCAAAAACATTTTTGAAAAACCCCATGCATAGTTTTCGAAAAACATTCTGCTCGTATGTTGATTTAACATACGTAGTACCTAACCTCCGAATTCCGCTTCATATGTCGCCTCAACTCCATGAATATTCTACCTTGTGTTTCGACTTAAGCATGTCTAGTGCAAGGTTTCGAAGCGTCTCCCGCTCTTCGAATTCCAAAATCCATATAGGATCTTCTTATCTTCATGATTAGATCCTTGTGGATGATTATCGTTTAAATCGGAGTCCTTAACTGAATTCCTTGTATGCCTTAATAGGTACATTATAATTCAATAAGGACAAAGCCGCATTCCTATTAAGATCTTCCTATCTTCATAATTAGATTTTTGAAATGTTTAAAGTGCCAAATGAAATCCACGGATTGGATTCCTGGTGTGCTTTAAATACTCTTGTTCAAGTTAATAAAACAAATTAATAAAATGATAACAAATTAAAGATCAAGATAAACAATTATGTGATTGCGTGATTATGTTTTATGTGTTGTATTTTTGTGAAATCTGATTTTTCATTATCCAGGGCATCGTAGAATCCTCCATATCCTCATATGAGGGATTCATAGTAGGATATCCAAATGTACTACCTTAAATCCTTAATGGGCTTCTACGTAATAGTTAAGACCCTTGGATTATATAGTACCATTCCATAATTCTAAGGAGACCCTTTGGGTGGTCTAGTTAAAAAGATTGATTCAGAATCTGGTTAAGAATGGCATGTGATGATATAGCTGAAAAGACTCCTTGGTGGTCTATTTAAAAAGGATCACTTATTGATTTAATTAAAAGGACCCTATGGTGGTCTAGTCACAATCATCACATGTTCGTTCGTTATTTTCTTCCCCTACACATTATAAAAATGCACTGTGTGGACTATGCAAGGAATTACGTAATTATGGATGCATACATAATTATGAAATTCAGTGCACGGGAACCACGGTAAGATTTATCATGTGTAAGAACCGATAGTGGCAACCATAACAAAACATGAACAATGTAATGGAGGTACGGTGGACGCACCAATGGCGCTTCATATACTTGTATATAAGTGTCCCTCTTACATTGCAAGCATGATGTTATTTAAAGTTACTAGAAGTTCAGAACCCTAACCAGTGTTGTTTTATCTTTTCGACTTCATATTTCGAGCTCTCACAAGTTTCCTCTAAAATAAATTTCGGGACGAAATTTCCTGAAGTAGGAGAAACTGTGACATCTGTGCCTCCACGGCCATCAAACAAATACCAAATCAATGAATATTGTATTTCATACTTGGGATTTGTATAAATATGTATATCATTTGCACATATCAATTCTTGTTCGATTTCGAGCTCTAAATCGCTTTCTGGGAAGTTATACGCGAACTGATGCATAAACGTAATCAGTATAATGCGAAAAACACTCCGGAATAGTGACATGGGCTTAACATACCTTAAATAACCTTTACATACCTTAGAAATAAGTTTTGGAGGGTTTGGTGTGTCGAAATCAAGTTTATTTGATCGCATGGACTATTTGCGTCAAACTGCAAAAGTCTACAGATTCGTATGGTATCGGACATTCCGGAACTTGACCATAAGTTAAACATACCCTAGATATCCTTTATATATCTTAGAAATAGGCTTTGAGGGGTTCGGTGTGCTAAAATAAACTTTTTGGTCAATCAGGGACTAAAAGCGTCAAAAAGTGCATAAGTTTGCATTTTCGCTCATATCTTACGTTCTGAATATATCCGGACATCCAAAAATTTATGTAATCATTAAAATAATTTATTTTAGTGATTGGCATGATAAAATTCCATTCGTCGCGTAATTTGGATCGTTATTCGCGTGCGTTTGTGTTTCGTCGTAATTAACCGAACAACGCAACCGTATGACCAAACAAACCGACATCTGACATGTTTTTGAGCATATTTTAAGTTCCCTATACTTTAAACTTCATTTTAGAGCTTTGAATTGGGGTTAACGGGGCTTAAACGTGTCAAAAATGCATCAAAAACCAAGTTTTAGGCCTGCAGGGACTAAAATTGTAATTCTGCCAAAGTTTGCTAGGAGTGGGGCGTAAGCCCAAGCCTATTCTTACACGGCCCACGTCAGACCTTCAGCACAGAACCATTGAATCTGGTCTTTGAGCCTGTTTTGATGGTTTTTAACCCCTGATTTTGGATGGGATGGGCTAGATTTTGATGGTTTTTATGTACCCCTTGTATTACAAAACCTTGTGCCCACATGTATAGCCAAGATCGAAGCATGATTTGCGATGAACGATCCTAACGGTTGTGAGAATTCTATAAACACCCACAAGTTTTCATTCATTCCTCACACCTTGATTCATTCCTGCTCTAAGTTGGGGTTTCTACACCTCATACCTGAGCAACTTGAATCAAATCTCCATTGCTTGGACCCTTTGTAAGTTTCTTTCGTGCTTTTATCACTTTTCAAACATGAAAGTCAAACCGTGTTTGACTTTCTGCTTTGACCACGAGTTGGTCAACACAAAGTTCGTTCGAACTTTTCAACGTGAGCGTAATCATGATGGTTATAGTTCCTTGTGACTATACCTACTGATTACCACGTTGATTAGGTGTAGTGACAAGTCATAGTTTCGTTCAAAATGCGTATTTATGCGTATTTTGCAACCAAACTATTCTTGGGTATAAAAACCATTTGTTTTGATATCAAACTTGTTTTCTAACTTTGTTATACATGTTTTAACCTGTTTAACTCGTCACTTTTAGTTTAGTGCTTATGTAGGGTCGTAAGATAAGCGGTCTAAACAACCGCTTAGACTTTCGAACCCGACCCATTTGGTTGATCATTAGGATCCGACCAAACATACTTTATGACCATAATTGTATAGGGAATAACCTTTCGAGGTTAGACGTTATGGTCACTTCGTTTAGTTAGTTGTATGATAGGTAGTTTATATGCCTTAGGAAAATGACCAAAATGCCCTTTTTACGCATAAATTCATTTTAAGCATATGTAACCTAAATTTTTATATCTAAACTGATTAGGTAACATTATTAGACATGTTAAGGCATATAATACTTGTCATAGGACTTGTTAAGCGGTCCGAACGCGTTTACGCGAACGACTCGTTAAAGTAGCGTAAGCTACCTAAACGGGTCGTAATGGGTCGTAAGCACTTAGGTTAGTTTTCAATTTAGTATGTAGGCTTTGTTAAACCATATCACATGAGTTCCAATACTCATTTGGTTTACGAAACCTCATTCTATCCGATCTTCCGATTTAGGCCCGGTTATTTATGTAGTTATCTATATTAGGTGCCGATTGATTTCCGTAATCCTTCTAGCTTTGCTTGGTTGTTATTCAATACTTCTAAGCATTCTCATGTGAGTACATAGTTCCCTTATTTTACTGTTTTCAATTGTTTTGGGGTGATTCATATGTGTTAAATGATTTCGATGTTTTTAACGATGGTTTCAGAAATGATTAAAATGGTTTATATTAAATTAATATTGATTTCGATAATGTGAGAAAACTTGTTGGGAGTAATTACGTAACAAATAAGATTCATTAGTATTGGCCGAACCGACCAGTATTAGGTTATGGTACCATAGGATCTGACAAATCCCTTTATCAGACTGCACCCATGGTTATGTGTGGGGGGTATGTGGGTAACGACTGAATATGTGATTGTTAACTTACCCTTTGGTGGTTTGTTAATGCGAGAAGAGATAGGCGAGTTGTGAAGGTTTGGATGTTATTAGCGAGGTGACCAAAAGTAGTTTCACAATTAAAACGAGAATGATTTAAACGATTTAAACGAGTTAAACGATTTTGGAACAATTTAAACGAGTTAAACGATTTTGGAACAAATTAAACGAGTTAAACAAATCGAACAAACGATTGGTTTTTGGTTAGTGTTTAGATAACGGGACGGGTGTATTGTGATGAAAACATGGTAGATACGCCGCTGGTACTTCTTATATATAAGTGTTTTCATCATATTACATATCGTGGCGTTATTTAGTTCACTTGGGTAAACGATTTTGAAATGATGTCACACAACGATGTTTTCTAAATAATATAAACCATACGAGTTTTATTAACGAGATGATTTACAATTTGGTTTTCTTAAATAAATGTTTTGGGTTAAGAATCATAAGTTATAACCATCTTGATTTGAGTTGGTTAATTATGTTGCAATACTATACACTTTTCAAAACAAGGTTTTTATTTTGACTCTTGTTGTCTAATGAGGTATTGCAAACATGAAAACTAGCCATGAATCCGACACTCTCATAAAACTTATGTGCTCGCCAGCATTTCTTTGCTGACTTTGTTTTTACATATGTTTCAGGTGTTGATTGAATGATGTTGATTGCTAGGATGCAAGCTCACTTAGGACTGGACGAGGCCTTAGTGACTTAATAACAATAATAGACTATGTATAACTTGTTTGTTTAAATTTCAAGACAATGTAAATGGTTAATCTTTAAATAAAACAAAACTTCAAATTTCCGTGTGTTATGAAACAATGATTCTGCCACGACACTCCCCTACGTTTCCGCCACGGTTTGTTGTTTTAACGCGGTCGGGGTGTGACACTCTTAAATTAAATCTGCAGATAGATTTAAACGAGCAAATTAGAGCCGTACAAGAATCCGTAATCAAGGATGATACTGAAAAAATTAAAAGGTATGATTAAGGAATTAGAACAAGAAACATATGGAATTCAAAGATTCCATAAGAAAAGAATTTGGATACCTAAACTAGGAAATCTACGCCACCGAATAATAGAAGAAGCCCATGAATCTAAGTATACGATACATCCCGGAAGTAATAAAATGTATCAAGACTTAAGAAAGAATTTCTGATGGATAGGAATGAAAAAGGATATAGCAGCTTATGTTACCAAGTGTTTAACCTGTTCACAGGTCAAAGCTGAACATAAGAAACCCTCAGGGTTGCAACAATTAGAAATGCCAATATGGAAATGGGAATTGATAACAATGGACTTTGTTACCAAATTCCCCCAGACACGAAAAGGTAATGATACAATCTGGGTGATTGTAGATAGATTAACTAAGTCTGCTCATTTCTTACCAATGAAGGAAACTTTCAGAATGGAACAATTAGCCAAGTTGTATGTAAATGAAATAGTTTCATTACATGGAATTCCTTTATCTATTGTATCTGATAGAGATAGCCGTTTTACTTCTCATTTTTGGACAAATTTCCAAAAAGCAAAGGGAACCAAACTAAATCTAAGCACTGCTTATCATCCTCAAATGGACGGACAATGAGAAAGGACAATTCAGACAATGGAAGATATGCTTAGAACTTGTGTAATTGATTTCGGAGGAAATGTAACACCTCGCAAAATCATACCCAATATAGTAACGACACGTGTCAAAAGCTTTAAACGTGTAAAGAATTGATTTCGAAGGACTAAAGTTGATAAACAAGGAAAAGATATGTGTGAAAGGATCTAAAGTGTCAACACTTGAAAATTTTGCCTTTTATTAACCCTATATGATGTTCATACTCTTAAAAGAAAGAATTGTGAAACGTATGAAGCCGTTTGTGAAAGAAAGTGAAAGTTTACAAGACGCGAGGGTTAAATGTGTCAACATGTTAAATTAATACCTCCGAGTGACCTTTTAACAAACCCGGAGCTTTATAACGATTAATTATACTCTCAAGAACAAGTGACAAAAATTTCACGAGGTTTCGATATCGTTTGATATAAATACGTTAACTTTCGTAAATAAAGGGTTAAAAGCGTCAATGAGGCAAAACTTGTAGTTTTGGTTATCGTTCAACGAAACCGAACCTAACGATGTTTGGTTATATCCTAAAGATCATCAAAATATAAACTTTATGGGTTAAAAGTGCATAAAATTGAAGTTATGAGGTTTTAAAGGTCCAGGGGTTAAATCTGCCAAGTTTGAAACTTGTTTGACTGGTTACCCTTGTGGTGGCGCTGCACCACACCAAAAGTCCTCTACCGTGGCGCGACGCGACGGCCTAAAACGGACAGAAATCCTGCACAGATGCAGGTTTCAGCAGGCTTTCTTCTCCAAACCACTTCCACACTCACATAACTTGAAACCTAGGGCTGTTTGATGGTTTTAAAAACCACTTAGACACTTGTGAGAGCATCAGAATTCACCTGGGGAAACTTGTAATGATCCAAAGAAGGCTCCATGCACTATATAAAGGCCCTTGATGCAGCCACAATCTTTGCACACTTCAAATTTTCATCACCTTCTCTCTTGTTTGAGCTCTTTGAAGCATTCTCTAGGATTCCTAATCAAGAAGGAAGCCCTCCTTAGTTTAATATTCGTGCTAGGACGTTGTGTAAGCGTTCTTAGCCACTCTAGTTTGGTTTTTATATGTTTAAAGACCAAAAGTCAAAGTCGTTGTAATAACGCTTTGACTTTCGGTTTAGACCTAAATGGTCCAGCCATTATTCGAATTGAAAGTGGCTAGGTGTTGGTAATTAAGTAGGTGATAAACCCTTAAAAGGGCACCACCTAATTATCACATTTACTTGGTCAATTGTTGGGTCAAACTACTTAACAGAAAAGTCAAACGAGTCAGTTTTTACAAAATAAATCATAACTGATAATGTAGAAGCTATAAAATACATTTTATCACTTAAACAACTTGGTAAATAATATAAGAACATGTTTAGACATGTTCAACCCGACAATTCTGAGTATTAGGCTCGGTTCGCCATCGAAAGTCGCAAAAGTAGACTTTTGCTTTGACTTTCAATTCTGACCCGGTTTAGTTTAGTTTAGTTATGCCTTAGGGTTCCTTTGGGACCATATTATATGTAAGCATAACCCCCTGAGGATATATTACATGGGCCCAAAGAAATCTGAATCATTTACATGTTTCCGTTAAATGCTTAAAAGTTGACCATTTTGCCCTTTTGATATAAAAACGAAAATTTTGAAAATGTGAGAGGACAAAAAGTTTTATTACTGATATACAAGCATGTCTTAAAAATTTGACATCAGTTCCTGGTCTAAAATAAAAGTTATGCAAGATATCGTACAACAAAAGCTTTTTGTTAATTAAATCGCATTTTCGGCATAAATCATATTTAAACCCAATTTTTGTCACCAAACTTACTACCCACTATTATGATATAATATTTAGGGATTTTTGGAAATTTTTGTCAAATTTTATACTGACCATAGCATAGAGTTCTAGTGTAAATTCGGTATTGACAATAATGCCCTTTTCATTAATAAAATGAGTTTTACATATCATTTTGATAACGAAACTTTCCCTACTGATTTCATATATTAAATAAAATATTTTAAGCTTTAGAGACAGATCAAAACTTCAAAGTTTTATAAACATTTCAAATATCGTCAAATACCGACTTTTACGCTTATTAAGCGCATAGTATGGTTTAAAACCGTATTTAACGCTTAATGCATAATACCTACCGATTTTAAAAATAAATTTTTATACTTTAATAGTAAGTATAAGTCTTGAACTCAGATTTCCAAATTTAACATTAAAAGCATATGTGAAATGACCAAAATGCCCCTACGATGCATAGTTTGGCCATAAATGATTAAACACACATATGTATGATATCTTGCTGATATAACAACATAAAATAAATATTTTTACAGAATTTTTTAGACCAGAACCTCAGTTTATGTTTAAACCTCTTTTATAAATTTTAAAATGACCAAAATAGCCTTTCGGGACTTAAATTGGTCTTAAATACATTTGGGGCATAATTGTTGATATCCTACTGATATCACAACATATTTTAACCATAATAACTATTGGAACTTGTATATGACTCATCCGGTTACCCGTTATGCATATACGCGTTCGGAATGGTTTATGTAACTAGTTTGCATGAATTAGCCGAAACGGGTCAAACCTTATCATTTTTACTTCAAAACCCAGAATGTGTTTAGTTTACCCATTATATACAAGTCTTCATACTTGTCGGGTCTAAATCACATTCCAATCCGGTCACCGCTTAATCTAGCGTTTCGTACCGTAAACCTTTCTTTAAAACTAACCGCTCTAAGTTATAACTTAAATAAGACCCGTTAGGAATCTAATAGGTTAATAAAAACCTTCGTTCCAGATTGAGAGCCTCGGTAGAAGTACTTGCACTTGCTGATTAGAATATACGACTGAGAATAAATTACATTTAGCTCAGGTAAATACTTTTAACTTATTTTCTCTTATACGGGCTTGGGATACGGTAAATTATTACCGCTTGGTCGGGTGTAGAAACCTTTTTAATCGGATATGATTAAATTGTATAATCCCGTTTTAATCAGTATTGCTTGATAACATATAACATTGGGGGTTAACGACCGTGTCCTGGATATCCTTGGCTCATTCAAAAAGCGTGAATGGCCACGACTTAAGCACGGGGTGTAGGCATACACCTGTCCGTTGCGTATGTAAAAGATATACTCACTCGTGATGAAACTTCTTGTGAGTTTATATTTGTGGTGTGTCGATTAATCTTGTTCGGCTTTTATACCGACCCTAAATGTTGGACAAACATGTAAATCTGATACAAGAGTGTTATTAATATAATTGTCCCAAGTTATAAAATGTTTGTGTCTTGTGCATTTAAACCTATTTTCATAAATGTTTTCAAAAGAGTCGGTTAATTGTATTTACCAGTGTAAACTAACGTATTTTCCAAAAAGACTAAGTGACAGGTACTATACGTAATTGGCTGGGAGCTCGGGGCGTTAATAAGGAATCTTGCAAGTTCTAAACATCTAAAGTCTGTTGAACAATGTTTATATTTCTGTTTTAAAATCCGCATGTGGATCCATTATCGACCGTTTGTATAATATTTTATTATACTTTTCAAATTCGGTTTATATTATTATTTTAGTCTTCCGCTGTGCATTAAACGTGATTAATTGTCTATGATGATATCAACTACGTCACAATACTCCCCACCGGGCCCACCGGTAACACGTGGAAATATTGGGGTGTG
The DNA here is from genome assembly GCA_030545235.1 of Helianthus tuberosus. Lineage (NCBI taxonomy): Eukaryota > Viridiplantae > Streptophyta > Magnoliopsida > Asterales > Asteraceae > Helianthus > Helianthus tuberosus. Next base: position 16,503,112 of record CM060392.1, read on the forward strand.
ACAGGAAATTAGGATGATCATTTACCATTGATAGAATTTTCTTACAATAACAGCTATCATACCAGTATCAATGCTGCATCATTCGAATCACTTTATAGACGACAGTGCCGAACTCCAGTCTGTTGGGCAGAAATTGGAGAAAAGCAATTATCTGGACCAGAGATAGTGCAAAAAACAACAGACAAGATCATTTAAGTCAAGGATAGACTAAAAGCAGCACGCGATCGACAAAAGAGTTATGCTGATAACAGGCAAAAACCTTTGGAATTTCAAGTAGGAGATAAGGTATTGTTAAAAGTTTCTCCTTGGAAAGGAGTGGTAAGATTCATCAAAAGAGGACAGTTAAGCCCCAGGTATGTTGGACCTTTTGAGATTATCAAAAGAATAGGACCTGTAGCATATCAGCTACAACTGCCAGAGGAAATGGCAGAAATACATGATGTATTTCATGTATGTAATCTCAAAAAGTGCTTAGCCGATGAATTATTAGTTGAACCTCTTAAGGATATAGAGGCAAATGAAAACTTTAAGTTCGTAGAGAAACCACTACAGATTGAAGATAGGAAAGTCAAGAATCTCAAACACAAGAGATTAGTTCTAGTCAAAGTACAATGGGATTCCAAGAGAGGACCAAAATACACTTGGGAGCTTGAATCAGAGATGCAGAGGAAATATCAACACCTGTTCCAGTAGACCTCGAGGACGAGTTCTAAAACAAGGTGGGGAGGATATAACAACCCTCCTAAAATACTAATAACACCCCTATACGTCCGAAAATACACCCCGTATATGAAAAGTGGGCCCTAAATACTTTATTTTTATAAAAATTAAATAAAAACAAAATTTAATAGTTCCAGACGGGGCGCGACAAAGCCAGTAAAGGCTTTCGCGGGGCGCGAGCGCCTAGCCACCAAGCCTCCCCCGGAGCTGCCACGTGTCCCCACTCATGTCAAACCTACCCGATGATTGGTCAAGGCTAGAGCCTACCTAGTCTAGCTCGCGGGCCGCGAAGGCCATAGTTAACTTTCTCACGGGGCGCGAGAGAGTGTCTGATCAGCCCTATAAATAGATGGGATTGGCCTCAGTTCACAATCGTTCAACATTTGAATTTCTCTCTCAATTTCTCTATTGTATAAGTAATTCCCGGGCATTATACCCTCTAATTAGCGAAGCTCTGCCTCGTTGTAAGTATTATAACCCCCGGTTACGTATTAGATATGTTGCTCGATTGATCTAGTGCTCCGTAACGGCTGTTGAGGCTCTGCCCGACATAGTCGTTGGAGTTCTATCTCGGGGAGGGTATAACTAATGTAAATATTGGGTTATTATACTAACGCGTGTGCATTGTCTAATTTATTAGATTATAACCAGGAAATCACAGGGAAAAACCTAAAATAGCAATGTAAGTAATCCTTATTTTTGCAAACTGTTTTTACAAACTGTTTTTACAAAACCTCAATGTTTTAAATTATATTTCATAGTGATTGAGTATTTGTAATTCAACAATTATCGTCGGTATGTTGGGGTTTTATATACAAAAGTTGTTACTACACTGTGAGCAGTAACATTACCACAAGTCAGGATTGACAGTACCGTGGGTGGTAATTAAAGTAGATGTAAACAAATGTAATTGCTGGATTGCCCTCAATACTGTACAATGATAAAACTGGTCTTGATTAAATTGGGATTCACTCACCAGTATTTCCCACTGACAAAATGTTTTTAAACGCGTTTCAAGTAACAAAATGTGAAAGCCAAATAGAAGCCAGCTGGACAGCACTAAAGGCTTGGAAAAGTGGCTATAAAAGTTACGTAGATAAAGAAGATGTTTTTATTCAATAAATCAGGGTTTATCCCTATAAACATGTTTGTAATAGAAACTTAGGTATTTCCCATGTGTTTATTATTATAAATATGTGGTATTTTACTCTGATAAAATATTTCCTAACTACGGTCTTGATGTAAATTCCACTGCCAAACTGATAAACACCGATACCACTAATACTGGTTCACAGCCGCCCGTTCCCAGGTGACTAGGGGCCGGGGGTTGCGACACAATCGGCTTAATCATTGTTAATGAATGTATAGGAATATAAATACGCACCAACAATAGTCTTACAAACTTTGAAAATCATTATATAAGCCATAGGTAATGGTTTAAATTCGTTAAAGGACAAGTACTATGTATACGAAATCATATAGCTTTGAAATCACGAAAATAGTGAATAGGCACATATGAGTCACCCAAAAACATTTAAAAATGTAAAAGAGGGGACTATGTACTCACTTGGGATTGCAAAGAGTCCTTGAATCAAGTGAAATAATAAGGCTTCAAACGTGTCCCAATGTGTCTTGTGTTCTAGGATGAAAGAATACTCAGATGGGAGGCATCTAAATATGGTAGCACTCCAACTTAGAGCAATGAGATATGAAGAAAGAAATGAGCAAGGATTGAAGAAGTTTGGGTGGCTATTTATAGTGATTCTTGTGTTGTAGGATCAATACAAGTGGCGTGTGTGTTGCCCAAGGATTAAACAAGATCAATCCATGTGTCCAAGATCAGATTTAGGCTTGGAAAATACTTAACTTGGTCACCAAACATGAAAAACAACTAAACAATACAAGGTGCAACATGTTGTTTAAAAAAAAAACCTTTCTGCCCAGCTATATGGCTCACGCCCCGCGACCAGACCAGCCCAAGGCTGTCGCGCCCCGGTTTCAACAATTGGCAAGAATGGTCCCTGCAACATGTTTTGATGATTTTTGACGTGTATAACCCTCGTTAGCCTCAAATTCAGGTTTTAAAAGGACGTTAAAGCATAGGGGACTTGAAATATGTCCGGAAATGTCATGGATGTCGGTTCATTTGGCTGTACGGTCCCGTTTTTCATTGAATTACGACGAACGTTTCATCTAACGCGAAACAACCGAAATTTCGCAATGATGGATATTTTTGCATTCCTATCATTAGAATACAAGATTTTAATGATTACAAAATTTTTTTTATGTGCGTACGTGTTCCGTATTAAGAAATATGCAAATCGGCAGACTTTCGCAGTTTGACGCAAATAGTCCCTGGGATCAATTAAGCATGTTTTTGCCATACCGAACCCTTCAAAACTTATTTCTAAGTTATGTAAAGGGTATTTAGGGTATCTTTAGCTTATGTCACTGTTCTGGAGTGTACGTCGCATTAAACTGATTACGTTTGCGTAACAGCTTACGTATAACTTCCAGAATAGTTTCTCGAGAGTTCGAAATCGTACAAGGATTGAAATATGTAAATGTCACATGTAATTATACAAATCCCAGATATGAAACACAAGATTTCATTAGATTTGAAATTGCTCGGAATTGTACAATGGTCGTAAAGACACAAATGTACTTTAAGAAATTTCGTCCCGAAATTTAATTTAGTGGAAACTTGTGTAAACAGATGTGATTGTTTCGCTTTCAAATAAATCCTCCATTCTCTAAGTAAAACTCTAGGCCACATTTGGATTTCCAGCGAATTTTGTTAATAGTACTCATCTGTTGTCTATTGGAATGAGTTCAGATTCGAAAATCTAAACTTCATTCTAATAGGTAGATGTATGATATCTTCGATTGTACCGAGCCCCAAGAGATTCATGTAAATGTCAAAGTGGTATTCTTGTTGTAGAAGAATTTGAAGAAGGTGTGATCTTTGGAGTTTCGAACAACGGATGGAAGAATGTTTCCTATGAAGACTATTATAGGAAACTTGTGTGTGCTCGAAGTTGGAGTCGGGGAGTGTAAGATAAAACAACATTGGTCAAGGTCTTGAACTTCTAGTAACTTAAATAACGCAACACTTGCATTATAATAAGGAACACTTATATGTAGGAAGTACCAGCGGCTTATCCACCATGCCCTTATTACATTGTTCTCGTTTCGTTATTCTTATCACTATAGGTTCTTACACATGAAGAAACTTGTTGTGGTTTCTGTGCACTGAATTTCATAATTATGTATGCATCCATAATTACTCAATTCCTTGCATAGTCCGCACAGTTCATTTTATGATGTGTAGGGGAAAAATCAAACGAATAATCATGTGATGACTTTGACTAGACCACCAAAGGGTCTCTTTAACTAGATCAACGAACGATCTCTTTAACTAGATCAACACATGATCTTTTTTACTAGATCTACGTACGATCTCTTTAAATAGGCCACCAAATGGTCTCCTTTAACTTTGAATCAAATAATTGTTTTGGAATAGTACTTTGGAATCCAAGGGTCTAACTATTTGCATAGAAAAGCCCCTAAAGGATTTAAGATAGTACTTTGGATATTCCTCTTAGAATCTATCATATGAAAATATGGAAGATTCTACAAGGATTTGGATAGTGAGCATTTGAACTAACTAAACACATAATCACATAATCGTCAACTTGGTCATTAACTTGTTCATCAACGTGTACATATGCATTTAAAGCACACTAGGAATCCAAACAAAGACTTCAATTAGTACTTTAAACATCCACAAGAATTTAACTATGAAGATAGGAAGATCCTATAAGGATTTGGTTTGGTCTCATTGAACATAACATACGTATTAAAGCACACAAAGAATCCAATTAAGGACTTCGATTTGCACTTAGGAAAATCCTATAAGGATTTGGTTTGGTCTCATTGAATCATAACATATGTATTAAAGCACACAAAGAATCCAATTAAGGACTTCGATTTGCACTTTAAACATCCACAAGGATTTAACTATAAAGATAGGAAGATCCTATAAGGATTTAGGATTTGTGTAGAGAAAATCTTTTGAAAACCATGTACTAGGTATGCTAGGTCAACATACGAAGCAAAATGTCTTTGAAAATCGTGTACTACGCATGCTAAGTCAACATACGTAGCAAAATGTCTTTGAAAACCGTGTACTACGCATGCTAAGTCAACATACGAAGCAAAATGTCTTTGAAAACCGTGTACTACGCATGCTAAGTCAACATACGAAGCAAAATGTCTTTGAAAGCCATGCATGGGATCTTTAAAAACATATTTGATGTTTTTGAAATCATATGTAATGTTTTTGGAATCATACTAGGTATATTAGATAAATATGTTTATAAAAATGTTTTAAAACCATGTGAAATGTCTTTGAAATCATGTATGAGGTTTTTGAAAACATGTATAATGTTTTTGAAATCATATACTATGTATAATGTCGCGAAACCAGAAAGAAATGATGTGCTTATAGTCATATTACATAAGGCCAATTAAGGACTTATGAAAATACCCTTAGGTATTCAACCAAGGATTTAAAGTGGTACTTCAAGTATTTGTTAAGAGTTATAACTTGTACCTTGTACTTTTGTTTCTTAGAAGAAACAAGTACTTAGGATTTTTGTGGAGATCGTGAGCGGTCATAAATATGGATGAAACTACGAGAGTAGTTTGATTTTCAAGGAATCATATCCTTGGTGTCGATATTGTAGGGGTATGCCACATATACACATAATTGCATTGGTTTTGTAAATAAAATTGAAATAACAAATTTATTTATAAACCAACTGAAATATTTCGAGTTTCATAGATAAACAACAAGGAAAATATAAGAGTTTAAATGATCACTGCTGCATTGTCATTTGCATGATCCTCATTTATGTAAAATACTCATCCATAGGCTGGATTTGCATTAACAAGTTTTGGGCAATTATTTCGATAGTGAGTAAGATCACCACAGTTGTAGCATGATCCAGGTGGATATAGTGCTTGAGCTGCAGCAGGGTTTGCAACAGTTTGGTTCTGGGTAGCAAAACAGCATGCATTGACCAAATGTCCCAATCGTCCACAGTGGGTACATTGGTGACACGGTATTTGATTTAGATGATGACGGTTGCATTTGTTGCACAGAGGTGCGGTGCCAGCATATGTTAGCACGAGGTTGTGCTGGTTGGTTGGGAGCAGCTTGATTGTTCTAAGCAACTACAGCAAAGTTTTGTGAAGCCTTACGCTTCTTTGACTTCTTGGAGGATTCAGTCTTGTTATCCTTTGGTTTTTCTTGTGTTGTCTTGTCCGATGGTTTCCTGTTGCCTTTCCGGAAAAGTTTACCCCTCCTGACCTGTGATTCAGTCAGGGTAGCGAATAGCTCAATGGCCTGTCTAACTGTAGTAGGGTTGCTACCAGTAACAATGTCCTGAACTCGGTCAGGAAGGCCATCGATGTATTTCTCATTTGCCTTATCCAAAAGCGTAACCATGGTAGGATATAACAGACTTAGCTCCTCATAACGATTAGTGTAGGCTCGATGTTCACCACTATCTTGTTTAAGATCGTGGAATTCGTTTTCAAGAGCCCTTTGTTCATGTCGTGGGCAAAACTTCTTCATCATAAGAGCCTGAAGCTCCTCCCACGCTTGTGCCATTGCCACGTCGACACCCCTATCCCTCATCATATTGTTCCACCATGTGAGTGCTCTTTTCTGGAATACACTCGATGCAAATTCAACATTTCGCTCGTTCGGGAATTGTACATGAGGAAATGTGCTTTTGAGACTCTCAAACCACTGTAAGAGCCCAGTAGCTCCTTTAGACCCAGTGAACGTGAGTGGCTTAGCTGAGTTGAACTGTTTATAGTTGCACGCAGCGGGTGCATTGTTGTTGTTCGCTTGATTTAACTGGGTTACTAGGTTTGGGAGTACAGCAATGATTTGCTGAGTGATCATGGCTGCTATAGCGGATCTTGAATTTGATCACGTCGAGGAGGCATTCTAAAAGAGCAGAGAAACATGAGAGAAAACAAGTGAGATGATATGGGATAATCAGGATTGAACGTTAAAAATATCGACAAAGCATAAGGATTGTGATCATTTGTTCGTTACCTAAAACAAACAAACAACACAGTGACTAATCAAAGTAAATGGGTCTTTATAATGTATCGCGAAGACATTCTTTAGCCTATAGATGGACACTCACCCAAAGAGTTCCCAAGTAAGAGTGACTGGTCCGGTGATGCGGATTTGTACTAAAACTCTAGCCTTAGACAGAAAACTCAGGGGACAGACATCCACCCTTCCGGATTGCACATGTTCACAAACAAACATCAAAGGCTCGAAAGCCTAAAACAGATTATCTAAGGATAGATGATTTCTTGTGAAGTTTTGGAAAAATTTTGACTCGAGAGAATGAATTATGTTTTGTTTTTGGTAATCACCTAAGGATAGGTGATTGGTATTGTATTAAGAATCTAAACACAAATTTTCTTGCGTTAGGGTCCTAGGAAGGTTAAAGACTAGGTCAAGAGTATTACAAATAACCTAATTCCCTATAACCCTGGCTCTGATACCAACTTTTCTATAACACCCCGACCGCGTAATACAATAAACCACGGTGGAAACGTCGGGGAGTCATGTCACAGAATCATTGTTTCACAACACATGGTATTTGAAGTTTTGTTTTATTGCATTTATAGTCTCATTGTTTTGATACAAACCAAATAAGTACAAACAATTGTCTTTTGAGTTTTAAAGTCACTAAGGCCCGCGTCCATCTTATGTGAAGCAAACATTCATATCATCAAACAAGAAATCCTGAAACATATGTGAAAATAGAACGTCAGCATAAAAATGCCTGTGAGTAACATAGGTTTTGTGATTTAGATTCATGGCTTTGGATATTTTAAGAAAAGGACATATGTTTTCAAAAATAGCCATGAATCCTATAAAAAGTTTGGTATCTAAAATACCTTGCTTTTTTATAAAAAGATTTATAGTATATACAAAATAAACTTTGGTTTGAAATAATAGAATAGGTAACATATCAAAATATACTTTGATTTTGAAATAATAGAATAAATAGTATATCAAAACATACTTTGGTTTTTGTATTTGATAGTATATCAGAATATACTTTAGTTTAAAAATGAAAGCATTGGTAGTATATCAAACTATACTTTGGTTTAAAAAATAAGAGTATTGGTAGTATATCAAACTATACCTTGGTTTATACAAAATCACTTTGGTAGCATATCAAACTATGCTTTTGCAGTATATCAAAATATACTTTGGTATAAGAAATAATGAAATCGGTATTATATCAAACTATACTTTGGTAAACAATATCACATTGGTAGCATATCAAACTATGCTTTGGAAGTATATCGGAATATACTTAAATTCAGATTTGGTAGTATATCAAACTATACTTTAGTTTGGGAAAATCAATAAAAGATAAGTTTTTATGGCTTAATTGGAAAACTTTGTAAAAACACGTTGTGGACGTTTGGCAATACATTCAAACCTTAGTTTATCAAACTACACTTTGGTGACTATAGATTTACCATGAAGGTAAAATCTATTTGGTTTAAACTTGGTTTCTGACATTCCTTAAAACGGGAATGGGGTGTCAAGTCCTATAGCGCTATATCGTACTACCAATCGGCTTGATCATTGTTAATGAATGTATAGGAACATAAATACGCACCAACAATAGTCTTACAAACTTTGAAAATCATTATATAAGCCATAGGTAATGGTTTCAATTCGTTAAAGGATAAGTACTATGTATGCGAAATCATATAGCTTTGAAATCATGAAAATAGTGAATAGGCACATATGAATCACCCTAAAACATTTAAAAATGTAAAAGAGGGGACTATGTACTCACTTGGGATTGCAAAGAGTCCTTGAATCAAGTGAAATAACAAGGCTTCAAATGTGTCCTAATGTGTCTTGTGTTCTAGGATGAAAGAATACTACGATAGGAGGCATCCAAAGATGGTAGCACTCCAACTTAGAGCAATGAGATATGAAGAAAGGAATGAGCAAGCATTGAAGAAGTTTGGGTGGCTATTTATAGTGATTCTTGTGTTGTTGGATCAATACAAGTGGCGTGTGTGTTGCCCAGGGATTAAACAAGATGAATCCATGTGTCCAAGATCAGATTTAGGCTTGGAAAATACTTAACTTGGTCACCAAACATGAAAAACAACTAAGCAATACAAGGTGCAAAATGTTGTTTTAAAAAAACACACAAATTTCTGCCCAGCTATAGGGCTCGCGCCCTGCGACCAGACCAGCCCAAGGCTGTCGCGCCCCACCACCTGGTCCATTAAAGTTTCAGCAATTGGCAAGAATGGTCCCTGTAGCATGTTTTGATGATTTTTGACGCGTATAACCCCCGTTAACCTCAAATTCAGGTTTTACAAGGACATTAAACCATAGGGGACTTGAAATATATCCGGAAATGCCGTGGATGTCGGTTCGTTCGGCTGTACGGTCGCGTTTTTCGCTTAATTACGACGAACATTTCATCTAACGCGAAAATGACCGAAATTGTGCAACTATGGATATTTTTGTATTCCTTTCATTAGAATACAAGATTTTAATGATTACAAAAATTTTTGGATGTGCGTACGTGTTCCGTATTAAGAAAACGCGAATCGGCAGACTTTTGCAGTTTGACGCAAATAGTCTATGTGATCAATTAAGCATGTTTTTGCTATACCGAACCCTTCAAAAATTATTTCTAAGTTATGTAAAGGGTATTTAGGGTATGTTAAGCTTATGTCACTGCTCCGGAGTGTACGTTGTGTTAAACTGATTACGTTTGCATAACAGTTTATGTATAACTTCTAGAAAAGCTTCTCGAGAGTTTGAAATCGTACAAGGATTGAAATGTGTAAATGTCACATGTAATTATACAAATCCCGGATATGAACCACAAGATTTTATTAGATTTGAAATTGCTCGGAATTGTACAATGGTTTTAAAGGCACAAATGTCACAAATACAATGTCATATCCATTCCTACGATAATCTCATACATTACATTAAAAAAACTTTCATAGTCAGAACTTTTAATACTATGCATTTTGCTCTCCTATCTAGAGCATATCATCTTGACTATCATGCACGTACTCTTAACTGTATTACTTTATCTTACCCTTTGACCAATACACCACTAGTATAACCTATGTGGACCATGCAATGACCTGAATAACTACGGGTGCACACGTAATTATAATGGAAGGCACATGAAAATCATAGTAAGTTCTATTTGTGTGTTGTAACATAGAACGTAACATGACATCGAGTAACGAAACGGATGTGACATGGGGGCATGGTGGATATGCCGCTGGTACTTCCTATATATATATATATAAGTGTTCCTACCATGTTAACAAAAGTTACGTGAAACATGTCATGTGAAATTTGATGTTGTTTGAACCTTATTTTGTTAAAGAATATTATCTATCATACAAACCTTGGTACATCACAAATCTTTTTCCTTACTCACACCACAAGAATTCTCGACGAGATGACCTATCATTTCGCCACAAAAAGTACGGTTCTTATGACCAAATATAGAAGTTGCACAAAAACTACGCCCTACGTTAGTAGTATTTTTCATACATATTACAACTTTACCTTGAAACATTTTGATATTTAGTTTGACAACAACAGAATCTCACCCTCGAATTCATTAGCCGTTGTAGCTACAACCACCTTCGACATTCTTCAATGGTCTATTTTTCCCTCTTTTGTCTAACACCCTCATTATTTTTACCTCACATATCTGGTCAACCCTTGTTAACTAGGAATCTTTTGACAAACCGTAAGTCACACCCAACCGATGGCGGAATCATCAGAATGTGGTGTAACACCTGTGCCTCCACGGCCATCAAACAAATACCAAACCAATGAAATATTATATTTCATACTTGGGATTTGTAAAAATATGTGTATCATTTGCACATATCAATTCTTGTTCAATTTCAAACTCTAAATCGCCTTCTGGAAGGTTATACGCGCACCGATGCGTAAATATAACCAGTTTAATGCAACAAACACTCCGTAATAGTGACATAGGCTTAACATACCTTAAATAATTTTTACATAACTTAGAAATAAGTTTTGAAGGCTTTGGTATGGCAAAATCAAGTTAAATCGCTTACAGGGACGAAAGTTGACAAACTGCGAAAGTATGCCAATTTGAACTGTAACAGACATTCCGGAACATGAACATAAGTTAAACACACCATAAATATCCTTTACATAGCTTAGAAATAGGCTTTGAGGGGTTTGGTGTGCTAAAATAAACTTTTGGGTCATTCAGGGACTAAAAGTGTCAAAAAGTGCACAAGTTTGCATTTTTACGCATAACTCACGTTCTGAATATATCCGGACATCCAAAAATTTATGTAAGCATGACTATATTATATTTTAGTGTTCGCCACAAGAAAAATCCATTCGTCGCATCATTTGGATCGTTTTTCGCACTTGTGCGCATTCCGTCGTAATTAAGCGAACATCGCGATTGTACGACCAAACGAACCGACATCCTAGATATTTTTGAGCACATTTTGAGTTCCTTATACTTTAACTTCATTTTAGATCCTTGAAATGAGGTTAACGGGGTTCAAACGCATCGAAAATCGCTTAAACAAGGTGCAGGGACCATTTCTGTAAAATCTGCCAAAACAGGGGCCTAGCGTGACGCGACGGGCCTTAGCGTCACGCGAGCCCCCTTCTGGACCAGATTAAGTGTATTTGACAGCTGGTTGCAGCTGTTTTGCACTCCCTAACCCCTTGCCAAGTGTTGATTCCTTATGGTGGTGAGCATTTTGAGGCACCACAACTTCCCGACAAGTGTACGCCTTGGATCGTGGCACGTTTTCCATGAAACGATCCTAACGGCTAACCGAATACTATAAATACCCCATCACCCCAATGCAAAACTTACAAGAACTTTGATTTGAGAAACTCTAAGTTGAAACTATTGTTTCATACCTGAGATTTTTGAATCGAAGTTAGCATTCGGGGACCCTTCGTAAGTATTCTTTCGTTCTTTTATTGCTTTTCGAGTCTTTCGAGTCTGAAAGTCAAACTTTGTTTGACTTTCTACATTGACCAGTTATGGTCAATGCGAAGTTCGTTTGAACTTCGCAACGTGAGTGTAATCACGTTGGTTATAGTCCCTTGGGACTATGCCTACTGATTACCACGTTGTCTAGGGTCGTAGGGTAAGCGATCTGATAAATCGCTTATACCTCGAACCCGACCCATTTGGTCGATCATTAGGATCCGACCAAATACATTAGGTGACCATAGTAGGTAGGGAATAACCTTCCGAGGTTATACCCTATGGTCACATCGTTTGAGTAGTTGTATGATAGGTAGTTTATATGCCTTAGGTAAATTACCAGAATACCCTTTTCATGTATAATTGGTAATTAAGCATATGTAACCTAAACCTTTGTCACATAACTGATTATGTAACATGTTTAGGCATATTCTACTTGTCATAGGACTAGTTAGGCGGTCCGAACGCGTTTCACGCACACGACGCGTTAAAGTAGCATAAGCTACCTTAATGGGTCGCGATGGGTCGAAAGCACTTAGGTTTGGTTTCATTGTAGTATGTAGGCCTTGTTAAACCATATCATATGAGTTCCAACACTCATTTGGTTTACCAAGCCTCATCCTATCCGATCTCCCGATTTAAGTCCGGTTTATTTATATAGTTTAGATTTGCCGACTGATTCCGTGCTCCCTCAAGCTTTGTTTGGTTGTTGTTCAAGACCTCTAAGCATTCTCAGGCGAGTACATTATTCCCCTATTTTACTGCTTTCAATTGTTTTGTGGTGACTCATATGTGCTAAATGTTTCCAAGGCTTTAACGATGATAACAAAACGATTTTCGATGTTATAACGATGGTTTCAAAAACGATTAAGACGATTTATACAAAACTAATAACGATTTCAATAAAGTGAACAAACTTGTTGGTTGGGTTACATAACAAATGACATTCATTAGCAATGATCAAGCCGACCAGTATTAGGTTATGGTACCATAGGATCTGACAAGTCCCGTTATTTACTAAACCTGTAGTTATGTGTGGGTGTTGTGGGTAGCGACTGAATCTGTAATTGTTAATTTACTCTTTGGTAAGGGTTTATTAATGCGAGATGTTAATCTATCCTTTGGTAAGGGTTTATTAATGCGAGATGTTAATTTACTCTTTGGTAAGGGTTTATTAATGCGAGATGTTAATCTATCCTTTGGTAAGGGTTTATTAATGCGAGTAAAGAAGGTTTGAATGTTATTAGCGAGACGACCATTTAAGTAGTTTCACGACCTAAAACGAATTTAACGATTGGGTAAACAATTGGTTTTCACACGATGTTTTAACGATTGGGTAAACGATTGGCTTCAAAGCGATATACGATTGGGTTTTGGTTATACATATTACATGATTTACATTGGGCATGAACATTACTTTGGTGGTTTGGTTTGATTAAGTGATTAAGTAACGATGCGTGTGTAATATGATACAAACATGGTGGATACGCCGCTGGTACTTCCTATATATAAGTGTTTGTATGGTATTACATATTGTAGCGTTATTTGAATCATTTCAGTTTGAGACATAGAACATTTTATACAAGTAACATACTTTTCACAAGACAATTATTTACAAACAACTTATCTTATACAAACTCATTTTACATGGTTATTCATTTAATCATGCATTATTCTCTTATTTATACATATCACTTGAACTTATTATTTTTCAAATGATTTACAAAGACAAAGCAAATTACAAGGTTCATGACTAAACATTTTCTTAAAACAGAAGTCATGAATCTTATTTTTCACAAAACCTATGTACTCGCCAGCATTTCTTTGCTGACCTCGTTTTCACATATGTTTCAGGTATTGTTGAAAGATATCGATTGATAGGATGCATGCTCACATAGGACTGGACAAGGCCTTAGTGACTCAATAATAATGATAGACTATGTTTAAATTGTGTATTTAGATTTCCAGACAATGTAATTATTCAATGTTTAATAAAACGAAACACTTTTTGGTATCCATCGTTATGAAACATTAATTCTGTTGCAACACGCCCCGATGTTTCCGCCGCGATTTGTTGTTTTAGGCGGTCGGGGTGTGACAGAAAGATGGTATCAGAGCCAATGGTTATAGGGAATTAGGTTATTAGTAATTAGTAATACTTTGACCTAGTCTATAACCTTCTTAGGACCCTAACGCGAGTTTACTTGCGTTTGGTCATAAAACAATACCGTCACCTATCCTTAGGCGACGACCACAACAAGAACATAAAATTCAAAACCGCTTTGAAAACTAATCATCTGTTCTAGGATGATTGATTACAAGGTTTTGAACCCTCTATTGTAAGGTTTTGAACCCTCTGTTATATGGTTTTGAACCCCTTTGAATTTTCAAAATCTCGACAAGGTTTTGGGTTTTAAATAATGTGAACACGTGCAAACTGGAAGGGTGAATACCTGTATTCTGGGTTTTCTGTCTAGGCAAGCACTTCGTATACATCTCATCAGATGCGAGACCAGTTGTGCTTACCTGGGAATTCTTGGGATGAGTGTTCACTTATAGGCGAGCATGTCTTCGCGATACATTATTTTTGACCCATTTACTTTGATTAGTTCTGTGTGTCGTTTGTTGCTTTGTAGTAACAAACAAATGACCACTATCCTTGCTTTCATCAGATTTATTCATCTCATTCTTTTCGTCCAATTCCCTCACTCGTTCATTTCATGTTTCCTCTTTTAGACAATGCCTCCTCGACGCGATGCTCAAACCGATACTCGGACTTTCACTATTGAAGAACTCGTAGCCCTGATCTCTCAGCAGGTGGCTGCTGTGCTTCCCGGGGTTGTAACCCAAGTCCACGAGATATACAACAACGGCAATAATAACAACAACAATAACGCACAGTGTAAATACAAGGACTTTAACCAGGCTAAACCACTCAAGTTTAGTGGTTCTGAAGGAGCGACTGGGCTTCTTCAATGGTTCGAGAGCATTGAGAATACTTTCCGCCACGTGCAGTGTCCTGACAATCGCAGGGTCGAGTTTTCTTCGAGTGTGTTTCAGAAGAGGGCTCTCACATGGTGGAACGGGGTTATGAGGGATCGTGGTGCAGAAGTTGCTCTAGCACAGACGTGGGCTGAACTTAGGGCCCTTATGATGAGGGAATTCTGTCCTCGTCATGAGCAGCGAGCTTTGGAGAAGGAATTTGATGAGCTGAAGCAAGATAGTGGTGAGCACAGGGCGTATACTGATAGGTTTGAGGAGTTGAGTCTGCTTTGCCCGACAATGGTTACCCCACTCGACAAGGCTATCGAAAGGTACATTGACGGCCTACCTGACACGGTACAAGACATCCTTACTGGTAGTAGCCCTACCACACTCCGTCAGGCGATCGAGTTAGCTGCGACATTGACTGAGTCGCAGATTCGGAAGAATAAGTTACACAGAAAGGGTGACAAGGGTAAGAAGCAGGAGTCTGACAAGGAGGATAGCAAGAAAGGTCAAAACAAGAAGGATAAGGAAGTTGAGACTTCGAAGAAATCAAAGAAGCGGAAGGGTGCCCAAAATTTTGCTGTTACAGCACAGACTGCTCAGAACTTGCAAAACCCACCGGCACATCCAGCTGGAAAGAAGGCATATGCTGGTACCGCACCACATTGTGCCCGTTGCAATGGTCATCACGTTGCACAACAAGATTGCAAGAAATGCACAACGTGTGGTAGACTTGGGCATTTGGCCAATATTTGTCGTCTGGGACAAAATCAGGCTGCTCAGGTTCAAGCTCAGGTTCAAGGGAATGCTGCGAGATTCCCACTGGGTTCATGTTTCAATTGCGGAGAGATTGGTCATTTCCGCCACAACTGCCCAAGACTGGTGAATGCAAATGCTAACGCAAACCCGAATGCGAACGTCAACGTCAATGTAAATCCAGCACGTGGACGAGTGTATAACATCAACGAGGCAATCAATGATGAAGAACAAGTAGAATTTTGAAATTTCTCTGGTTGTTATCTTGTAACATTTAAAGACAATGCGGTTGTTATATAAATAAAAATTTGTGGTTTTTATTTTCAACTAATGCAATTGTATGAATGTTTGATCCAACCTCATGATGACATCACAAAGACGAAACTACTCGTGTGGTTCTGTCATTTTTATGATCACTTGTGATCTCCCTAAGAACCTCAAACACTTGTTTCTCTTAAATCTAAAGTATCTTATCGTCTTGCACCGTTCGAGATGCAAGAATTATCAAAACAGCTTCAAGAGTTGTCTGATAAAGGATTCATCCGTCCGAACTTTTCACCTTGGAGAAATTCCTGTTCTCCTTGTGAAAAGAAAAATGGATCTTTTCGAATGTATATCGATTAACGTAAGCCTAGTAAGCTTACCATCAAGAATCGATATCCCCTACCTTAAATCAACGATTTCTCCGATCAACTGCATAGCGTTTCATGCTTTTCCAAGATCGATTGGCGTTTTGGGTATCATCAACTTTGTATTCTCGAAGAAGAAATTCCTAAAACGGTTTTCTGCACGAAGTATGGCCATTACGAGTTTACAATCATGCCTTTTGGGTTGACAAATACTCCAGCCATTTTCAAGGACTTAATAAATAGAGTCTGCAAGCCTTATTTGGATCAGTTCGTCATTGTTATTAATGACATCTTGATCTATTCATGTCCCGAGCCGATCACGATCAACACCTTCATTGACACTGGAACC
Organism: Helianthus tuberosus; assembly: GCA_030545235.1. Lineage (NCBI taxonomy): Eukaryota > Viridiplantae > Streptophyta > Magnoliopsida > Asterales > Asteraceae > Helianthus > Helianthus tuberosus. The sequence goes on from CM060392.1 coordinate 16,519,668, forward strand.
CTTAAAGAAGGAACAAACTTTTCGCTAAATCCTCCAAGAGGAAAATTTGGCTTAAAGAAGTTCAGTTTTTGGGCCATATAGTCAACAAACAGGGTATTCATGTGGATCCATCCAAATTGATGCAATTAAGAATTGATTCCTTGTATGCATTAAATACCCGTGTCCAAAGATAACAAATTTAAAGGTCAATTTAAACAATTATGCGAGTATACGATTATGCGATTATGTGATATGTGTTTATGTGTTCTCCTCTATGTTTTTGTGTGGTAAACGATTTTCAAATCCTCATAGAATCTTTTATATCTTCATATGAGGGATTCATAGTAGGATATTAAAAAGGTACTACCTTAAATCCTTATGGGCTTCTACGTGATAGTTAAGACCCTTGGGTTATATAGTACCATTCCAGGATTCGATGATAGACCCTTGAGTGGTCTAGTCTAAAAGATTGATTCACAATTTGGTTAAAGAACGACATCTAGTGATGTAGCTGAACAGACTCCTTGATAGTCTATTTAGATCATTTATTGATTTAATTAAAAGGACTCTATGGCGGTCTAGTTACACGCATCACAGGATTGTTCATTTGGTTTTACCCTACACATTATAAAATAGACTGTGTAAACTGTGCAAGGAATTGTCTAATTATGGACGCGTACATAATTATGAAATTTAGTGCACAGAAACCCAGTAAGGTTTACTATGTGTAAGAACCGATAGTGACAACAATAATAAAATGATAACAATGTAATGGAGGCACGGTGGACGCACCAATGATGCTTCATATACTTGTATATAAGTATCCCTCTTACATTGCAAGCATGATGTTATTAAAGTTACTAGAAGTTCGGAACCCTAACCAATGTTATTCGGTCTTTTCAACTTCATGTTTTAAACTCTCACAAGTTTCCTCTAAATAAATTTCGGGACGAAATTTCCTAAAGTAGGGGAGACTGTAACACCTGTGCCTCCACGGCCATCAAACAAATACCAAACCAATGAAATATTATATTTCATACTTGGGATTTGTAAAAATATGTGTATCATTTGCACATATCAATTCTTGTTCAATTTCAAACTCTAAATCGCCTTCTGGAAGGTTATACGGGCACCGATGCGTAAATATAACCAGTTTAATGCAACAAACACTCCGGAATAGTGACATAGGCTTAACATACCTTAAATAACCTTTACATAACTTAGAAATAAGTTTTGAAGGCTTTGGTATGGCAAAATCAAGTTAAATCGCTTACAGGGACTAAAGTTGACAAACTGCGAAAGTATGCCAATTTGAACTGTAACAGACATTCCGGAACATGACCATAAGTTAAACACACCATAAATATCCTTTACATAGCTTAGAAATAGGCTTTGAGGGGTTTGGTGTGCTAAAATAAACTTTTGGGTCATTCAGGGACTAAAAGTGTCAAAAAGTGCACAAGTTTGCATTTTTACGCATAACTCACGTTCTGAATATATCCGGACATCCAAAAATTTATGCAAGCATGACTATATTATATTTTAGTGTTCGCCACAAGAAAAATCCATTCGTCGCATCATTTGGATCGTTTTTCGCACTTGTGCGCATTCCGTCGTAATTAAGCGAACATCGCGATTGTACGACCAAACGAACCGACATCCTAGATATTTTTGAGCACATTTTGAGTTCCCTATACTTTAACTTCATTTTAGATCCTTGAAATGAGGTTAACGGGGTTCAAACGCATCGAAAATCGCTTAAACAAGGTGCAGGGACCATTTCTGTAAAATCTGCCAAAACAGGGGCCTAGCGTGACGCGACGGGCCTTAGCGTCACGCGAGCCCCCTTCTGGACCAGATTAAGTGTATTTGACAGCTGGTTGCAGCTGTTTTGCACTCCCTAACCCCTTGCCAAGTGTTGATTCCTTATGGTGGTGAGCATTTTGAGGCACCACAACTTCCCGACAAGTGTACGCCTTGGATCGTGGCACGTTTTCCATGAAACGATCCTAACGGCTAACCGAATACTATAAATACCCCATCACCCCAATGCAAAACTTACAAGAACTTTGATTTGAGAAACTCTAAGTTGAAACTATTGTTTCATACCTGAGATTTTTGAATCGAAGTTAGCATTCGGGGACCCTTCGTAAGTATTCTTTCGTTCTTTTATTGCTTTTCGAGTCTTTCGAGTCTGAAAGTCAAACTTTGTTTGACTTTCTACATTGACCAGTTATGGTCAATGCGAAGTTCGTTTGAACTTCGCAACGTGAGTGTAATCACGTTGGTTATAGTCCCTTGGGACTATGCCTACTGATTACCACGTTGTCTAGGGTCGTAGGGTAAGCGATCTGATAAATCGCTTATACCTCGAACCCGACCCATTTGGTCGATCATTAGGATCCGACCAAATACATTAGGTGACCATAGTAGGTAGGGAATAACCTTCCGAGGTTATACCCTATGGTCACATCGTTTGAGTAGTTGTATGATAGGTAGTTTATATGCCTTAGGTAAATTACCAGAATACCCTTTTCATGTATAATTGGTAATTAAGCATATGTAACCTAAACCTTTGTCACATAACTGATTATGTAACATGTTTAGGCATATTCTACTTGTCATAGGACTAGTTAGGCGGTCCGAACGCGTTTCACGCACACGACGCGTTAAAGTAGCATAAGCTACCTTAATGGGTCGCGATGGGTCGAAAGCACTTAGGTTTGGTTTCATTGTAGTATGTAGGCCTTGTTAAACCATATCATATGAGTTCCAACACTCATTTGGTTTACCAAGCCTCATCCTATCCGATCTCCCGATTTAAGTCCGGTTTATTTATATAGTTTAGATTTGCCGACTGATTCCGTGCTCCCTCAAGCTTTGTTTGGTTGTTGTTCAAGACCTCTAAGCATTCTCAGGCGAGTACATTATTCCCCTATTTTACTGCTTTCAATTGTTTTGTGGTGACTCATATGTGCTAAATGTTTCCAAGGCTTTAACGATGATAACAAAACGATTTTCGATGTTATAACGATGGTTTCAAAAACGATTAAGACGATTTATACAAAACTAATAACGATTTCAATAAAGTGAACAAACTTGTTGGTTGGGTTACATAACAAATGACATTCATTAGCAATGATCAAGCCGACCAGTATTAGGTTATGGTACCATAGGATCTGACAAGTCCCGTTATTTACTACACCCGTAGTTATGTGTGGGTGTTGTGGGTAGCGACTGAATCTGTAATTGTTAATTTACTCTTTGGTAAGGGTTTATTAATGCGAGATGTTAATCTATCCTTTGGTAAGGGTTTATTAATGCGAGATGTTAATTTACTCTTTGGTAAGGGTTTATTAATGCGAGATGTTAATCTATCCTTTGGTAAGGGTTTATTAATGCGAGTAAAGAAGGTTTGAATGTTATTAGCGAGACGACCATTTAAGTAGTTTCACGACCTAAAACGAATTTAACGATTGGGTAAACAATTGGTTTTCACACGATGTTTTAACGATTGGGTAAACGATTGGCTTCAAAGCGATATACGATTGGGTTTTGGTTATACATATTACATGATTTACATTGGGCATGAACATTACTTTGGTGGTTTGGTTTGATTAAGTGATTAAGTAACGATGCGTGTGTAATATGATACAAACATGGTGGATACGCCGCTGGTACTTCCTATATATAAGTGTTTGTATGGTATTACATATTGTAGCGTTATTTGAATCATTTCAGTTTGAGACATAGAACATTTTATACAAGTAACATACTTTTCACAAGACAATTATTTACAAACAACTTATCTTATACAAACTCATTTTACATGGTTATTCATTTAATCATGCATTATTCTCTTATTTATACATATCACTTGAACTTATTATTTTTCAAATGATTTACAAAGACAAAGCAAATTACAAGGTTCATGACTAAACATTTTCTTAAAACAGAAGTCATGAATCTTATTTTTCACAAAACCTATGTACTCGCCAGCATTTCTTTGCTGACCTCGTTTTCACATATGTTTCAGGTATTGTTGAAAGATATCGATTGATAGGATGCATGCTCACATAGGACTGGACAAGGCCTTAGTGACTCAATAATAATGATAGACTATGTTTAAATTGTGTATTTAGATTTCCAGACAATGTAATTATTCAATGTTTAATAAAACGAAACACTTTTTGGTATCCATGGTTATGAAACATTAATTCTGTTGCAACACGCCCCGATGTTTCCGCCGCGATTTGTTGTTTTACGCGGTCGGGGTGTGACATGTGGCATGATGCAAATAGGTTGCTCGAGAGAATCCATAGCGACTACTTGTGATAATATTTAAAAGGTTCAATTTCCCATACAATCAAACAAATATCCTCACATAAGTCAAAACGAAATTCAGTAGTTTCTCAAGCAACAAAACAAACATAACAAAACTTGCAATCAAAATTTAGGCGTGTTTCTAGACATCCTAAACCATTTCCAGCAGTATTCCATCAACCTGTCACATACGTTAAAATAAAGTCAATACAATAATGTAAAGGTGAGTACACAAGTTTGCATAAGTATAGTAATACAAGCGTTTACGCATAACCAGCATGTAACACGTAGAGAGGTGGTGTGTGCAAGGTATGTTATGATTTTATTGATATTTTTATGCCCATTTTACACAATAGTCAAGTTTTAAATTTATAAAACACGATATTCTACTAACACTAAACACACATGGGCAAGTGCACCCATCGTGAGCGTAGCATAGCGTTGGTAAGATACCGAGGTCATCCAAGGACACAAGAGCTTTTAGTACCGGTTTATCCTCAACGTCTAATCAATCTAAAATTTTTGAGAAAAGATTTTAAGCATGAAAAATAAAAACTAAAAATGCAGAAATAAAAATAAAATAAAAATAGATAGACAAGATGAATCACTTGGATCCGACTCGCCTTTAATTTATCCTTTGATGATTTTCGCACTTTTTCACTTTTTAAGAGATTATCTTAGTTATAGTAGTAGGCCCCTCTTTTGAAGGTGACGTTACCCTCAACCCAGTGGTTTGAGTCAGCAAGGATATAATCCCAAAGGGTCAGAATATTGAAAGATAATTAATTAAGTTAATAATGTGAAAAGTGGTAGGCCCCTCTTTTGAAGGTGACGTTACCCTCGGCTAAGTGGTTTGAATCAGCAGGGATACAATCCCAAGTAGTCGGTTTAATGTATTTCTAGTAGTTTACATATGAGGGGATCAAGCTATTCACACCCCCGCCATCCAATACTAGTGGGTATTGAAGGAGGTCCTAGTAAACTTGACCAGGTCCTTGTAGGATCTATACACTGAACAAGGCAAGAACCTTACTAAACTATTCCCTTAACCCCCGACCACGTAGCCAACATATCTCTATATAGACCGTAGAGATATGAATGGTGTAAATCTTTTAATTAATATAGACAGTAAAGTAATGCCAAGACACCACGGACAAATGATAAAGAAGTTTCACCTTCAACATAAGAAACTAGTTATTAAAGTCATTAATACAAAACCAAATAAAAAGTGCGAAAAGATTAAAAATCAAAAGTAATACATTAAAGACTTGTCTTCACCAAGTGATGTAAGAGACTTAGCCAAACATGGCCTTTGATTGACAAGAACTCTTACGATCAATCTTGGATCCCGAGACAACTACACACACTCTAAGGTGGATTATGGATGATGGTGGTGGATGTGGGTGTTGTAGTGGTGGTGGAGTGGTGGCAAAGTAGGAGAGTGGTGGTTTGCCAAGGGATGCCTTGGAAGTGAGCCAAGCACACCTATTTATAGCCTAAACAGAAGCCCGGCCACGGCCCCGTGTCCAGCGGACACGCCCTGTGGCCATCCTTTTCTCTTCCTTTATTAAATGCATGTGTTAGCAGAGGGCTCAACACGGCCTGTGTCCAGCGGGCACGACCCCGTGTGCAGTAGCGTATCTGTACTACCAAGATTTTGCAAGATTCTGCGTGTCTAAGCATTGACTGTGAAAACTGTCAAATTTGCATGCATCCTTACAATATTATATAATGATTAGTGCTTAATGACTGTGCTAAATTACAATTAATTACTTGAATTGCTTTCTGATTAGTACCATATACATACATGTGCGTCATATATTGCAAATGACATCATTACTGCATACAAACTCTGTTGATTCAAATGATGCATGAAACACCGGCAGCACAGTTATCAGACAAATCAGAAGAATGCTGACAGAGTTCAGTAAATAGACAGACATTGTATGGAGACACAGAATGAGCCAGAAACCAAGAGTTACACTAGTATAGTGTGTAGGGAAGTAAGGATCACAAAACTACCTTCCTAGAGATAGTTTAAGTGTCGGAAAGTGCCTAAAACTCACATAAACTGCAGAATTCTGCAGAAAATCAGCAAATTCAGCATTTAAACACACTTATATCATGCAGAAATATGGTTAAATGGTCCTGAATGCTTTCCTAAGTGTCGGGTATCAAAACTGTCACAAAAAGTAACATAAAGCACACTAAACTGCATAGTTTAGCACCTTAACGAACCGGTAACCAACCGAACAACCGGACACTACCCGAAACACCAAATTTTCACTAGAATCATTGTTTTAACATTACCAAGCTATTTATGGTCCCCGAACATCATAACACACTATATAAATATCTAATAACTAAATCCCTAACCAAATACTTGATTTCTAACTATGAACTAACTATTTGGTTAAAACCTAACCTATACCCCCCCCCACCTAGTAATCGGCCAACTTGGCCTCCACCATCAAGATTTGATTTCAATTTAATAATGGATCTTGTTTTCTCTTTATAAGACATAATATACAATGGAAAATGTGTTGATGTTGGATATAAGTATAACCTACTAGAACCATAACCTTCATTCCTCAACATCACACTTCACACACTTCTTCTCTCCCTCTCTTGCTTGTTCACGGCCGTAAGCAACAACAACATAACCACCTTTATTCATTCAACTTCCATACATTCCAAGCATATACAAGGGTGTTAGAAGGTGCATAAGGAAGCTAGGAGATTTCGGAAGCTTAAGGACCTTCTCTATTTGCTTTTATCCTCTTCTTTTCTTCTCTTGATCATCCCTATCCTTGAGCTAGTAGTAAGAACACTAATCTCTTCATTTTACATCTTATTTAAGTGGTTAAAAGAAGATACATGATGTTAATCTTGAAGAACACTAAGAAACAAGAAGATGAAACATGAACATAAGCTTAAATCATGAAGAAATCTTGATGTTTATGTGTTGTTATACTTGTTGATTGTTGTTTACTTATGTAAATGATGTAGATCATCATATGATCTTGCTAGATCATGATTAATGTGACACTTCGGGTTTTCCCCCGAACCAACTGTCGTCTTTAAATGTATGTATGTGCATAGATATAATATTAAATGAGAACTTGTTATTTATTGTGTGCATTATGTGACCTTTTGATTGTGTCGTGTGTATATATATATATATATATATAAGTGTGAACCGAACCGAACCCGACTCGAGACCACTCGGTCTCGAGTAAACAAGAAACGATGGGCCGGTTGGGCCGTAACCATTAGCCCACCCGGAGACCCCTTACCCACTTGAAGTATTTAACCAACCAACCCTCACAACTTTTACCACTTTTACAACATCATTCTCACACTCCCTCACCACACACACTCTCCCTCTCTCTCTCTCTAAAAACCCTAGAACTTCACTAACCAAGCATCCTCCTCCTCTCTCTCGGATTAACCGGCGACAACAAGGGACCTCGGTTCAAGCTCATTGACATCACTCGGAGGCTTCCTTCACCAATCCTCCATACCCTCACACTTTTGACCACCAACCGGTTAGTGTTTCCTTGCAAATAGATAAAAACATAGGACAAAGGTGCTTGATTAATGATAATGTATGTTTTGCTTGATTAATGATAATGTATGTTTTGCTTGATTAATGATAATGTATGTTTTGCTTGATTAATGACAATGGGTGTTAAAGATGCTTGTTTGCTTGGTTGCTTATGAATATACACATGAATGTTCTTGATAAAAAGAATGAGATGTTACATGTTATTACTCATGAAATGCATGGTGTGCTTGTTGTAGTAGCAAAAGCTTAGTTCGGTATGCTCTAGGTCCCTCTTGATGAATTTGATGAGTTTAACCGATGATGATCATAAGAAATAATTGAATATATGAAGAACAGTATGATGATCATGAAAATATTTGAATATGCTTGTTTTGATCTGATTTTGTTATGATTTGGACAATAAAACATGTTTATGCATTTTGGTTGGATAGTACAAAATTTCATGAAAACAGAATTCTATTGGTCAGTACATCCGCCAGGTTCTAGAAGGTTTCTTGTGCACGTTTCCGAGGTTGCGACTCGCAACCCCCGGTTGCGACTCGCAACCAAAGCATGACAACTCGAGACTACACCGGTTGCGACTCGCAACCAGACCATGACAAGTCGAAACCCCTGTTGCGACTCGCAACCAAGACATAACAAGTCGAAACACTTGTTGCGACTCGCAACCAGACCACGACAAGCCGCAACCTCCGGTTGCGACTCGCAACTGTGTGGTCTCGACTGGGCTGTTAGTTATTGGGCCCAAGTGTATTAACTGTACATGCTTATTACTGTTTAGGTGGGCTACGTGTTAACTGTTAACTGTTGCTGTTAAAGAACTTAGACGGGCCCAATGACTTATTGGATAATTGTGTATTGTGCATGCTATGTGTTAGTTATGTGTAGATTATACGTGTTTGCTTGTACCCCAACTTGACCCATATTCGGTAACCATGCTAGGACGTGGTGACCAACGTGATAGACCGGGTAATTAATCTACCGAGCAACCCAAGGTGAGTTCACAACCTAAAGCATGTATTCCCGGTGGTTTGGGAAACGAAACTAAAAACAACACTATCCCCTTATGAGGGATACAACTTACTTTTCTTCCCTTGTTATTGGGAACCTTTTAGTTAATTACTGTTTATACGGATTGCAACAAACGGCACTAAACGAAACTCTATCACTTAAAGTCCCTACTACTTAATACCGATTAGTCGCCGGGGCCAGGCGAACGGGTTATTAGTTGATAGCGCTATTTAGGTCTTACCAACCTCACACCGTGCCAAGGTATGGGATCGGTCGTGAACTAATGTACTCAGGCATCCGTCAATGATGATAGAACATTGACATCGGGGCACTCTCTTGCGGATACGCAACGGTCACCTAGTGTTCGGTATTGGAAAAACAGTTTAGTTGCTAACTTTTGGGGTAGCTCCCCATGGCATGTATAAATGGATAAATTAACTGGTGAAACAAGTTTTTGGTAATTAAAACTGGACAACTAGTGAACTCACTCAGCATTATTGTTGACCCCTTACTGCATGCTTTGCAGGTAACCAGTGACTCAGGAGCTTGCAGCTTGGGAAGTGTAGTGGTCGCCTAAACCCGCATGTTGGGTTCTAAATAATTTGAACTATGAACTTTGTTTAAACTATTTTATCTATGCTTCCGCTACTTACTTAACTGTTATTTGAACCTAAACATTTGAACTTTAAACTATGGTGTTTACTAACCATTATGGTTGGTGATCACCCTTACTATTATCCAATGCTCAGTATAATTGGTGGCTGGATCCTGGTCGGTCACGCCCTCAAGCGGACGGTACTCCGCAGGTGGAATTTGGGGGTGTGACAGATTGGTATCAGAGCCATTGGTTATAGTGAACTTGGTTTTAAAAAGAAGAGTCTTTTTGAGAAAAACCAGACTATAACCCGTGACTCGTGACGACACTACACTCCAAGGGCAAGACTCGGCATACTAGACCTCGTAGCTCGGACTTGTGTTTACTTGCTTGTTTATATTATATTGACTGCTCTACTATACATACTAGTGTGCCTAATTAGATAGATACACATTTCTCTTCTACCTCATTCTCGCTACGTTACAACATTACACTCATACTGTGTTTTCTGGCTATGAAGACAATGAGTGGACGTGGAAGAGGAAGCGTTAACATGACTCAGGCTCAATTTGCTAACTTGCTCAACACGGTGGCTGCAGCTTTCGCAGCTCACCCTGGAGGTAAACTCGTTGCTATAGGATGTTTAGATCCTACCCCCACATCATCTTTTCACCTCTAAACCTATTCGCTCCATTTCTCACAACAGGTCAGCCTGCACCTGCGCAACCACGTGTTTGTACTTTCAAAACCTTCATGGATGGCAAGCCTCTCCCTTTCAACGGCACTGAGGGTGCCATAGGCCTTCTGCACTGGATTGAAAAGGCCGAAGCTGTCTTCGCTGTCTGCGAGTGTCCCCCTGCTAACTGGGTTAAGTACGCAACTGGTACGCTTGAAGGAAACGCGCTTTCGTGGTGGAAAGCACAGATTCAGATGCTTGGTCTGGACACTGCTAATGCTACGGCATGGGAGGATTTCAAGGATATGATCAAAGAGGAGTACTGTCACAGGGATGACATCCACAAACTCGAGAACGAGTACTATGCGCTCAAGATGGTTGGATCAGAGATTGAAACCTACACCAAACAGTCCAACGACTATGCTGCACTTTGCCCGAACATGTCCCGACCTATGTACCGAAGGATTGAATTGTACATCAAAGGCTTGGTCCCTGAAATCAGAAGTCATGTGACCTCAGCCAACCTCAATACCATACAGCCCGTGGTTCGTCTTGCTCACAAACTCACCAATCAGGCTGTGGAAGAGGGCAAACTGCCCCCGAGGATCGGTGCTACTGCTGGAACTTCTGGCGATAACAAGCGAAAGTGGGATGGAAGTCAGGGAAAGGATGCTAACCCCACTCAGGCCCCAGTTCAACAAAGGAAGACTGAAAGCAACAAGGGTCCTCAGCAGCAGGGTGGCTATCGAGGAAACCACCCTAAGTGTAACAAATGTAACCGACATCACAGTGGGCCATGTGGAAAAGGTCAGTGTCAGCGATGCAACAAGATGGGGCATGAAGCCAAAGACTGCCGAAGCCAGTTCCCCGCTAGGCAGAATCAGCAGCAACAACAGCAACAAGGAAACAACCGTGGATGCTTCAAGTGTGGAGCAACGGGGCACATGCGAAAGGATTGCCCTGAGCTGAATCAAAACAACAACAATCAAGGTGCTGGGAACAATAACAACAATGCTGGAAATGGTGCTAGAGGAAAAGCTTTTGTGATTGGAGCTGGGGAAGCAAGGAATGACCCCAACGTTGTAGCGGGTAAGTTCCTACTTAATGATCGTTATGTTTCCATGCTATTTGATTCCGGAGCAGATGCTAGTTATGTATCCCTACGTATTAGTAAGAAACTTAAGCTCACTCTTACGCCGCTGAGCTCTAAGCACACCGTTGAAATAGCTAATGGTAGAAACCTCGAGGCCTCACACATAATTCGTAACTGCAAATTAGAGTTGTCTGGTCAGACCTTCCGTATCGATCTTTTCCCCATCGTTCTTGGAAGCTTCGACGTCATTATTGGTATGGATTGGTTATCCAAACATCGAGCTGAAATCCTCTGCCAAGAGAAAGCTATTCGTATTCCCCGTCCCCCTGGCAAACCCCTTATAGTTCAAGGCGACAAGAGCGGAGAAGTCACAGGCATCATTTCATTCTTAAAAGCCCAGAAGTATCTACGAAAAGGGCACGCCGCTATCTTAGCACTCATTACTGACACACAGAAAGTGGAAAACAGGATTGAAGATTTTCCAGTTGTACGCGACTATCCTGAGGTATTCCCGGAGGAACTACCTGGACTCCCTCCTCACCGTCAGGTCGAATTTCAAATCGAGCTAGCTCCCGGAGCAGCGCCTATAGCTCGTGCACCTTATCGATTAGCCCCCGCGGAGCTCAAGGAGCTTTCTACTCAGCTACAAGAACTTTTGGACAAAGGTTTTATCCGTCCTAGTTCATCACCCTGGGGAGCCCCAGTGCTCTTTGTCAAAAAGAAAGATGGCTCGTTCCGAATGTGCATTGACTACCGCGAACTTAACAAGGTCACCATCAAGAACCGCTACCCACTTCCCCGTATCGACGACCTGTTCGACCAGCTGCAAGGGTCGAGCTATTATTCCAAGATCGATCTGCGATCGGGTTATCACCAGCTGAGAGTTCGCGATGAGGACATCTCTAAGACTGCTTTCAGAACCCGCTATGGTCATTACGAATTCCTTGTTATGCCTTTCGGAATGACCAACGCACCTGCAATCTTCATGGATCTCATGAACCGAGTATGCAAACCCTACCTCGATAGGTTCGTAATTGTGTTTATCGACGACATCCTAATCTACTCGAAGAGCCGAGAGGAGCATGAACAACACCTACGTCTTATTCTCGAACTTCTTCGCAATGAGCAACTGTACGCCAAATTCTCAAAATGTGATTTCTGGCTTAGAGAAGTCCATTTCCTTGGGCACATCGTCAATCAGGAAGGGATTCATGTCGACCCTGCTAAGATTGAGTCCATTAAGAATTGGCCGGTGCCAAAGACTCCGACCGAAGTTCGCCAATTCTTGGGATTGGCGGGATACTATCGGAGATTTATCAAGGGATTCTCTAAGATCACTCAACCACTTACGACACTCACTCAGAAGGGTGTTGCTTACAAATGGAGTAATGCTCAGGAATCTGCTTTCCAGGAACTAAAGAAGAACCTTTGTAGTGCTCCTATTCTCTCCTTACCCGAAGGTACCGACGACTTCGTCGTCTACTGCGACGCTTCTATTCAAGGACTTGGCTGCGTATTGATGCAACGCGAGAAAGTTATCGCTTACGCCTCGCGACAACTCAAGGTCCACGAACGGAACTATACGACGCACGACTTAGAATTTGGAGCTGTGGTCTTCGCGCTCAAGCTTTGGAGACACTACTTGTACGGCACCAAGTGCACGATTTACACTGATCACAAGAGTCTCCAGCACATAATGGGACAAAAGGAGTTGAATATGCGGCAACGCCGATGGGTCGAACTCCTAAATGACTACGAGTGTGCAATCAAATATCACCCAGGCAAGGCTAATGTGGTAGCCGATGCCCTCAGCAGAAAGGAGACCAAACCCAAGCGTGTTCGTGCTTTACAGCTCACTATCCACTCGAACCTCCCTAATCAGATTCGGAATGCTCAGGTTGAAGCATTGAAAGCCGAAAACATCAGGGCTGAGTCCCTACGAGGATCGAGACAACGAATGGAACAAAAAGAAGACGGCGCCTACTACGTAGCCGGACGCATATGGGTTCCGCTTTATGGGAATTTACGTGACCTAGTGATGGATGAAGCTCACAAGTCCCGTTATTCAGTACATCCAGGGTCAGATAAGATGTACCACGACCTGAGGGCTACCTATTGGTGGCCTGGCATGAAAGCCCACATAGCAACCTATGTCAGGAAATGCTTAACCTGCGCAAGAGTCAAGGCTGAGTATTAGAAACCATCAGGCCTACTCCAACAGCCAGAAATCCCGCAATGGAAATGGGAACAGATTTCCATGGATTTTGTTACTAGCCTGCCTAGGTCTCAGCGCGGAAATGACACCATTTGGGTGATAGTGGATCGCCTAACTAAGTCTGCACACTTCTTGGCCATTAAAGAAACAGACAAGTTCTCTACCCTAGCAGAGGTATACTTAAAAGAAGTGGTTTCGAAGCACGGAGTGCCTACCTCCATTATTTCTGATCGCGACGCGCGTTTTACTTCTGAGTTGTGGCAAGCCATGCACAAATCTTTTGGCTCACGTCTAGACATGAGCACCGCTTATCACCCGAAAACGGATGGGCAGTCTGAACGCACCATCCAAACCCTCGAAGACATGCTTAGGGCATGTGTGATCGATTTTGGCAAGAATTGGGAGAAGCACCTACCGCTGGTGGAATTATCCTACAACAACAGCTACCACACCAGCATTCAGGCAGCACCCTTTGAGGCATTGTACGGCCGTAAGTGTCGATCGCCTCTCTGCTGGGCTGAGGTTGGTGACAGCCAGATCACAGGCCCGGAACATGTAGTCGACACCACAGAAAAGATTGCCCAGATAAGGCAACGCATGGCGGCAGCTCGTGACCGCCAAAAGTACTACGCCGATAAAGATAGGAAACCACAAGAGTTCCAGGTTGGTGAACGGGCTCTTCTTAAGGTCTCACCCTGGAAGGGTGTAGTTCGTTTTGGAAAACGGGGCAAGCTTAATCCAAGATATGTCGGACCCTTTGAAGTTATCGAGAAGATCGGCACGGCCGCTTACAGGTTGAATCTGCCTGAAGAACTGAGTGCTGTGCACAACGTCTTCCATGTGTCTAATCTGAAGAAGTGTCTGTCAGATGAAACACTCGTCATTCCTTACAAGGAACTTACTATTGACGAACAGCTACACTTTACTGAGGAACCGGTTGAGATCACGGATCGTGAGATCAAAACCCTCAAACGTAGCCAGATACCCCTCGTGCGAGTTCGTTGGAACTCACGCCGTGGCCCAGAGTTTACCTGGGAGCGGGAAGACCAGATGAAGCGCAAGTATCCCCAGCTGTTCCCAAATGAAACCCCCAGCACTGAAGCTACAACTGAATTTCGGGACGAAATTCCAAACTAACGGGAGGATGATGTGACACCCCGTTGAAATGCCCTCACTTTTACTAGCTTGTCAGTGGCTGCTTTAACTTTCGGGACGAAAGTTCTTAAAACTTGGGGATAATGTGACACTTCGGGTTTTCCCCCGAACCAACTGTCGTCTTTAAATGTATGTATGTGCATAGATATAATATTAAATGAGAACTTGTTATTTATTGTGTGCATTATGTGACCTTTTGATTGTGTCGTGTGTATATATATATATATATAAGTGTGAACCGAACCGAACCCGACTCGAGACCACTCGGTCTCGAGTAAACAAGAAACGATGGGCCGGTTGGGCCGTAACCATTAGCCCACCCGGAGACCCCTTACCCACTTGAAGTATTTAACCAACCAACCCTCACAACTTTTACCACTTTTACAACATCATTCTCACACTCCCTCACCACACACACTCTCCCTCTCTCTCTCTAAAAACCCTAGAACTTCACTAACCAAGCATCCTCCTCCTCTCTCTCGGATTAACCGGCGACAACAAGGGACCTCGGTTCAAGCTCATTGACATCACTCGGAGGCTTCCTTCACCAATCCTCCATACCCTCACACTTTTGACCACCAACCGGTTAGTGTTTCCTTGCAAATAGATAAAAACATAGGACAAAGGTGCTTGATTAATGATAATGTATGTTTTGCTTGATTAATGATAATGTATGTTTTGCTTGATTAATGATAATGTATGTTTTGCTTGATTAATGACAATGGGTGTTAAAGATGCTTGTTTGCTTGGTTGCTTATGAATATACACATGAATGTTCTTGATAAAAAGAATGAGATGTTACATGTTATTACTCATGAAATGCATGGTGTGCTTGTTGTAGTAGCAAAAGCTTAGTTCGGTATGCTCTAGGTCCCTCTTGATGAATTTGATGAGTTTAACCGATGATGATCATAAGAAATAATTGAATATATGAAGAACAGTATGATGATCATGAAAATATTTGAATATGCTTGTTTTGATCTGATTTTGTTATGATTTGGACAATAAAACATGTTTATGCATTTTGGTTGGATAGTACAAAATTTCATGAAAACAGAATTCTATTGGTCAGTACATCCGCCAGGTTCTAGAAGGTTTCTTGTGCACGTTTCCGAGGTTGCGACTCGCAACCCCCAGTTGCGACTCGCAACCAAAGCATGACAACTCGAGACTACACCGGTTGCGACTCGCAACCAGACCATGACAAGTCGAAACCCCTGTTGCGACTCGCAACCAAGACATAACAAGTCGAAACACTTGTTGCGACTCGCAACCAGACCACGACAAGCCGCAACCTCCGGTTGCGACTCGCAACTGTGTGGTCTCGACTGGGCTGTTAGTTATTGGGCCCAAGTGTATTAACTGTACATGCTTATTACTGTTTAGGTGGGCTACGTGTTAACTGTTAACTGTTGCTGTTAAAGAACTTAGACGGGCCCAATGACTTATTGGATAATTGTGTATTGTGCATGCTATGTGTTAGTTATGTGTAGATTATACGTGTTTGCTTGTACCCCAACTTGACCCATATTCGGTAACCATGCTAGGACGTGGTGACCAACGTGATAGACCGGGTAATTAATCTACCGAGCAACCCAAGGTGAGTTCACAACCTAAAGCATGTATTCCCGGTGGTTTGGGAAACGGAACTAAAAACAACACTATCCCCTTATGAGGGATACAACTTACTTTTCTTCCCTTGTTATTGGGAACCTTTTAGTTAATTACTGTTTATACGGATTGCAACAAACGGCACTAAACGAAACTCTATCACTTAAAGTCCCTACTACTTAATACCGATTAGTCGCCGGGGCCAGGCGAACGGGTTATTAGTTGATAGCGCTATTTAGGTCTTACCAACCTCACACCGTGCCAAGGTATGGGATCGGTCGTGAACTAATGTACTCAGGCATCCGTCAATGATGATAGAACATTGACATCGGGGCACTCTCTTGCGGATACGCAACGGTCACCTAGTGTTCGGTATTGGAAAAACAGTTTAGTTGCTAACTTTTGGGGTAGCTCCCCATGGCATGTATAAATGGATAAATTAACTGGTGAAACAAGTTTTTGGTAATTAAAACTGGACAACTAGTGAACTCACTCAGCATTATTGTTGACCCCTTACTGCATGCTTTGCAGGTAACCAGTGACTCGGGAGCTTGCAGCTTGGGAAGTGTAGTGGTCGCCTAAACCCGCATGTTGGGTTCTAAATAATTTGAACTATGAACTTTGTTTAAACTATTTTATCTATGCTTCCGCTACTTACTTAACTGTTATTTGAACCTAAACATTTGAACTTTAAACTATGGTGTTTACTAACCATTATGGTTGGTGATCACCCTTACTATTATCCAATGCTCAGTATAATTGGTGGCTGGATCCTGGTCGGTCACGCCCTCAAGCGGACGGTACTCCGCAGGTGGAATTTGGGGGTGTGACAATTAAAAACATAATCTAGCAAGATGAGAGGATGAAAGTGTTAAAGATTCATAGATCATCCTCATGAAAGACATGAACTTGAAAGAATAAAAATGTTTTCTTGTAAAATGATGATTAAAGTGAGTTGTAAGTCTTGTAAATCTAAGATTTCAAGAACGATTTTTCAAGAAACCAAGTCAAAAATACAAAGTTTACTAAATCTTGGTTCTTAAAGAATTCAACCATGTTTTTAGAGGTTAAACAAGTGTAGGAACACTTATGTAACAAGAAAAATCCAAGAAGAAGTATTTTTAGAAAATGTGATTATAAGTTGTAAAGATCTAGATTCTTCAAAAATGATGTTTTTAAAGAATCAACCACACTTTAAAGGGTAACAAGACTTACTAAATACATTAGTAAGTTACTACAAATTTTTGTAAATTTTCAAGTTCATGAAGTGGTAGTTTATGCTTGTGTTTGGCAAAATTGGTAAGTATAGATTGTTTATTGTTGATTGATTGTGTTGATTTACAAAAGAAAATGATATGCCTTCAAGGTATGGAAACCTCCATTTTTAGGGAAAACTATGGCAAAATTTTTCTAGAAATTAAACACTTAGAAAAATATTTCTAAACAAATATTTACAAGTGTATTTTAAACCATGAATTTTTACATAAAGTTTGCCATAATTTTTGTTACAAAAATTATAAATACTGGAGGTTGGTTTTTATAAATAAAAGTGACTAAATATGTATTTAGGGAATATATATTTAGATGTCACCATGTGTGTGATTATTTGTATATTATGTGTATTAGTTATATTATTTTAGGACTTGAAATAATATAACACATCAAAATACCAAGAAATTACAAACCAAAATATTTTCAAAATTCCAAGGAATGAATATACAAATTATACCCACAATATTGGTAAAACCGAACAAAGGAATATAACTTATAAAATATTCCGGAAAATTTAGTCACGAGTATATTTTGGTAATTAATATTTTGGACACCAAGTGAATGAAAATGTGATTTTTCACAATTATTACAAATTTATATTTAGTCACGAGTATATTTTGGTAATTAATATTTTGGACACCAAGTGAATGAAAATGTGATTTTTTCACAATTATTACAAATTTATATCATATTTTTGACAAGAAGAAAATATATTATTTTTGGTGAATAAAAATATATTTTCTTGGAGTTATTAAAGGATGTATTATTTTTGGAAGAGATATATATTTTCTTAAACAAACATGAAATATATTATTTTTGGATGAAAAATGGGTTCATATATATTTTCTAAGTTAGACTTGAAAATATATTATTTTTGAGACTTGTACGAAAGTTATAAATATTTTTGCCAAGGAAAAATTATAAGTAATTTTTCTAAATATTTCTTAGAATATATATTTTTGGAAATATATATTGATGAATTTTTATTAAAGATATTATTCCGGAAAAGTTAATACAAAATTAAGTATAAGAATACTTAACAATTACAAGAAAAATACGTATTCTCGTACGTATAAATACACACCGGAATACGACACCGATATATGGCAAAAATATACAAGTATGAGAATACAAATACAAATACACCCATCCTTGGGAAGGATATACATATATAAAAACATAAAGGTAACAAGTTAAAATATATTATTTTAACAATTATTCCAAAATGAAATAAATATAATTTAAGTTAAAATATTTATTATTTCAACAAATAATTACATAACTTGGAATAATAATAAAGACACAATGAAATGTAACTCAAAGACACTAATTAATACTAAGTCAAGGCACGACCCGCTCGTCTAATAGATCATAGTACGTTGTAGGTAGTCGTGTACTCCAGGAGAAGCTTTGAGTTACAGTTGGTTTCGAAGAACGCAAAGCTGTGAGTTCATGTCCCCCTTTTCTTTTAACTGCTTTCAGTTTTATAACTTCGGGGGTGAAGTACATGTTACAAACTGTTTACAAACGTTTATATGTGGTATGGTTAGCTAAGGAAGGGTACTGCTAGATCATGTGAGTGGTGGGCATAACGCTTAAGACCATTAATCCTCATCGTAGGACCGAGGGACATGACAGATAGATCTATTTAGGTGTAGCGAGTCCACACCCATGTGGACCAGGGTGGCCCATGAGGTGACTATGTCTTATTGCCGGAGACAAATTTGCAAGGTTTGAGCATTCCTGCATCACGTCACACATATTAATGGCCTTGCAAACCATTAATGATTTGTTTTCCTTGTTGCTTTCATACCGGGGTTTACAAACATACATACATACTTTCAATGATTACAAAGGTTTATTCATACACACAAACAAACACATGAACTCGCTCAACTTTTTTTGATGTTTTCAAACTTCATGTATTTCAGGGAATTAGTTGTAGATCTGGCGGGCGTTTAGAAGTTTCAACTAATGTTGAGAATAAAAGATGTCATCTGAAGTCTGAGGATTTGGATAGTGTGTCTTATCCTAGATAAGACACAACTTTCAAAGTCCGGTTTTATTTAATGTCTTTTGTCGAGTCCTTGTGAACTCTAAAAACAAGTTGCATGGTTTGTACTCGAATTTGAAGTCTATGCTTAAAACAATGTTGTTATGATTTTACACTTAATTAATGGATGATCATCTTTAGTTTATCATATAGATGTTTGTTATGGTTGAATGCAATGATATTAAGCAAGTCACACATAATCACGCTTCCGCAAAAGTCAGGGTGTGACAGTTTGGTACCAGAGCTTTGATTGTAGCGAACTAGGACTCTTTCTCGAGTCTAGTGTCACACCCTGACCGCGTAAAACAACAAACCGCGGCGGAAACGTCGGGGAGTGATGCGACAGAATTATTGTTTCAACAACCATGGTAATTAAAGTTTTGTATTATTAAGATTAAAGTTTACATTGTCTTGAAGTTCAACTAAACAATACATAAATAACTGTATTTTAAGTCACTAAGGCCCAAGTCCGCCTAAGTGTAGCACAAACATCATCATGCATTAGCACCTGAAACACATGCGAAAATAGGTACGTCAGCATAAAAATGCCTGTGAGATACATAGGTTTTGTTTATGCAGGATTCATGACTTGTAGTTAAAAGAAAGGTTTAACAAAAGTAGTCATGATCCTTGTAAAATGTTTTCCTTTATAAAATCATGTGAAAATCGATGTGAAAATCAAATGATAATAATAGGATAATGCATGGTTAAATGAATAACCAAGTAAAAGTGAATTTGTATAAAATATGTAATTTTGTAAAACAATGTCGTGTTCTTGTATAAAATGTTTCATGTCTTTGTCAAGTGGTTTAGATAACGCAACAATGTATAATACAATAAAAGCACTTATATATAGGAAGTACCAGCGGCGTATCCACCATGCTTTTATCATATAACACATAGCCCCGTTACATAAGTCACTTATCAATAACCAACCAAAATGTCTTGTTCAATGTCAAAATGTTTATGTGTAAACCATGTTCAATGTCATGTGTGAAATGTATCATGTATAACCAAATGTAATGCATAGCAAGTAGAAAATATCTACTCAAACTACGTGAATATGTCAATGTGTTAACAATGTCATGTACGGTGAATAACTAGTAGATACTCAACCCCGTAGGAAAATGTACAAAACAATGTTTTTGAATAAACCTAAGTTTAAATCAAATGTTATGTTTTGTAGAAAACAATGCTTTATGATTACAAACATTTATGCAGTAATGTTTATTCGCATACATTCAAGCCTTGCGACTGTGGGGACAAACCTTTAAACAAATTAAAGGTTTATCTAAGTTATGTATATCGGATTCTGTCATTCCCAACTTCCAAACAAACCTAGGAAGTCGGAAACGGGATTTGTCAAGTCCTATGGTACCATTACATACTACCGAGCGACGTAGCTAATGTTAATGAATGTATTATTGTCCCGATTAAACATACCAAATGTCATAACCAATGTAGCATGTGAAAACCATGTACTAAGTATGCTAAGTAAACAAACATAGTAGAAATGTTCATGTAAAACAATGTGCTAGCATGCTCAGTAAACATACATAGCAGAAATGTCATGTGAAAAGAATGTGTCCATATGTCGAGTAAACATATGCAACAAAATGTCTATTAAGTCAATGTGCTAGCATGCTTAACATACATAGCAAAACATAGTCGAAATCATGTACTATATGTGTACTTGGTGAAACTAGCATGTTTATGTCATAAAAGCATGAAAGTAACAAGTATGCACATGTGTATCACCCCAAAGTATTTGAAAGCGGTAAAAGAGGGGAAACTATGTACTCACTTGGGATTGCCTAATAGTCTTGAGAATAAGACCAAATAAGGCTCCAAGGATCACGAATCAACCGGCACCTAATATAGGTAACTATGTTAATAATCGGATCCTAAATCGGGAGATAGGATAGAATGATGTTCTATAAATCCAATGAGTGTTTGAACTCATATGGTATGATTTAATAGAGCTAACATTCTGAATTGGAAGTCTACCTAAGTGCTTTTAACCCGTTTCGACCCGTTATGGTAGTATAAGCTACTATAACGCGTCGGTTGTGCAAAACTATGGTCGGATGGTTTACTATGTGTTATGTTAAGTCTTACATGCCCAATTATACCCTAACATGTTAATAAATCAGATTAGATGTCAAAAATATTTTCACATATGCACAATATGGTTTTATGCTTCAAAAGGGCATTTTGGTCATTTCCTATGGGCATATAAGCTACTTAACAATCAACTAACCAATCCTAGGTGATCATAAGGTATAACCTCAGGGGTTATTCCCTATGCAACTATGATCACTAAACATGCTTGGTCGGATCCTAATGATCGACCAAACGGGTCGGGTTCGAAAGTCTAAGCGGTTGTCTAGACCGATTAACTTACGACCCTATTCAAGCACTAAACTAGTAGTGATGAGTTAAACATGTCAAAACATGTTTAACTAACTTATAAAACTGATTTGGTATGTTTTGATACCTAAAAGTAGTTCCGTTGCAAAATGCGTGGTAAAAAACATTTTGACCGAAACTTTGACTCGTCACTACACCTAGTTAACATGGTAATCAGTAGGTATAATCGCTAAGGATTATAACTATCGTGATTACAATCACGTTACAAAGTTCAAACGAACTTTGTGTTGACCATTGACTGGTCAAAGCTGAAAGTCAAACACTGTTTGACTTTCTCGCTAGGAAACAATGAAATGGTGAGTTGAAACAATGACGTTACAAAGTTCAGGTATGAAGTTATTCAACTTCAACTTAGAGAATTCAGATCAAGGGTGAGTTGAAACAATGAAATGGCCTTGCTATTTATAGTAGTTGCAAGTTCACAAGATCATGCCATGTTTTTGTGTGGCCAACAAGCAAAGATCTCAGCCATACATGTGTTAGGAATTGATTGAGGAACTTGGAGAACACTTAAACTTGGTCTCCACGCAAGAAAATTGCAAGAAAAACCCCTGAAGTTGCAACAGAATGCTGGAAAACAGTTTCTATTGCTGGGCCTTTTTACGCGGCCCGCATAAGCTAGAGACTGGGCTAACGCGGCCCGTGTAGCCAACTTTGGCAGATTTGCATAAATGGTCCCTGCACTTGATTTAAGCTCATTTCAGGCCCTTTTGACCCTCGTTAAGCCATTTTCAAGGCTCGACAAGGTCATTAAAGTTTAGAGGACTCAAAATATGCTTGGAGAACTCTCGGATGTCGGCTCGTTTGGTCGTACGGTCACGTTATTCGTCAAATTACGACGAAACTTGAACGGACGCGAAAACGATCCAAATTAAGCGACGAATGGTATTTTTGTATGCCGATCACTAAAATAAAAATATTTTAGTGTGTACAAAAATTTTGGATGTCCAGATGTGGTCAGAACATAAGATATGCGCGAAAATGCCAACTTACGTCGTTTTTTACACTTTTAGTCCCTGTAAGATCAAATAAGCATGTTTTCGCACACCGAACCACTCAAAGCTTATTTCTAAGCTATGTTTAGGTTATTTATGGTATGTTTAGCTTATGATCAAGTTCCGGACTGTACGTTGCCTTACGAAACGGCAGACTTTTGCAGTTTGACGTAAATAGTCCCTGCGAGTGAATAAACTTGTTTTTGCCATACCAAAGCCTTTAAAACTTATTTCTAAGTTATGTAAAGGTTATTTAAGGTATGTTAAGCTTATGTTGCTATTCTGGAGTGTTTGTCGCATTAAACTGATTACGGTTACGTATCAGTTTGCGTATAACTTTCCAGAAAGCGATATAGAGTTCAAAATCGATCAAAAATCAAAACGTGCATAATATCAACCATAAATAACAAACATTGGGATCAAAACACATTGTTTTATTAAGATTGGATTGTCTAGAGTTTGTACAATGATTACACAAGCACATATGTCACAATCTCCCCTACTTTAGGAAATTTCGTCCCGAAATTTATTTAGAGGAAACTTGTGATAATAGATGCGGATATTTCGCTTTCATCTGATCTTCACGCTCCCAAGTAAACTCTGGGCCACGTTTGGATTACCAGCAAACTTTGACAATAGGTATGCGCTTGTGTTTGAGCTTTTTGACTTCACGGTCCATGATTTCCACAGGTTTCTTAACGAAGTGCATTTTGTTATCAACAAGAATTTCATCAAGTGGTATGTGGAGGTTCTCATCAGCTAAACTGTAACAACCCTCGGTAAAATCAACACTCTCATAATGTTTTCGACACCTATGTATATTTTAAAAGACCCACATATGTCTTTATATACACCCCGTATGTAAAAATCGAGCCCGAGATACAATATAGTAATTAAATAATATAAAAAAATCTGAAACTCAAGTTGAGGCGGGCCGCGTAGAACCCACCTCAATCTTACGCGGGCCGCGAGTGTCATGAAAGGTGGCGCATCCCTGAGCTGACACGTGTCGATATCGTGGCGGGTCTACTTGGTGAGCCGGACAAGCTAGTCCGTTGACTAGCTTTGACGCGGGCCGCGTAGCCCTAAGGCTACCTTTAAGCGGGGCGCGTGAGAGTCCAATATCAGCACTATATAAAGGAGGCCTCGGGTTTCATTTTCCGTCGTTCATTTCTCAATTCTCAATCACGAATTCTGTAGTAAAGTTATAATACTCGGGTATTATACCCCCTAATTAACGAGATTCTGCTCCGTTGTAAGTATTATAACCCTGGTTTCATAGTAGATACGCTGCCCGATTGATTTAGAGTTCCGTAATAACTGTCGTGGTTCTGCCCGACGTAGTTGTTGGAATGCCGTCTCGGGGAGGGTATCATTAATATTTTCAAAGGGTTATGATACTAATCAATGTACATTTGTATAAATTATAGATTATATCCAGGAAACCCTTACGCGAAGTCTAAGATAGCAATGTGAGTTTATCCTCTTTTTGATAACCTTTTTGTAACTATTTACAAAACCTTAAATGTTTTACAATGCGATTAAGCGGTGATTGAGTCTTTGTAGTTCTTCAATTACTGCCGGTATGTTGGGGTTTTGTATACAAAATTTACTACACTGTGAGTAGTAAGTCGGGATGACAATACGTTACCATTGGACAATGAGTTAGCCAATGGTTAATATGACCCACAAGTCAGGATTGACAATACTAATGGAGTAATTGTGTAGAAATAAACAATGTGATCGCTCTCAATACTGTTCACTGTGACTTTTTATTTAAACTTGATTAAACTAGGATTCACTCACCAGTATTTCCGACTGACAAATGATTTTAAAACGCGTTTCAGGTAACACAATGTGACAGCCAATTAGTAAAAAGACAGCTGGAGAGCACTGAAGGCTTGGGAAAAATGTGGCTATAAAAGTTACCTAAAAGACGATGTTTTAAATTCAATAAAATAGGGTTTGTCCCTATAAATGTATTGTAATAAGAAACTTGGGTTTTACCCATGTGTTTATTAATATAAATTATTGTGGTTTTAACTCTGATAAACATTTCCTAACTACGGTCCTGATGTAAATTCCGCTGCCAAATTAAAAACAAACTGATACCACCGTCACTGCGCTCGCGTCCGCCCGCTCCCGGGGGTCAGGGATCGGGGGTTGCGACAGGAGGTGGTATCAGAGCCTAGCCACTGGTCTGAGCCAAAGAAGTGTTCTGCTGACACTTAAAATTCTAAATTTTGTGTTAGGAAATAAATTACGGAAATACGTGCATAACTGTATTTATTTGTTATGTGTTATTTGACTATTTGTTAGTTTACAGTATGAGTGATCAAGGACCCTCAGACATGAATCTTCAGTTGCTGATTCACCTAGGAGTGAAGGTACCTCTTCACAACCTGCCCTCTCTGGGTATACTGTTGATCAGGAAGAAGGAATGTTTGCTTTTAAAGCACAGTCAGAAGAGCCATTCCCTCATAAGAAACGAGGATGGTTCAGTAAGGAAGCTTTTGCTCGTAGGAAAAGAATGCGAAAGTTGCAACAGCAAAGAGTTTTAGCAGCTGCTAAGCGAAAAACAGATGCCCATACACAGGATATGCTTAATAGAAGCCTAGCCAATTTCCATATCCTAGCCACAACTGCTGCTGACCCAAGTCTGAAACAACTAGTAGCCCCACAACCCCAAATCCCAGAACAACCCATGGAGATAGAAAACCCTGAAAACCAAGTGGAGATGCACGACTTTAACCCAGAAGAAATACCTAGGGTACCTGCACCAAACCCCCTAGACCCAAATTACGACCCCTGGTGGGACAACAATAGGGACTTTGTGCAACGTTACCCTATCCATGAAGATATACCCATACAGAACATAGAAGCCTACCCAGGTATGGACCCTTTAGATCCCTATTACCAAGATGATTATATTAGGGATATCTTAGAAGATCCTTACCGATTTCAGGCACTTTCACCCCCATATCAGGAACCCGCACCCCAGATTCCAAACCCAGTCCTAGAACCTGCACCCCAATGAGTGCAGAAAACGTCCAAGAACTTAGGACTTTCGGGGAGGAAATTTTTGAAAGCAGTGAGAGAATGCGTCAGGTGGGAGAGCGTCTCGTATGGAAATACGATGAGCGCAATATGGATTTTTGGATAAATCCATATCCGTGATATGATGGAGGAAATGGTAGTAGTAATAATAAAATAATAATAGAATAAAATATGTGTGTACGGATGCTTATTAATATTAGTGTAATTTTCTTTCTGTTGGTATTGTAATCTTTATTTCAGTACTAGTGTGTAATAGACGCATAGTATATGAAAATAGAGTACAAGTCGCAATGATCGACGTTTTTGCTAGATTGCGTGTCATATGATTAACTATATTACCTATTATCTTGTGATATTAATATGGGGTAAATGTTTAAAATTTAGATGGCCGAAGACTGAAATAAAGGAAATCTGAATAATGATAACCAGAGTAACATTAACGTGGTTAATGAGAATCCGAGCATCAATAACAATGGAAACCAGATGGATAATAGTGCCGTTCAACACATAGTGGCACAAGGAATCATAGATGCCATGCCATTTATTATTCAAACTATTCAAGAAGCGAATAATAAAAGTAAACATAGCAGTAAGCGACCAATCGAACCAGAAAACAATGTTAACAATGGACCTGTACTTCAAGTGCCCATTCCCAAAAGAAGAAGAACCATGCCTTATGGTTGTTCTTATAAAGAATTCTGGTCTTGTAAACCAATGGAATTCTCGGGCAACGAAGGGGCCATTGCAGCTCTACGCTGGATAAAGAAAACTGAGGCAGTCTTAATAATAAGCAAGTGTGGTGAAGAAGATAAGATATTGTTTGCTTCTAATCTGTTTAAGAATGCAGCACTAGAATGGTGGAACCCTATCCTTCAATCAAGAGGAAGTGATAGAACTTACAATATGGAATGGGAAGAATTTAAGAACAAGGTAGAAAGGAAATTCTGCCCACCAAATGAGAAGGAACAGATAGCAAACAAATTCCTAAACCTTAGGATGACTGGTATGGATAGTAAGGGGTACACTAAATTATTCTTCGAATATGCTAGAATAGTGCCAACTCTTGCTTCACCAGAACCAGTATTAATCTCCCGTTATATCTGGGGATTAATTGGGGAGATAAGACACGTAATCAAGGCAGCTAGACCTCAAACCATAGAAGAAGCTGTAGAACTAGCAAATACCTTGACAGATGAATTAAACCGTACTAGAGAAGAAGAACAGAGGAGAAATCTAACCCAAAGGCTTACTCAAGAATTCCGTTCTGGGAATTTCAACCGTAGAAATATGGGTTCTACCTCTGCATCTTTCTGCAAGATCTGCAAGAAAAAGCATTCGGGAAAATGCTCCACTCTTTGCAATTATTGCAAGATGCCAGGACACAAGGAAGAAAATTGCAGGAAGAAATCCAGTAATGGATTGTGCTACAACTGTGGAGAAAAAGGTCATATCAGGCCAAACTGTCCGAAATTTGCTCCAGCTGCGGACAACAAGAATACCAAAAATTCTAGAGCATTTGTTTTGACTGCAGATGAAGCTAAGATGATTCCAGGTGTCATAGCTGGTACGTTTTTAGTTAATGATATTTTTGCTAAAGTATTATTTGACTTTGGTGCGAACCAAAGTTTTATTAATACATCATTTTGCAAATTTCTCAATCAGTCATTAACTAAACTACCACAAGAATGTCTAGTAGAGACAGCTAATGGAGAAACCGTTAGAATTTCTGAAATCTTGCAGGGAGCAAGAATAGAAATTTTAAATCAGAATTTTGTTGCAAATCTTTATCCCTTGAATCTGGCAGGATTCGATATTGTTTTAGGAATGGATTGGTTAATAGCCAATAAAGCCAGTATTTTATGTGATCAAAAGTCAATCCAAGTAAATTCACAAAAAGGTAAAACGATCACAATTAAAGGAGATAAGCCCTCTAGATCCACAAAATTTATCTCTATGATGAAAACTGCAAGTTATATAAGAAAAGGTTCTATAGTGTATTTGATTTCCATAATCACTAACACTAAAGGAAAAGAACTAAAAGATATTCCAGTAGTATCTCAGTTTTCAGAAGTATTTCCAGAAGAATTACCAGTACTACCGCCAGACAGAGAAGTTGAATTCAGAATTCACCTGCTACCAGGAACAACACCAATTGCCAAAGCACCTTATCGTTTGGCACCCGCAGAAATGCAAGAATTAAAGAAACAATTAGACGAATTGTTGGAGAAAGGATTTATACAACCTAGTTCGTCGCCATGGGGAGCGCCAATACTGTTTGTTAAAAAGAAGGACGGATCAATGCGTATGTGCATTGGCTACTGTGAATTGAACAAAGTCACGATTAAGAAACGGTACCCATTACCGAGAATCAATGATCTGTTTGATCAACTGCAAGGAGCTCGATTTTTCTCTAAAATCGATTTAAGGTCAGGATATCATCAATTAAAGGTATAGGAAGAGGACATTCCTAAAATCGCTTTCAGAACAAGGTATGGCCATTATGAATTTACTGTCATGCCATTTGGTTTAACCAATGCCCCAGCTGCATTTATGGACATGATAAACCGAATATGTAAGCCGTATTTGGATAAATTCATAATTGTTTTTATAGATGATATTCTAATTTACTCTAAGAGTAAAGAGGATCATGCAAAGCAATTGCACGCACTTTTAAGTCTATTAAGAAAAGAAAAACTTTATGCTAAGTTTTCTAAGTGCGAATTTTGGTTAGAACAGGTACAATTTCTCAGACACATAGTCAATCATGAAGGAATTCATGTAGATCCAACAAAGATTGAGGCAATTATCAAATGGAAAACCCCTGAGTCACCAACTGAGGTTAGAAGTTTCTTAGGATTGGCCGGTTATTATAGAAGATTTATTCAAGATTTTTCTAGAATAGCCATTCCCTTAACTAAGCTAACCTGTAAATCCGTTAAGTTTAAATGGGGATTAAAACAAGAAGAAGCATTTAGAATCCTTAAGCAAAGATTAACCCATACACCCATACTAGCGTTACCAGAAGGAACTGAAGACTTTGTAGTCTATTGTGACGCTTCTAAATTAGGTTATGGATGTGTATTAATGCAACGTCAAAAGGTTATAGCTTGCGCATCTAGACAACTTAAGAATCATGAACAGAATTATTCAACCCATGATTTAGAATTAGGAGCTATAATTTTTGCTCTTAAAGTTTGGAGACATTACCTTTATGGCAGTAAGTTTACCATATTCACTGATCATAAGAGTTTAAGGTATATTTTCAAACAAAAAGAGTTGAATATGAGACAAAGACGCTGGATGGAAATGCTTAGTGATTATGATTGTGATATCCAGTATCATGAAGGAAAAGCAAATGTAGTAGCAGATACTTTAAGTCGAAAGTATCATGAAAAGCCAAAGAGAGTACGTTCTCTTAAATTAAATCTGTAAGTAGATTTAAATGATCAGATAAGAGAAGCACAAGAATCAGTAATCAAGGATGATGCTGAAAAATTAAAGGGTATGTTAAAAGAATTAAAACAAGGAACAGATGGAATTTGGAGATTCCATGAAAAGAGAATGTGGATACCTAAATTAGGAAACCTACGTCATCGTATACTAGAAGAAGCCCATAAGTCTAAATATACGATGCATCCAAGGAGTGATAAAATGTACCAGGATTTAAGGAAAAATTTCTGGTGGATAGGATTGAAGAAGGACATAGCAGCCTATATTTCTAAATGTTTAACCTGTTCACAAGTTAAGGCTGAACACCAGAAGCCCTCAGGTTTATTGCAACAATTAGAAATGCCAGTGTGGAAATGGGAATTAATAACAATGGATTTTGTTACTAAATTACCCAAAACTAATAAAGGAAATGATACAATCTGGGTGATTGTAGATAGACTAACCAAGTCAGCCCATTTCTTACCAATGAAAGAAACATTCAGTATGGAACAGTTAGCCAAATTATATGTAAATGAAATTGTTTCTTTACATGGCATTCCTTTATCAATTGTTTCTGATAGGGATAGCCGATTTACCTCTCATTTTTGGTCAAGTTTCCAAAAGGCAATGGGAACTAAGTTAAAGTTGAGCACAGCTTATCATCCTCAAACCGATGGATAAAGCGAAAGAACAATTCAAACAATGGAAGACATGCTTAGAGCTTGTGTAATCGATTTCGGAGGTAATTGGGACGATCACTTACCTTTAATAGAATTTTCTTATAATAATAGTTATCACACAAGTATCAATGCTGCACCATTTGAAGCACTTTATGGATGTAAGTGCCGAACCCTAGTCTGTTGGGCAGAAATTGGGGAAAAGCAACTATCTGGACCTGAGATAGTGCAAGAAACAACTGATAAGATTATTCAAGTCAAGGAACGACTGAAAACAGCACGTGATCGACATAAGAGTTATGCTGATAACCGACGCAAACCATTGGAATTTAAAGTAGGAAATAAAGTATTGTTGAAAGTCTCTCCTTGGAAAGGAGTAGTAAGATTCATCAAACGAGGAAAACTAAGTCCCAGGTATGTTGGACCTTTTGAGATTATTAGAAGAATAGGACCTGTAGCGTATCAGCTACAACTGCCAGAGGAAATGGCAGGAATACATGATGTGTTTCATGTATCTAATCTCAAAAAGTGCTTAGTTGATGAATCACTAATAGTACCTCTTAAGGATATAGAGGTAAATGAACAACTCAAGTTTGTAGAAAGACCTCTACAAATTGAAGACAGGAAAATCAAGAACCTCAAACATAAGAGACTAGTTCTAGTCAAAGTGAAGTGGGACTCCAAAAGAGGACCTGAGTACACATGGGAACTTGAATCGGAAATGCAAAGGAAATATCCGCACTTGTTCCAGTAGATCTCGAGGACGAGCTCTAAAACAAGGTGTGGAGAATGTAACAACCCTCGGTAAAATCAACACTCTCATAATGTTTCCGACACCTATGTATATTTTAAAAGACCCTCATATGTCTTTATATACACCCCGTATGCAAAAATCGAGCCCGAGATACAATATAGTAATTAAATAATATAAAGAAATCTGAAACCCAAGTTGAGGCGGGCCGCGTAGAACTCACCTCAATCTTACGCGGGCCGCGAGAGTCATGAAAGGTGGCGCAGCCCTGAGCTGACACGTGTCGATATCGTGGCGGGTCTACTTGGTGAGCCGGACAAGCTAGTCCGTTGACTAGCTTTGACGCGGGCCGCGTAGCCCTAAGGCTACCTTTACGCGGGGCGCGTGAGAGTCCAATATCAGCACTATATAAAGGAGGCCTCGGGTTTCATTTTCCATCGTTCATTTCTCAATTCTCAATCACGAATTCTGTAGTAAAGTTATAATACTCAGGTATTATACCCCCTAATTAACGAGATTCTGCTCCGTTGTAAGTATTATAACCCTGGTTTCATAGTAGATACGCTGCCTGATTGATTTAGGGTTCCGTAATAACTGTCATGGTTCTGCCCGACGTAGTTGTTGGAATGCCGTCTCGGGGAGGGTATCATTAATATTTTCAAAGGGTTATGATACTAATCAATGTACATTTGTATAAATTATAGATTATATCCAGGAAACCCTTACGCGAAGTCTAAGATAGCAATGTGAGTTTATCCTCTTTTTGATAACCTTTTTGTAACTATTTACAAAACCTTAAATGTTTTACAATGCGATTAAGCGGTGATTGAGTCTTTGTAGTTCTTCAATTACAGCCGGTATGTTGGGGTTTTGTATACAAAATTTACTACACTGTGAGTAGAAAGTCGGGATGACAATACATTACCATTGGACAATGAGTTAGCCAATGGGTAATATGACCCACAAGTCAGGATTGACAATACTAATGGAGTAATTGTGTAGAAATAAACAATGTGATCGCTCTCAATACTGTTCACTGTGACTTTTTATTTAAACTTGATTAAACTGGGATTCACTCACCAGTATTTCCGACTGACAAATGTTTTTAAAACGCGTTTCAGGTAACACAATGTGACAGCCAATTAGTAAAAAGCCAGCTGGAGAGCACTGAAGGCTTGGGAAAAATGTGGCTATAAAAGTTACCTAAAAGGCGATCTTTTAAATTCAATAAAATAGGGTTTGTCCCTATAAATGTATTGTAATAAGAAACTAGGGTTTTACCCATGTGTTTATTAATATAAATTATGGTGGTTTTAACTCTGATAAACATTTCCTAACTACGGTCCTGATGTAAATTCCGCTGCCAAATTAAAAACAAACTGATACCACAGTCACTGCGCTCGCGTCTGCCCGCTCCCGGGGGTCAGGGATCGGGGGTTGCGACATAAACACTTTTTGAGATTGGACACGTGGAAAGTTGGATGAACATTTCCAAGTTCAGGAGGTAGCTCAAGTCTGTAGGCTACTTTTCCGATTCTTTCAACGATCTTGAATGGTCCAACATAGCGTGGTGCAAGTTTTCCTTTCTTTCCAAATCTAATCACACCTTTCCAAGGGGATACCTTGAGTAGGACGTGATCACTGACTTGAAATTCTAAGGGCTTGCGTCGTCGATCCGCGTAACTCTTTTGACGACTTCTAGCTGTCTGAAGGTTATCACGAATCTTCTTGACCTTATCTGTAGTCTCTAGAATGGGATCGGGTCCAGTAAACTGAGTTTCACCTATCTCATTCCAGCAGGCCGGTGAACGACATTTTCGACCGTATAAAGCCTCGAAAGGAGCCATATTGATGCTAGAGTGATAACTATTATTGTAGGAGAATTCGATCAACGGTAGATGCGAATCCCAACTACCACCAAAATCAATCACACAAGCTCTAAGCATATCCTCCAGTGTCTGGATTGTTCTCTCAGATTGACCATCCGTTTGAGGATGATATGCTGTGCTCAAATTAAGTTGGGTTCCCATGGCAGATTGCATGGTTCTCCAAAAGCGGGACGAGAATCGAGCATCTCTGTCAGATATAATGTTCAAACGAACACCATAACGGGATACAATCTCATCCACATAGATTTTAGCAAGCTTGTCAGCAGGTAGATCCTCACGGATTGGCAAGAAATGTGCTGACTTTGTTAGACGATCAATGATAACCCAAATGGCATCATGACCTCTTTTAGTGTGTGGCAGCTTGGTAATGAGATCCATAGCAATGTTTTCCCATTTCCAAACTGGAATCTCTGGTTGCTCCAATAATCCAGAGGGATGTTGATGTTCTGCCTTAACCTTAAGACAAGTAAGGCATTTGGAAACATATAAGGCAATGCCTTTCTTCATACCCGGCCACCAATACTGGGTTCGAAGATCCTTATACATTTTGTCTTCACTAGGATGAATAGAATAACGAGACTTATGAGCTTCATCCATTACCAAGGTGTGAAGATTGTCTATACTTGGGACCCACAAACGGCCCATGAAATAGAATATCCCAAAGTCCTTCAGTTCAAGCTCAGGCTTAATATGACATGGTAATTCTTTACCCATCAAGCCTTGTGTAACACAAGTATGTTGAGCCTGTGAAATGCGGGTTTGAATGTCAGATCGAACCTTAACACAGTAAAGCTTGACACGTTCCTTACGACTCAATGCATCAGCCACGACATTCGCCTTACCAGGATGGTAGCGAATTTCGCAATCGTAGTCGTTTAGAAGTTCAACCCAACGTCGTTGCCTCATGTTTAGTTCTTTCTGATTGAAAATATGCTGGAGACTCTTGTGGTCAGTAAACACTACACACTTTGTACCATACAGGTAGTGTCTCCAGATTTTGAGAGCGAAAACTACTGCACCCAACTCAAGATCATGAGTTGTGTAGTTCTTTTCGTGTACCTTCAGTTGTCTTGATGCATAGGCTATAACTTTGTTTCTTTGCATAAGAACGCAGCCAAGGCCTAAATTTGATGCATCACAGTACACAACAAAATCGTCGTTGCCCTCAGGTAAAGTTAAAATAGGTGCATCGCAGAGTTTCTGTTTCAAGGTCTGGAAAGCTTCTTCCTGTTTGGATCCCCACTCAAAAGGTTTATTCTTTTGAGTTAAAGCAGTGAGAGGAACCGAAATCTTGGAGAAATTTTCAATGAAACGGCGGTAATAACCCGCTAGACCAAGAAATGAACGAACCTCGGTAGGAGTAGTAGGAGTATCCCAATCCTTAATCGCACTGATTTTGGCGGGATCTACATGTATACCTTGTTCGTTGACGATGTGCCCCAAAAATTTAACTTCCTTTAGCCAAAATTCGCACTTGGAGAATTTGACGAAAAGCTGTTCTTTCTTTAGGAGCTCCATTGTAAGACGAAGATGATGTTCATGATCAGCTCGAGTCTTAGAATAGATCAGGATGTCATCAATGAAAACGATGATGAACTTATCCAAATAAGGCTTACAGACCCTATTCATCAAGTCTATGAAAACAACAGGAGCATTTGTTAAATCGAAAGGCATAAAAGTGAATTCATAATGACCATATCTGGTACAAAAAGCTGTCTTGGGAATATCTTCTTCGATCTCTCGAAGTTGATGATACCTAGAACGAAGATCAATCTTTGAAAAACAAGTAGCACCTTGTAGCTGGTCAAAGAGATCATCAATGCGAGGTAAGGGATATTGATTCTTGATGGTAAGCTTGTTAAGCTCATGGTAATCGATACACATCCTGAAAGATCCATCTTTCTTTTTCACAAATAGGACAGGAGCACCCCAAGGTGAAAAGCTCAGACGGATGAATCCTTTATCAGAAAGCTCCTGAAGCTGCTTAGACAACTCTTGCATCTCAGACGGTGCAAGACGATAAGGTGACTTAGCAATGGGATTTGCGCCAGGCACAGGATCGATACGAAACTCAACTTGGCATACAAGGGGTAAACCAGGTAGTTCTTCAGGAAATACCTCTGGATAATCCCGAACAATAGGGATATCTTGGATTGTCTTACCCTTGCCTTTCTCCTCTACGACATGTGCCAAGAAGGCGACATATTTCTTTCGTAGATATTTGTGGGCTTGGGTACAAGACATGAGTTTAAGGCTACTAGCAGGTTTCTCCCCACAACCCTCGGTAAAATCAACACTCTCATAATGTTTTCGACACCTATGTATATTTTAAAAGACCCTCATATGTCTTTATATACACCCCGTATGCAAAAATCGAGCCCGAGATACAATATAGTAATTAAATAATATAAAGAAATCTGAAACTCAAGTTGAGGCGGGCCGCGTAGAACTCACCTCAATCTTACGCGGGCCGCGAGTGTCATGAAAGGTGGCGCAGCCCTGAGCTGACACGTGTCGATATCGTGGCGGGTCTACTTGGTGAGCCGGACAAGCTAGTCCGTTGACTAGCTTTGACGCGGGCCGCGTAGCCCTAAGGCTACCTTTACGCGGGGCGCGTGAGAGTCCAATATCAGCAC
Organism: Helianthus tuberosus; assembly: GCA_030545235.1. Taxonomy (NCBI): domain Eukaryota; kingdom Viridiplantae; phylum Streptophyta; class Magnoliopsida; order Asterales; family Asteraceae; genus Helianthus; species Helianthus tuberosus. The sequence continues at coordinate 16,555,083 of CM060392.1, forward strand.
TATATAAAGGCGGCCTCGGGTTTCATTTTCCGTCGTTCATTTCTCAATTCTCAATCACGAATTCTGTAGTAAAGTTATAATACTCGGGTATTATACCCCCTAATTAACTAGATTCTGCTCCGTTGTAAGTATTATAACCCTGGTTTCATAGTAGATACGCTGCCCGATTGATTTAGAGTTCCGTAATAACTGTCGTGGTTCTGCCCGACGTAGTTGTTGGAATGCCGTCTCGGGGAGGGTATCATTAATATTTTCAAAGGGTTATGATACTAATCAATGTACATTTGTATAAATTATAGATTATATCCAGGAAACCCTTACGCGAAGTCTAAGATAGCAATGTGAGTTTATCCTCTTTTTGATAACCTTTTTGTAACTATTTACAAAACCTTAAATGTTTTACAATGCGATTAAGCGGTGATTGAGTCTTTGTAGTTCTTCAATTACTGCCGGTATGTTGGGGTTTTGTATACAAAATTTACTACACTGTGAGTAGTAAGTCGGGATGACAATACGTTACCATTGGACAATGAGTTAGCCAATGGGTAATATGACCCACAAGTCAGGATTGACAATACTAATGGAGTAATTGTGTAGAAATAAACAATGTGATCGCTCTCAATACTGTTCACTGTGACTTTTTATTTAAACTTGATTAAACTAGGATTCACTCACCAGTATTTCCGACTGACAAATGATTTTAAAACGCGTTTCAGGTAACACAATGTGACAGCCAATTAGTAAAAAGCCAGCTGGAGAGCACTGAAGGCTTGGGAAAAATGTGGCTATAAAAGTTACCTAAAAGACGATGTTTTAAATTCAATAAAATAGGGTTTGTCCCTATAAATGTATTGTAATAAGAAACTTGGGTTTTACCCATGTGTTTATTAATATAAATTATTGTGGTTTTAACTCTGATAAACATTTCCTAACTACGGTCCTGATGTAAATTCCGCTGCCAAATTAAAAACAAACTGATACCACCGTCACTGCGCTCGCGTCCGCCCGCTCCCGGGGGTCAGGGATCGGGGGTTGCGACAGGAGGTGGTATCAGAGCCTAGCCACTGGTTTGAGCCAAAGAAGTGTTCTGCTGACACTTAAAATTCTAAATTTTGTGTTAGGAAATAAATTACGGAAATACGTGCATAACTGTATTTATTTGTTATGTGTTATTTGACTATTTGTTAGTTTACAGTATGAGTGATCAAGGACCCTCAGACATGAATCTTCAGTTGTCTGATTCACCTAGGAGTGAAGGTACCTCTTCACAGCCTGCCCTCTCTGGGTATACTGCTGATCAGGAAGAAGGAATGTTTGCTTTTAAAGCACAGTCAGAAGAGCCATTCCCTCATAAGAAACGAGGATGGTTCAGTAAGGAAGCTTTTGCTCGTAGGAAAAGAATGCGAAAGTTGCAACAACAAAGAGTTTTAGCAGCTGCTAAGCGAAAAACAGATGCCCATACACAGGATATGCTTAATAGAAGCCTAGCCAATTTCCATATCCTAGCCACAACTGCTGCTGACCCAAGTCTGGAACAACTAGTAGCCCCACAACCCCAAATCCCAGAACAACCCATGGAGATAGAAAACCCTGAAAACCAAGTGGAGATGCACGACTTTAACCCAGAAGAAATACCTAGGGTACCTGCACCAAACCCCCTAGACCCAAATTACGACCCCTGGTGGGACAACAATAGGGACTTTGTGCAACGTTACCCTATCCATGAAGATATACCCATACAGAACATAGAAGCCTACCCAGGTATGGACCCTTTAGATCCCTATTACCAAGATGATTATATTAGGGATATCTTAGAAGATCCTTACCGATTTCAGGCACTTTCACCCCCATATCAGGAACCCGCACCCCAGATTCCAAACCCAGTCCTAGAACCTGCACCCCAATGAGTGCAGAAAACGTCCAAGAACTTAGGACTTTCGGGGAGGAAATTTTTGAAAGCAGTGAGAGAATGCGTCAGGTGGGAGAGCGTCTCGTATGGAAATACGATGAGCGCAATATGGATTTTTGGATAAATCCATATCCGTGATATGATGGAGGAAATGGTAGTAGTAATAATAAAATAATAATAGAATAAAATATGTGTGTACGGATGCTTATTAATATTAGTGTAATTTTCTTTCTGTTGGTATTGTAATCTTTATTTCAGTACTAGTGTGTAATAGACGCATAGTATATGAAAATAGAGTACAAGTCGCAATGATCGACGTTTTTGCTAGATTGCGTGTCATATGATTAACTATATTACCTATTATCTTGTGATATTAATATGGGGTAAATGTTTAAAATTTAGATGGCCGAAGACTGAAATAAAGGAAATCTGAATAATGATAACCAGAGTAACATTAACGTGGTTAATGAGAATCCGAGCATCAATAACAATGGAAACCAGATGGATAATAGTGCCGTTCAACACATAGTGGCACAAGGAATCATAGATTCCATGCCATTTATTATTCAAACTATTCAAGAAGCGAATAATAAAAGTAAACATAGCAGTAAGCGACCAATCGAACCAGAAAACAGTGTTAACAATGGACCTGTACTTCAAGTGCCCATTCCCAAAAGAAGAAGAACCATGCCTTATGGTTGTTCTTATAAAGAATTCTGGTCTTGTAAACCAATGGAATTCTCGGGCAACGAAGGGGCCATTGCAGCTCTACGCTGGATAGAGAAAACTGAGGCAGTCTTAAGAATAAGCAAGTGTGGTGAAGAAGATAAGATATTGTTTGCTTCTAATCTGTTTAAGAATGCAGCACTAGAATGGTGGAACCCTATCCTTCAATCAAGAGGAAGTGATAGAACTTACAATATGGAATGGGAAGAATTTAAGAACAAGGTAGAAAGGAAATTCTGCCCACCAAATGAGAAGGAACAGATAGCAAACAAATTCCTAAACCTTAGGATGACTGGTATGGATAGTAAGGGGTACACTAAATTATTCTTCGAATATGCTAGAATAGTGCCAACTCTTGCTTCACCAGAACCAGTATTAATCTCCCGTTATATCTGGGGATTAATTAGGGAGATAAGACACGTAATCAAGGCAGCTAGACCTCAAACCATAGAAGAAGCTGTAGAACTAGCAAATACCTTGACAGATGAATTAAACCGTACTAGAGAAGAAGAACAGAGGAGAAATCTAACCCAAAGGCTTACTCAAGAATTCCGTTCTGGGAATTTCAACCGTAGAAATATGGGTTCTACCTCTGCATCTTTCTGCAAGATCTGCAAGAAAAAGTATTCGGGAAAATGCTCCACTCTTTGCAATTATTGCAAGATGCCAGGACACAAGGAAGAAAATTGCAGGAAGAAATCCAGTAATGGATTGTGCTACAACTGTGGAGAAAAAGGTCATATCAGGCCAAACTGTCCGAAATTAGCTCCAGTTGCGGACAACAAGAATACCAAAAATTCTAGAGCATTTGTTTTGACTGCAGATGAAGCTAAGATGATTCCAAGTGTCATAGCTGGTACGTTTTTAGTTAATGATATTTTTGCTAAAGTATTATTTGACTTTGGTGCGAACCAAAGTTTTATTAATACATCATTTTGCAAATTTCTCAATCAGTCATTAACTAAACTACCACAAGAATGTCTAGTAGAGACAGCTAATGGAGAAACCGTTAGAATTTCTGAAATCTTGCAGGGAGCAAGAATAGAAATTTTAAATCAGAATTTTGTTGCAAATCTTTATCCCTTGAATCTGGCAGGATTCGATGTTGTTTTAGGAATGGATTGGTTAATAGCCAATAAAGCCAGTATTTTATGTGATCAAAAGTCAATCCAAGTAAATTCACAAAAAGGTAAAACGATCACAATTAAAGGAGATAAGCCCTCTAGATCCACAAAATTTATCTCTATGATGAAAACTGCAAGTTATATAAGAAAAGGTTCTATAGTGTATTTGATTTCCATAATCACTAACACTAAAGGAAAAGAACTAAAAGATATTCCAGTAGTATCTCAGTTTTCAGAAGTATTTCCAGAAGAATTACCAGTACTACCGCCAGACAGAGAAGTTGAATTCAGAATTCACCTGCTACCAGGAACAACACCAATTGCCAAAGCACCTTATCGTTTGGCACCCGCAAAAATGCAAGAATTAAAGAAACAATTAGACGAATTGTTGGAGAAAGGATTTATACAACCTAGTTCGTCGCCATGGGGAGCGCCAATACTGTTTGTTAAAAAGAAGGACGGATCAATGCGTATGTGCATTGGCTACCGTGAATTGAACAAAGTCACGATTAAGAAACGGTACCCATTACCGAGAATCAATGATCTGTTTGATCAACTGCAAGGAGCTCGATTTTTCTCTAAAATCGATTTAAGGTCAGGATATCATCAAATAAAGGTACAGGAAGAGGACATTCCTAAAACCGCTTTCAGAACAAGGTATGGCCATTATGAATTTACTGTCATGCCATTTGGTTTAACCAATGCCCCAGCTGCATTTATGGACATGATGAACCGAATATGTAAGCCGTATTTGGATAAATTCATAATTGTTTTTATAGATGATATTCTAATTTACTCTAAGAGTAAAGAGGATCATGCAAAGCAATTGCACGCACTTTTAAGTCTATTAAGAAAAGAAAAACTTTATGCTAAGTTTTCTAAGTGCGAATTTTGGTTAGAACAGGTACAATTTCTCAGACACATAGTCAATCATGAAGGAATTCATGTAGATCCAACAAAGATTGAGGCAATTATCAAATGGAAAACCCCTGAGTCACCAACTGAGGTTAGAAGTTTCTTAGGATTGGCCGGTTATTATAGAAGATTTATTCAAGATTTTTCTAGAATAGCCATTCCCTTAACTAAGCTAACCTGTAAATCCGTTAAGTTTGAATGGGGATTAAAACAAGAAGAAGCATTTAGAATCCTTAAGCAAAGATTAACCCATACACCCATACTAGCGTTACCAGAAGGAGCTGAAGACTTTGTAGTCTATTGTGACGCTTCTAAATTAGGTTATGGATGTGTATTAATGCAACGTCAAAAGGTTATAGCTTACGCATCTAGACAACTTAAGAATCATGAACAGAATTATTCAACCCATGATTTAGAATTAGGAGCTATAATTTTTGCTCTTAAAGTTTGGAGACATTACCTTTATGGCAGTAAGTTTACCATATTCACTGATCATAAGAGTTTAAGGTATATTTTCAAACAAAAAGAGTTGATTATGAGACAAAGACGCTGGATGGAAATGCTTAGTGATTATGATTGTGATATCCAGTATCATGAAGGAAAAGCAAATGTAGTAGCAGATACTTTAAGTCGAAAGTATCATGAAAAGCCAAAGAGAGTACGTTCTCTTAAATTAAATCTGCAAGTAGATTTAAATGATCAGATAAGAGAAGCACAAGAATCAGTAATCAAGGATGATGCTGAAAAATTAAAGGGTATGTTAAAAGAATTAAAACAAGGAACAGATGGAATTTGGAGATTCCATGAAAAGAGAATGTGGATACTTAAATTAGGAAACCTACGTCATCGTATACTAGAAGAAGCCCATAAGTCTAAATATACGATGCATCCAGGGAGTGATAAAATGTACCAGGATTTAAGGAAAAATTTCTGGTGGATAGGAATGAAGAAGGACATAGCATCCTATATTTCTAAATGTTTAACCTGTTCACAAGTTAAGGCTGAACACCAGAAGCCCTCAGGTTTATTGCAACAATTAGAAATGCCAGTGTGGAAATGGGAATTAATAACAATGGATTTTGTTACTAAATTACCCAAAACTAAGAAAGGAAATGATACAATCTGGGTGATTGTAGATAGACTAACAAAGTCAGCCCATTTCTTACCAATGAAAGAAACATTCAGTATGGAACAGTTAGCCAAATTATATGTAAATGAAATTGTTTCTTTACATGGCATTCCTTTATCAATTGTTTCTGATAGGGATAGCCGATTTACCTCTCATTTTTGGTCAAGTTTCCAAAAGGAAATGGGAACTAAGTTAAAGTTGAGCACAGCTTATCATCCTCAAACCGATGGATAAAGCGAAAGAACAATTCAAACAATGGAAGACATGCTTAGAGCTTGTGTAATCGATTTCGGAGGTAATTGGGACGATCACTTACCTTTAATAGAATTTTCTTATAATAATAGTTATCACACAAGTATCAATGCTGCACCATTTGAAGCACTTTATGGATGTAAGTGCCGAACCCCAGTCTGTTGGGCAGAAATTGGGGAAAAGCAACTATCTGGACCTGAGATAGTGCAAGAAACAACTGATAAGATTATTCAAGTCAAGGAACGACTGAAAACAGCACGTGATCGACATAAGAGTTATGCTGATAACCGACGCAAACCATTGGAATTTAAAGTAGGAAATAAAGTATTGTTGAAAGTCTCTCCTTGGAAAGGAGTAGTAAGATTCATCAAACGAGGAAAACTAAGTCCCAGGTATGTTGGACCTTTTGAGATTATTAGAAGAATAGGACCTGTAGCGTATCAGCTACAACTGCCAGAGGAAATGGCAGGAATACATGATGTGTTTCATGTATCTAATCTCAAAAAGTGCTTAGTTGATGAATCACTAATAGTACCTCTTAAGGATATAGAGGTAAATGAACAACTCAAGTTTGTAGAAAGACCTCTACAAATTGAAGACAGGAAAATTAAGAACCTCAAACATAAGAGACTAGTTCTAGTCAAAGTGAAGTGGGACTCCAAAAGAGGACCTGAGTACACATGGGAACTTGAATCGGAAATGCAAAGGAAATATCCGCACTTGTTCCAGTAGATCTCGAGGACGAGCTCTAAAACAAGGTGTGGAGAATGTAACAACCCTCGGTAAAATCAACACTCTCATAATGTTTCCGACACCTATGTATATTTTAAAAGACCCTCATATGTCTTTATATACACCCCGTATGCAAAAATCGAGCCCGAGATACAATATAGTAATTAAATAATATAAAGAAATCTGAAACTCAAGTTGAGGCGGGCCGCGTAGAACTCACCTCAATCTTACGCGGGCCGCGAGAGTCATGAAAGGTGGCGCAGCCCTGAGCTGACACGTGTCGATATCGTGGCGGGTCTACTTGGTGAGCCGGACAAGCTAGTCCGTTGACTAGCTTTGACGCGGGCCGCGTAGCCTTAAGGCTACCTTTACGCGGGGCGCGTGAGAGTCCAATATCAGCACTATATAAAGGAGGCCTCGGGTTTCATTTTCCGTCGTTCATTTCTCAATTCTCAATCACGAATTCTGTAGTAAAGTTATAATACTCAGGTATTATACCCCCTAATTAACGAGATTCTGCTCCGTTGTAAGTATTATAACCTTGGTTTCATAGTAGATACGCTGCCTGATTGATTTAGGGTTCCGTAATAACTGTCGTGGTTCTGCCCGACGTAGTTGTTGGAATGCCGTCTCGGGGAGGGTATCATTAATATTTTCAAAGGGTTATGATACTAATCAATGTACATTTGTATAAATTATAGATTATATCCAGGAAACCCTTACACGAAGTCTAAGATAGCAATGTGAGTTTATCCTCTTTTTGATAACCTTTTTGTAACTATTTACAAAACCTTAAATGTTTTACAATGCGATTAAGCGGTGATTGAGTCTTTGTAGTTCTTCAATTACTGCCGGTATATTGGGGTTTTGTATACAAAATTTACTACACTGTGAGTAGTAAGTCGGGATGACAATACATTACCATTGGACAATGAGTTAGCCAATGGGTAATATGACCCACAAGTCAGGATTGACAGTACTAATGGAGTAATTGTGTAGAAATAAACAATGTGATCGCTCTCAATACTGTTCACTGTGACTTTTTATTTAAACTTGATTAAACTGGGATTCACTCACCAGTATTTCCGACTGACAAATGTTTTTAAAACGCGTTTCAGGTAACACAATGTGACAGCCAATTAGTAAAAAGCCAGCTGGAGAGCACTGAAGGCTTGGGAAAAATGTGGCTATAAAAGTTACCTAAAAGACGATCTTTTAAATTCAATAAAATAGGGTTTGTCCCTATAAATGTATTGTAATAAGAAACTAGGGTTTTACCCATGTGTTTATTAATATAAATTATGGTGGTTTTAACTCTGATAAACATTTCCTAACTACGGTCCTGATGTAAATTCCGCTGCCAAATTAAAAACAAACTGATACCACAGTCACTGCGCTCGCGTCTGCCCGCTCCCGGGGGTCAGGGATCGGGGGTTGCGACATAAACACTTTTTGAGATTGGACACGTGGAAAGTTGGATGAACATTTCCAAGTTCAGGAGGTAGCTCAAGTCTGTAGGCTACTTTTCCGATTCTTTCAACGATCTTGAATGGTCCAACATAGCGTGGTGCAAGTTTTCCTTTCTTTCCAAATCTAATCACACCTTTCCAAGGGGGTACCTTGAGTAGGACGGGATCACTGACTTGAAATTCTAAGGGCTTGCGTCGTCGATCCGCGTAACTCTTTTGACGACTTCTAGCTGTCTGAAGGTTATCACGAATATTCTTGACCTTATCTGTAGTCTCTAGAATGGGATCGGGTCCAGTAAACTGAGTTTCACCTATCTCATTCCAGCAGGCCGGTGAACGACATTTTCGACCGTATAAAGCCTCGAAAGGAGCCATATTGATGCTAGAGTGATAACTATTATTGTAGGAGAATTCGATCAACGGTAGATGCGAATCCCAACTACCACCAAAATCAATCACACAAGCTCTAAGCATATCCTCCAGTGTCTGGATTGTTCTCTCAGATTGACCATCCGTTTGAGGATGATATGCTGTGCTCAAATTAAGTTGGGTTCCCATGGCAGATTGCATGGTTCTCCAAAAGCGAGACGAGAATCGAGCATCTCTGTCAGATATAATGTTCAAACGAACACCATAACGGGATACAATCTCATCCACATAGATTTTAGCAAGCTTGTCAGCAGGTAGATCCTCACGGATTGGCAAGAAATGTGCTGACTTTGTTAGACGATCAATAGCAATGTTTTCCCATTTCCAAACTGGCATAGCAATGTTTTCCCATTTCCAAACTGGAATCTCTGGTTGCTCCAATAATCCAGAGGGATGTTGATGTTCTGCCTTAACCTTAAGACAAGTAAGGCATTTGGAAACATATAAGGCAATGCCTTTCTTCATACCCGGCCACCAATACTGGGTTCGAAGATCCTTATACATTTTGTCTTCACTAGGATGAATAGAATAACGAGACTTATGAGCTTCATCCATTACCAAGGTGTGAAGATTGTCTATACTTGGGACCCACAAACGGCCCATGAAATAGAATATCCCAAAGTCCTTCAGTTCAAGCTCAGGCTTAATATGACATGGTAATTCTTTACCCATCAAGCCTTGTGTAACACAAGTATGTTGAGCCTGTGAAATGCGGGTTTGAATGTCAGATCGAACCTTAACACAGTAAAGCTTGACACGTTCCTTACGACTCAATGCATCAGCCACGACATTCGCCTTACCAGGATGGTAGCGAATTTCGCAATCGTAGTCGTTTAGAAGTTCAACCCAACGTCGTTGCCTCATGTTTAGTTCTTTCTGATTGAAAATATGCTGGAGACTCTTGTGGTCAGTAAACACTACACACTTTGTACCATACAGGTAGTGTCTCCAGATTTTGAGAGCGAAAACTACTGCACCCAACTCAAGATCATGAGTTGTGTAGTTCTTTTCGTGTACCTTCAGTTGTCTTGATGCATAGGCTATAACTTTGTTTCTTTGCATAAGAACGCAGCCAAGGCCTAAATTTGATGCATCACAGTACACAACAAAATCGTCGTTGCCCTCAGGTAAAGTTAAAATAGGTGCATCGCAGAGTTTCTGTTTCAAGGTCTGGAAAGCTTCTTCCTGTTTGGATCCCCACTCAAAAGGTTTATTCTTTTGAGTTAAAGCAGTGAGAGGAACCGAAATCTTGGAGAAATTTTCAATGAAACGGCGGTAATAACCCGCTAGACCAAGAAATGAACGAACCTCGGTAGGAGTAGTAGGAGTATCCCAATCCTTAATCGCACTGATTTTGGCGGGATCTACATGTATACCTTGTTCGTTGACGATGTGCCCCAAAAATTTAACTTCCTTTAGCCAAAATTCGCACTTGGAGAATTTGACGAAAAGCTGTTCTTTCTTTAGGAGCTCCATTGTAAGACGAAGATGATGTTCATGATCAGCTCGAGTCTTAGAATAGATCAGGATGTCATCAATGAAAACGATGATGAACTTATCCAAATAAGGCTTACAGACCCTATTCATCAAGTCTATGAAAACAACAGGAGCATTTGTTAAATCGAAAGGCATAAAAGTGAATTCATAATGACCATATCTGGTACAAAAAGCTGTCTTGGGAATATCTTCTTCGATCTCTCGAAGTTGATGATACCTAGAACGAAGATCAATCTTTGAAAAACAAGTAGCACCTTGTAGCTGGTCAAAGAGATCATCAATGCGAGGTAAGGGATATTGATTCTTGATGGTAAGCTTGTTAAGCTCATGGTAATCGATACACATCCTGAAAGATCCATCTTTCTTTTTCACAAATAGGACAGGAGCACCCCAAGGTGAAAAGCTCAGACGGATGAATCCTTTATCAGAAAGCTCCTAAAGCTGCTTAGACAACTCTTGCATCTCAGACGGTGCATGACGATAAGGTGACTTAGCAATGGGATTTGCGCCAGGCACAGGATCGATACGAAACTCAACTTGGCATACAGGGGGTAAACCAGGTAGTTCTTCAGGAAATACCTCTGGATAATCCCGAACAATAGGGATATCTTGGATTGTCTTACCCTTGCCTTTCTTCTCTACGACATGTGCCAAGAAGGCGACATATTTCTTTCGTAGATATTTGTGGGCTTGGGTACAAGACATGAGTTTAAGGCTACTAGCAGGTTTCTCCCCACGAACTTCTAAGATCTCACCAGTCGAGAGCGGTATACGGACCAACTTCTCAAAACATACCACCTCAGCATGGTACTTGGATAACCAATCCATTCCTACTATTACATCGAATCTCCCGAGTTGCATCGGTGTGAGGTCAATAGGGAAAAGACGGTTATTAAAGTTCAGGTTCAACTGGCAATTTCGAAGAACAGAGTCGAGTACAACAGGTTCACCACTAGCTACTTCTACTGTCAAGGGCTTTCCTAGTTTTGTTCTAGTTATCGAAAACAAAGGCTCAAATGCTAAGGACACAAAACTCTTATCGGCACCCGAATCAAAAAGAACAGAAGCAGGATGGTTGTTAACAAGGAACGTACCGTTCACCACTTTGTTATCTGCGCGAGCCTCATTAGCATTCAGATTGAAAGCTCTACCATGAGCCGATGCTTGATTCACAATTGCCAACCTCAGGCAGTTGTTCCTGTAGTGGGTTAGATCCCCACAGTTGAAACATGAACCAGGCGGGTAGTGAGGTCGTGCAAGATTCTGGACAGGATTTTGTGCTAGGTTTTGGGCTGCCTGATTTCGGTTTGGAGCAAAACGACAGGTATTTGCAAGATGACCAGACTTGCCACAGTTCGTGCAGATACGACATTGCACCTGTGGTTGATGGTGGCTATTGCATCTATTGCACAGGGGTGCATTACCAGCATACTGCATCTTGGCCGCAGGTTGTGCAGCCTGATTCTGTGCTGCCTGATTAGCTTGAACAGTAACAGCGAAATTCTTGGAAGCCTTACGCTTCCTAGATTTCTTAGAAGACTCAGCAGCCTCTTGCCCTTTTTCTCATTGGTGATATCAGACTGTTTCTGCTTCTTGTGCCCCTTTCTGTGGAGTTTACCCTTTTTGACTTGCGACTCAGTAAGGGTAGCAGCTAGCTCAATGGCCTGTCGGACGGTTGTGGGGTTACTGCCAATGACAATATCCTGAACAGGATCTGGCAAACCATCAATGTACTTCTCAATAGCCTTATCCAAATGCGTGACCATTGTAGGACAGAGCAAGCTTAACTCCTCGTATCTGTCTGTGTTAGCCCGGTGTTCACCACTTTCTTGCTTTAAGTCATGGAACTCATTTTCTAGTGCCCTCTGCTCGTGACGAGGGCAGAACTCTCTCATCATAAGAGCTCTAAGTTCCTCCCATGTTTGACCCAAAGCAACATCAGCACCTCTATCTCTCATTACTCCATTCCACCATGTGAGAGCCTTCTTTTGGAAAACACTCGAAGCAAACTCGACCTTACGATTGTTCGGACACTGAACATGGCGAAAAGTGCTCTCAAGACTCTCAAACCACTGGAGAAGCCCTGTTGCTCCTTCAGAACCACTAAACTTGAGTGGTTTAGCCGAGTTAAAACTTTTGAAATTGCACGGAGCAGGTGCATTATTGTTATTGTTGGCTTTGTTTATTTGAGTTATGAGATTCGGTAGCATAGCAGCCATCTGCTGTGCTATAATAGCTGCCAGTTCGGCATCAGGTTGCTGAACGTTACGTCGAGGAGGCATTCTAAAAGAGGAAACATGAGAGAAAACGAGTGAGATGATGTGATGAAGGAAATAAGATAGCAATAAAATCGACAAAATGAAAGGATGATGGTCATTTGTTTGTTACCACAAAGCAAACAAACAACACACAGTGACAAATCAAAGTAAATACGTTATAATAATGTATCGCTGAAGACATGCTCGCCTATAAGTGAACACTCACCCCAAGAGTTCCCAGGTAAGAGTGACTGGTCCGATACAGCGGATTTGTACGAATACTCTAGCCTTAGACAGAAAACTCAGGGTACAGGTATTCACTCTTCCAGTTTGCACGTGCTCACATTATGTAGACCCAAACTTTGATGAGATTTTGAAAATTTGGAAGGCACACGGCCAAAAGAAATCATCTAAGGATAGATGATTGATTTCAAGAAATCATTTTGGAAAATTGTGTTCATGTTTCGGTAATCACCTAAGGATAGGTGACGTGTATTGTTTTAAGATCTAAACACAAGAAAACTTGTGTTAGGGTCCTAGAAAGTTATAGTCTAGGTCAAAGCATTACTAATAACCTAATTCCCTATAACCATTGGCTCTGATACCAACTCTTCTGTCACACCCCGACAGCGTAAAACAACAAACCGCGGCGGAAACGCCGGGGAGTGATGCGACAGAATTATTGTTTCAACAACCATGGTAATTAAAGTTTTCTATTATTAAGATTAAAGTTTACATTGTCTTGAAGTTCAACTAAACAATACATAAATAACTGTATTTTAAGTCACTAAGGCCCAAGTCTGCCTAAGTGTAGCACAAGCATCATCATGCATTAGCACCTGAAACACATGCGAAAATAGGTACGTCAGCATAAAAATACCTGTGAGATACATAGGTTTTGTTTATGCAGGATTCATGACTTGTAGTTAAAATAAAGGTTTAACAAAAGTAGTCATGATCCTTGTAAAATGTTTTCCTTTATAAAATCATGTGAAAATCGATGTGAAAATCAAATGATAATAATAGGATAATGCATGGTTAAATGAATAACCAAGTAAAAGTGAATTTGTATAAAATATGTAATTTTGTAAAACAATGTCGTGTTCTTGTATAAAATGTTTCATGTCTTTGTCAAGTGGTTTAAATAACGCAACAATGTATAATACAATAAAAGCACTTATATATAGGAAGTACCAGCGGCGTATCCACCATGCTTTTATCATATAACACATAGCCCCGTTACATAAGTCACTTATCAATAACCAACCAAAATGTCTTGTTCAATGTCAAAATGTTTATGTGTAAACCATGTTCAATGTCATGTGTGAAATGTATCATGTATAACCAAATGTAATGCATAGCAAGTAGAAAATATCTACTCAAACTACGTGAATATGTCAATGTGTTAACAATGTCATGTACGGTGAATAACTAGTAGATACTCAACCCCGTAGGAAAATGTACAAAACAATGTTTTTGAATAAACCTAAGTTTAAATCAAATGTTATGTTTTGTAGAAAACAATGCTTTATGATTACAAACATTTATGCAGTAATGTTTATTCGCATACATTCAAGCCTTGCGACTGTGGGGACAAACCTTTAAACAAATTAAAGGTTTATCTAAGTTATGTATATCAGATTCTGTCATTCCCAACTTCCAAACAAACCTAGGAAGTCGGAAACAGGATTTGTCAAGTCCTATGGTACCATTACATACTACCGAGCGGCGTAGCTAATGTTAATGAATGTATTATTATCCCGATTAAACATACCAAATGTCATAACCAATGTAGCATGTGAAAACCATGTACTAAGTATGCTAAGTAAACATACATAGTAGAAATCTTCATGTAAAACAATGTGCTAGCATGCTCAGTAAACATACATAGCAGAAATGTCATGTAAAAACAATGTGTCCATATGTCAAGTAAACATATGCAACAAAATGTCTAATAAATCAATGTGCTAGCATGCTTAACATACATAGCAAAACATAGTCAAAATCATGTACTATATGTGTACTAGGTGAAACTAGCGTGTTTATGTCATAAAAGCATGAAAAGCATGAAAGTAAAAAGTATGCACATGTGTATCACCCCAAAGTATTTGAAAGCGGTAAAAGAGGGGAAACTATGTACTCACTTGGGATTGCCTAATAGTCTTGAGAATAAGATCAAATAAGGCTCCAAGGATCACGAATCAACCGGCACCTAATATAGGTAACTACGTTAATAATCGGATCCTAAATCGGGAGATAGGATAGAATGATGTTCTATAAATCAAATGAGTGTTTGAACTCATATGGTATGATTTAATAGAGCTAACATTCTGAATTGGAAGTCAACCTAAGTGCTTTTGACCCGTTTCGACCCGTTATGGTAGTATAAGCTACTATAACGCGTCGGTTGCGCAAAACTATGGCCGGATGGTTAACTATGTGTTATGTTAAGTCTTACATGCCCAATTATACCCTAACATGTTACTAAATCAGATTAGATGTCAAAAATATTTTCACATATGCACAATATGGTTTTATGCTTCAAAAGGGCATTTTGGTCATTTCCTATGGGCATATAAGCTACTTAACAATCAACTAACCAATCCTAGGTGATCATAAGGTATAACCTCAGGGGTTATTCTCTATGCAACTATGATCACTAAACATGCTTGGTTGGATCCTAATGATCGACCAAACGGGTCGGGTTCGAAAGTCTAAGCGGTTGTCTAGCCGCTTAACTTACGACCCTATTCAAGCACTAAACTAGTAGTGACGAGTTAAACATGTCAAAACATGTTTAACTAACTTATAAAACTGATTTGGTATCAAAACAAAATGTTTTGATACCTAAAAGTAGTTCCATTGCAAAATGCGTGGTAAAACGCATTTTGACCGAAACTTTGACTCGTCACTACACCTTGTTAACGTGGTAATCAGTAGGTATAATTGCTAAGGATTATAACCATCGTGATTACAATCACGTTACAAAGTTCAAACGAACTTTGTGTTGACCATTGACTGGTCAAAGCTGAAAGTCAAACACTGTTTGACTATCTCGCTAGGAAAGCGATAAAAGAACGATGGAAGCTTAGAAAGGGTCCTTGCTAGGAAGAACTTGATCTTAAAATCTCAGGTATGAAGTTATTCAACTTCAACTTAGAGAATTCAGATCAAGGGTGAGTTGAAACAATGAAATGGCCTTGCTATTTATAGTAGTTGCAAGTTCACAAGATCATGCCATGTTTTTATGTGGCCAACAAGCAAAGATCTCAGCCATACATGTGTTAGGAATTGATTGAGGAACTTGGAGAACACTTAAACTTGGTCTCCACACAAGAAAATTGCAAGAAAAACCCCTGAAGTTGCAACAGAATACTGGAAAACAGTTTCTGTTGCTGGGCCTTTTTACGCGGCCCACGTAAGCTAGAGACTGGGCTTACACGGCCCGTGTAGCCAACTTTGGCAGATTTGCATAAATGGTCCCTGCACTTGATTTAAGCTCATTTCAGGCACTTTTGACCCTCGTTAAGCCATTTTCAAGGCTCTACAAGGTCATTAAAGTTTAGAGGACTTAAAATATGCTTGGAGAACTCTCGGATGTCCGCTCGTTTGGTCGTACAGTCACGTTATTCGTCAAATTACGACGAAACTTGAACGGACGCGAAAACGATCCAAATTAAGCGACGAATGGTATTTTTGTATGCCGATCACTAAAATAAAAATATTTTAGTGTGTACAAAAATTTTGGATGTCCAGATGTGGTCAGAACGTAAGATATGCGCGAAAATGCAAACTTACGTCGTTTTTGACACTTTTAGTCCCTGTAAGATCAAATAAGCATGTTTTCGCACACCGAACCACTCAAAGCTTATTTCTAAGCTATGTTTAGGTTATTTATGGTATGTTTAGCTTATGATCAAGTTCCGGACTGTATGTTGCCTTACGAAACGGCAGACTTTTGCAGTTTGACGCAAATAGTCCCTGCGAGTGAATAAACTTGTTTTTGCCATACCAAAGCCTTTAAAACTTATTTCTAAGTTATGTAAAGGTTATTTAAGGTATGTTAAGCTTATGTTTCTGTTCCGGAGTGTTTGTCGCGTTAAACTGATTACGGTTGCGCATCAGTTTGCGTATAACTTTCCAGAAAGCGATATAGAGTTCAAAATCGATCAAAAATCAAAACGTGCATAATATCAACCATAAATAACAAACATTGGGATCAAAACACATTGTTTTATTAAGATTGGATTGTCTAGAGTTTGTACAATGATTACACAAGCACAGATGTCACAGTCTCCCCTACTTTAGGAAATTTCGTCCCGAAATTTATTTAGAGGAAACTGGTGATAATAGATGCGGATATTTCGCTTTCATCTGATCTTCACGCTCCCAAGTAAACTCTGGGCAATGTTTGGATTACCAGCGAACTTTGACAATAGGTATGCGCTTGTGTTTGAGCTTTTTGACTTCACGGTCCATGATTTCCACAGGTTTCTCAACGAAGTGCATTTTGTTATCAACAAGAATTTCATCAAGTGGTATGTGGAGGTTCTCATCAGCTAAACACTTTTTGAGATTGGACACGTGGAAAGTTGGATGAACATTTCCAAGTTCAGGAGGTAGCTCAAGTCTGTAGGCTACTTTTCCGATTCTTTCAACGATCTTGAATGGTCCAACATAGCGTGGTGCAAGTTTTCCTTTCTTTCCAAATCTAATCACACCTTTCCAAGGGGATACCTTGAGTAGGACGTGATCACTGACTTGAAATTCTAAGGGCTTGCGTCGTCGATCCGCGTAACTCTTTTGACGACTTCTAGCTGTCTGAAGGTTATCACGAATCTTCTTGACCGAATCTGTAGTCTCTAGAATGAGATCGGGTCCAGTAAGCTGAGTTTCTCCTATCTCATTCCAGCAGACCGGGTGAACGACATTTTCAACCGTATAAAGCCTAGAAAGGAGCCATATTGATGCTAGAGTGATAACTATTGTTGTAGGAGAATTTGATCAACGGTAGATGCGAATCCCAACTACCACCAAAATCAATCACACAAGCTCTAAGCATATCCTCCAGTGTCTGGATTGTTCTCTCAGATTGACCATCCGTTTGAGGATGATATGCTGTGCTCAAATTAAGTTGGGTTCCCATGGCAGATTGCATGGTTCTCCAAAAGCGAGATGAGAATCGAGCATCTCTGTCAGATATAATGTTCAAAGGAACACCATAACGGGATACAATCTCATCCACATATATTTTAGCAAGCTTGTCAGCAGGTAGATCCTCACGGATTGGCAAGATATGTGCTGACTTTGTTAGACGATCAACGATAACCCAAATGGCATCATGACCTCTTTTAGTGCGTGGCAGCTTGGTAATGAGATCCATAGCAACGTTTTCCCATTTCCAAACTGGAATCTCTGGTTGCTCCAATAATCCAGAGGGATGTTGATGTTCTGCCTTAACCTTGAGACAAGTAAGGCATTTGGAAACATATAAGGCAATGTCTTTCTTCATACCCGGCCACCAATACTGGGTTCGAAGATCCTTATACATTTTGTCTTCACTAAGATGAATAGAATAACGAGACTTATGAGTTTCATCCCTTAGCAAGGTGCGAAGATTATCTATACTTGGGACCCACAAACGGCCCATGAAATAGAATATCCCAAAGTCCTTCAGTTCAAGCTCAGGCATAATATGACATGGTAATTCTTTACCCATCAAGCCTTGTGTAACACAAGTATGTTGAGCCTGAGAAATGCGGGTTTGAATGTCAGATAGAACCTTAACACAGTAAAGCTTGACACGTTCCTTACGACTCAATGCATCAGCCACGACATTCGCCTTACCAGGATGGTAGCGAATTTCGCAATCGTAGTCGTTTAGAAGTTCAACCCAACGTCGTTGCCTCATGTTTAGTTCTTTCTGATTGAAAATATGCTGGAGACTCTTGTGGTCAGTAAACACTACACACTTTGTACCATACAGGTAGTGTCTCCAGATTTTGAGAACGAAAACTACTGCACCCAACTCAAGATCATGAGTTGTGTAGTTCTTTTCGTGTACCTTCAGCTGTCTTGATGCATAGGCTATAACTTTGTTTCTTTGCATAAGAACGCAGCCAATGCCTAAATTTGATGCATCACAGTACACAACAAAATCATCGTTGCCCTCAGGTAAAGTTAAAATAGGTGCATCGCAGAGTTTCTGTTTCAAGGTCTGGAAAGCTTCTTCCTGTTTGGATCCCCACTCAAAAGGTTTATTCTTTTGAGTTAAAGCAGTGAGAGGAACCGAAATCTTGGAGAAATTTTCAATGAAACGGCGGTAATAACCCGCTAGACCAAGAAATGAACGAACCTCGGTAGGAGTAGTAGGAGTATGCCAATCCTTAATCGCACTGATTTTGGTGGGATCTACATGTATACCTTGTTCGTTGACGATGTGCTCCAAAAATTTAACTTCCTTAAGCCAAAATTCGCACTTGGAGAATTTGGCGAAAAGCTGTTCTTTCTTTAGGAGCTCCATTGTAAGACGAAGATGATGTTCATGATCAGCTCGAGTCTTAGAATAGATCAGGATGTCATCAATGAAAACGATGATGAACTTGTCCAAATAAGGCTAGCAAACCCTATTCATCAAGTCCATGAAAACAGCAGGAGCATTTGTTAAATCGAAAGGCATAACAGTGAATTCATAATGACCATATCTGGTACGAAAAGCTGTCTTGGGAATATCTTCTTCGATCTCTCGAAGTTGATGATACCTTGAACGAAGATCAATCTTTGAAAAGCAAGTAGCACCCTGTAGCTGGTCAAAGAGATCATCAATGCGAGGTAAGGGATATCGATTCTTGATGGTAAGCTTATTAAGCTAACGGTAATCGATACACATCCTGAAAGATCCATCTTTCTTTTTCACAAATAGGACAGGAGCACCCCAAGGTGAAAAGCTCGGACGGATGAATCCTTTATCAGAAAGCTCCAGAAGCTGCTTAGACAACTCTTGCATCTCAGACGGTGCAAGACGATAAGGTGACTTAGCAATGGGATTTGCGCAAGGCACAAGATCGATACGAAACTCAACTTGGTGTACAGGGGGTAAACCAGGTAGTTCTTCAGGAAATACCTCTGGATAATCCCGAACAACAGGGATATCTTGGATTGTCTTACCCTTGCCATTCTCCTCTACGACATGTGCCAAGAAGGCGACATATTTCTTTCGTAGGTATTTGTGGGCTTGGGTACAAGACATGAGTTTAAGGCTACTAGCAGGTTTCTCCCCACGAACTTCTAAGATCTCACCAGTCAAGAGCGGTATACGGACCAACTTCTCAAAACATACCACCTCAGCATGGTACTTGGATAACCATTCCATTCCTACTATTACATCAAAACTCCCGAGTTGCATCGGTGTGAGGTCAATAGGGAAAAGACGGTTATTAAGGTTCAACTGGCAATTTCGAAGAACAGAGTCGAGTACAACAGGTTCACCACTAGCTACTTCTACTGTCAAGGGCTTTCCTAGTTTTGTTCTAGTCATCGAAATCAAAGGCTCAAATGCTAAGGACACAAATCTCTTATCGGCACCCGAATCAAATAGAACAGAAGCAGGATGGTTGTTAACAAGGAACCAGTGTTGTAAAAGTCGCTAGGCGGTCCCTAGTCGGCCGACTGGGGAGTTGGGAGTAATCGGAGTACTTGGAGAGTACTCGGGGAGTACGCGGACATGGTAAATATAAAGAAAATTAATTGTTATATATTATTTATGTGTTAAAATAAGCATAATTCATGTCAACTGAGTATAATTTAAAATGAAACATGTTTAAAGTTCAAATATTCTGAATACAAGTCCGACTAGTCTGAGTACAAGGCCGAGTAGTCCGAGTACAAGGCCGAGTAGGCCGATTTTGACCGAGTTTGACCGATTAAAAGTCAACAAACCACGTTGACCGCCTAGACCGACTAGGCCGACTACGTCCGACTACATCCGACTACGTTCGACTAGGCGCCGACTAGGCCGACACCGAGTACTCCCGAGTAATCCCGAGGCCGACTAATTGAGACCGCCTAGGAGGAAGTCGCCTCGGAGGGGGTCCGAGGACCGAGTACTCGCCGAGTACTGGGCCGAGTAATCCGACTTTTACAACACTGCAAGGAACGTACCGTTCACCACTTCGTTATCTGCGCGAGCCTCATTAGCATTCAGATTGAAAGCTCTACCACGAGCCGGTGCTTGATTCATAATTGCCAACCTCGGGCAGTTGTTCCTGTAGTGGGTCAGATCCCCACAGTTGAAACATGAACCAGGCGGGTAATGAGGTCGTGCAAGATTCTGGGCAGGATTTTGTGCTAGGTTTTGGGCTGCCTGATTTCGGTTCGGAGCAAAACGACAGGTATTTGCAAGATGACCAGACTTACCACAGTTCGTGCAGATACGACATTGCACATGTGGTTTATGCTGGCTATTGCATCTGTTGCATAGGGGTGCATTACCAGCATACTGCCTCTTGGCAGCAGGTTGTGCAGGCTGATTCTGTGCTGCCTGATTAGCTTGAGCAGTAACAGCGAAATTCTTGGAAGCCTTACGCTTCCTAGATTTCTTAGAAGACTCGGCAGCCTCTTGCCCTTTTTCTCATTGGTGATATCAGACTGTTTCTGCTTCTTGTCCCCCTTTCTGTGGAGTTTACCCTTTTTGACTTGCGACTCAGTAAGGGTAGCAGCTAGCTCAATGGCCTGTCGGACGGTTGTGGGGTTACTGCCAGTGACAATATCCTGAACAGGATCTGGCAAACCGTCAATGTACTTCTCAATAGCCTTATCCAAAGACGTGACCATTGTAGGACAGAGCAAGCTTAACTCCTCGTATCTGTCTGTGTAAGCCCGGTGTTCACCACTTTCTTGCTTTAAGTCATGGAACTCATTTTCTAGTGCCCTCTGCTCGTGACGAGGGCAGAACTCTCTCATCATAAGAGCTCTAAGTTCCTCCCATGTTTGACCCAAAGCAACATCAGCACCTCTATCTCTCCTTACTCCATTCCACCATGTGAGAGCCCTCTTTTGGAAAACACTCGAAGTAAACTCGACCTTACGATTGTTCGGACACTGAACATGGCGAAAAGTGCTCTCAAGACTCTCAAACCACTGGAGAAGCCCTGTTGCCCCTTCAGAACCACTAAACTTGAGTGGTTTAGCCGAGTTAAAACTTTTGAAATTGCACGGAGCAGGTGCATTATTGTTATTGTTGGCTTGGTTTATTTGAGTTATGAGATTCGGTAGCATAGCAGCCATCTGCTGTGCTATAATAGCTGCCAGTTCGGCATCAGGTTGCTGAACGTTACGTCGAGGAGGCATTCTAAAAGAGGAAACATGAGAGAAAACGAGTGAGATGATGTGATGAAGGAAATAAGATAGCAATAAAATCGACAAAATGAAAGGATGATGGTCATTTGTTTGTTACCACAAAGCAAACAAACAACACACAGTGACAAATCAAAGTAAATACGTTATAATAATGTATCGCTGAAGACATGCTCGCCTATAAGTGAATACTCACCCCAAGAGTTCCCAGGTAAGAGTGACTGGTCCGATACTGCGGATTTGTACGAACACTCTAGCCTTAGACAGAAAACTCAGGGTACAGGTATTCACTCTTCCAGTTTGCACGTGTTCACATTATTTAGACCCAAACTTGTTGATACATAAAATGTCTGTTGACTGCGTCTACAAAAAGTATGAAGTCAAGATTGGTCAACAGGGGGTCAAAATGTAATTATTATGTGAATTAGAGTCTGGTTCGCTTTTATGACATTATGATAGGTCTGGTCCGCTTATGTGACTAGGTCTGGTTCGCTTATATGTCAAAGTAGTCTGGATCGCTTTAGTGTCAATGGTCTGGATCGCTTATACAGCATGTCGTATAAGCGGACCAGAATCTCTATAAATAGGCTAAGTGTGTTCATAAGTGAATAGACGTATGTGTGTGAACTGGAGCGAAACTCTGTCAAATTTTCAGTTGATAAGCAATAAAAAGAAAGGAAATTAATAGAACAAGCTGTTGTAACTTCATATATGTTGATTCCGCCTTCATACATGAAGATGAGTTACTCGGATTGACGTTTTCGGGTCAAGGAACGGTCCAACAAGTGGTATCAGAGCTTCAGGACGAGGAGCTCATACTACATCAGCTGATTCGGCTCTATTATCTCATTTCTACTCACTTTCTCTTTTATTTTTCGGTTTAAACAAGTTTTGTCGGACAAAATGGTTTGAAAATCAAGTATATTGAGCGAAATTTGTTATTAAACAATCAGTAACAGTATCGGACTTTAAAACACCGTAAAAATCATTCAATTTGATCAAAAACTCAATCGGTTCTCGGACAAAAATTTCAAACTCAGATCTGGAATGAATTAACGGTCGGAATTGAACGAAAATCATATCATTGTGATCGGAATTAAGAGTAGTACAATCCTTGATAGTATCAGATTGTTTTTCGGACTTAAAATCAGTTAAAATTTGTGGTTCGCTTTTACGGACTTCACGAGTTTCAGATCTGGAATCTTTGTCTGGTCCGCTGTTACGTACTATCTGATCCGCTCGAAGGATCATATTCTGAACCGCTCGAACGGATATTACGTGGTCCGCTCGAACGATCGTTCTCTGAACCGCTCATACGATCATTAGCTGGTTCGCTCAAAAGGACATCATCTGATTCGCTCGAACGAACTTTAGCTAGTCCGCTCGAACGTACAATATCTGATTCGCTCGAACAGACAAAGTCTAGTCCGCTCGAACGGACAACATTGGAGGTCCGCTTATCCGGACATTATCTGGTCCGTTTATCCGAACAATACTAGGTCCGCTTTTGTGACATTGGAGGTCCGCTTATCCGGACATCTAGCTGGTCCGCTCATTCGACAATATCTGGTCCGCTCATTCGACAATATCTGGTCCGCTCTTTCGACAATATCTGGTCCGCTCATTCGACAATACCTGGTCCGCTCATGTGATAGTATTAGGTCCGCTTTTAGTGACAAAATAGTTGAGGTCCGCTCATTTGTCACATTAACAGTGGTTCGCTCTTGTGACACTTCAGTGGTATCAATTTGTGTGACACATCTATCAAGGCTGTCAGTTTGCGTAAAAGAGATTGTAACGTGTATCAGTTGTCAGTTTGCATGTGATATTAATAAAAGATTGTCAGATCCACCGATTGAAAATCTCAATTGTAATTAGGTTATGTAAAGGTCCAATTAAAATTGTTTGACTAAAGTTTGTTGCACGTGAAAATTTGTCGATCACATGGTTTAGTGGAGTTCAAGGTCAAATGAGCATTGGGTTGTGAATTGAGTATATCAAGATATTAAAATCAACGTACATGTGAAATTGAATGATGAAGTGTTAAAGTTGTCGGCTGAATGTGAAGGCGATAGTTAAAAATTCTGTTGTCTGCTATTACTATCATGTGAACAACTGACATGTTTGACCATTTGATGGATATTGCGGCCCAATCACAGTTTGTTGAATATTAATAAGTCCATACAGAAGGCCCTATTGAATTCAAGTTGATTTGTTATTTGTCGGCTCAGTGGAATTGAGATAAACAATTTGGCATGTAAATTCAGAATTTTGGCCCAATCATGTTTGGTTGTTAATAGAGTCAAGTGAAACCCATGATCTGATTAATTAATCAATCAGCCCATTGACAAATTTCTAGGAATTGATAGCTCATCAGTTTTGAAGATTTGTTAGGCCCAAGTTTACTTGTTAGTGTTTGTTGGCCCATTGTGCGTTAAATCAGAAGCTTATTCATCAGTTCGCTTGTTGGTCATAAGGTTTGGAGTTTAGTCGGTTTGCACGGTTTGATCAGTACGTTTGATCAGTCAAGTCGTTTTGTGTGGTCAAGTTGCATGAAATAGTCCAGTTCGTAAGGTTTGGAGTTCAAAAATTTCAAAGAGTCAGATCGTTGGATTTCGATTCGGGTCATAGCAGTTTGCACATCTTGACATCAAACAAATTCACATCATATTCAGTCTGTCTATCTTCAGTCTGCAAAAATAATCATCAATTCGAGTGCCAGTCTTATTCTGTTAATCGATAAATTTTTAAACTGATTGTGTTTGTTTTTTTATTCAGGTAATTCAAGAATTTCAAGTCATGTCGAATGTTGATCATGATAGATGGTGGAGAAGAGACAGTGCGAGATGGGAGATTGGCAAATTGTATGAACCATTTAAGGAAGCACAAAGAGCAAAGAGATGGAATGAAGAACTAGAGTGTTACATGGATCCACAGGGTAATCCAGTAGTTGATCCATCAAAAGTGGATTTTGATGCTGTAACTAATGTGTTTCCAAGTGAGGGTACTTTCAACACAAGAAGGCTTTCTGATAAAAGCTATTTGCCAAATTTGATGAACAAGTTAAAAGAAGTTTTTGAAGCAAGTTTACCGAAGGTGGTAGAGATGAAGAATATAAAAGAAGAAGAATTGAAGAAAATGATTGAAGAAGTGAAGACTGTTGCAAAGCTTGGTGGAGAGGAACAGAGAGCAGAAGAAGCACAGAAGAATGAAGAAGCTCAGAAAGAGGAGAACAAAGAGCAAGATCAGAAAGTTGAGTCAGAAGAACCAGTGATGAATGAGACTGAGGTTAGAAAATCTTCTGATCTATCGAATGTTGAAATGGTTGATGAAAAAGAAAACAAGTGCAGGAATTGCATAGAAATGTGCAAAGCCTGTACTGAAAAAGATGACATCATAAAAACAAAAGATAATGAATTAAGTAAACTTGAAAATGGTTTCACAATAAAATGTAAAGATATGATTGAAAAAGAAGAAATTTTGAAACTAAAAGTTGAAAATTTGACACAGAAATGTCAAGGTCTTGAAAAGGATAATGATGTTTATCGACAACTGTGTTCTACAAAATGTGTCGATTGTGTTGAAAAAGAATCTAAATTTCAAGATTTGCAAAAACAGTATGATTCTTTAAAGTGGTCGAGTCAGAGAGTACAAGAAGCTTATGATACTTTGAAGAGCCAAGTCAAAAGTTTTGATCAAAGATTGTCTGAAACTTTAACAACCAAAGAAATGTATGAAAGACTGTTTAAAGAAAAGCAAATTGAATTAAACAAATGTGTTGATGAAATTGCAAATCTTAAACAAGTCTTGGCTGAAAAAGAAAAGGTTGTTACAAAACTTCAAAGTTATCATAACTCTTCGTACATTCTCGAACGCATTTTCAACATCACACCAGATGACAAAGATACTGAAAATTGCAAAAAGGGTATTGGTTCAGAATTTCATCAGGTACCACCACCATTGAGAAACAATTATACTTTTTATGATGAGGAAAAGGTGGCAAAGGGTTTGAACATAGCTGACCAGTTACCTGAAAGTATCGATGTGACTTACTCCAAATCTGATGATGCTAATGATTCAGAGGTGGTAAGTAAGGTTGTTGAAAGTGTTTTGAAAGATGAGTCAACAAAAGGTAAGTCTGAATCACAGGATGAAGA
Organism: Helianthus tuberosus; assembly: GCA_030545235.1. NCBI lineage: Eukaryota > Viridiplantae > Streptophyta > Magnoliopsida > Asterales > Asteraceae > Helianthus > Helianthus tuberosus. The sequence goes on from CM060392.1 coordinate 16,581,034, forward strand.
TGAAGGAAATTTTCATGATGGTTATTTGAAAAACACAAAATCCGAGAAAAATTTGGATGATGATTCAAAGGGATTGGTCTATACCATGATTGGATCAGACAAATTATTCTTAGATGTTGTATTCCCGATTCAGAATGTGATTTCAGAGAAGGTCGATCAAGTTTTTAAAATGGTTGAGATTGAGAAATCTAAGATTTCAAAATTTGCTGGTAAAGGTCATAAATCTTTTTATAACAAACCTGGTTTTAAGAAGAAAAACATGAAGGCTGGTTTGGGTTATAAAAAGAAACGGAATTGGAATCAAAGTAAAAAACCAAATTTGCAACAAAAGATGAATTTTGTTCAAGGGAAAAGTTTGAAAGAAGAGGAAAAACTCAAATTTGGACAACAGTCTAATGAAGAGTTTGATGCTATGAAAAAGAAACAACAACAGGCCAAGGACGTTTCAAAGAAAGTGTGTTTTAAATGTGATCAAATTGGACATGTTGCACGAAAGTGTCCAAATCCAAAGCCTGTTGATGTTGAAAAACAGAAATCTGAGGATGTGAAACCAAGGTCAACCAGATTTGATTCGAAACAAACTTGGAGGTACAATACAAACAAGTTTGCTTCAAATCAAAATTGGAAATCAAACCCGAACAGGTTCGATTCAAGACAGACCTGGAATTCTCACACACCCAGATTGAGAACAACACAGAGTTGGAGAAAATATGTTGATATGACAAAACCTCAAGAGTTTTGGAAACCTAAAAATGTTATTCAAAATCAAAAGGTTCAAAAAGAGACAAATTTTTACAAAAGAGGTACTCCGGAAGGTCAAATGTGGAGTATTAAGAAACAAGTGACGCTTGTAAAAGATGAGATAGTTGAAGTTAAAGTTGAACAAGTTTTAAATGACAAAGAGTTTCCGAAATTGAATGAACATTATTGTGTTGAAATGCCTAAGGTCCAACAGACCTGGGCTAAATTGTTCAAATGATTGATAGAGTTTGAATGTGCAGGTGCTCAACGAAGCTGAAGATTGTAAATATTTCTGTAAATATTGTCTGTAAATATTTCTAACGCATACTCAAACAAAAATATTGTCTGTAAATATGTTTGTACATATTTCTTTACTGCTTTATATTTTCAGAAAATACAAAAAGATTTTGATTTCTGCTTTATTTTCGACAACTGATGTCTGAGTGCTGAGTTTCAAAATCTAAGTAAGCTGATTGTGTTTCTGAAAATAAAAAAAGTTCATTAATTTGAAACTTGACATTTTAAAATCAAAAATCAAAAACAGTTTGTGATATCTCCAAGGTCATTAATTTGGACTTGGATGATTAACTGTGGGGGATTTGGATGCTTATATTGTTATAGAGTTAGTTTCCGATACGATTCGATGAAACTACCAAATTCATGAGAAGTAATTTTGAGAAGATTGAATTGTCAGATTACGATATCTGGAAGACTAAAATGTTGTTACTTATAGTTGTATGAGTGATTGCAGGAAAAGTCCAGATTACGATCCCGAGAGCAGAGTCTAAGGGGGAGTCTGAAGACGAGCTCGAAGCAAAGAGGGAGCTTGTATTCTGAAAGCAAGGTGTCGATCCCAAAAGCACGGAACCTTGACGATAGGGGGAGCCTGAAGAAAAAGACTACCGAGAGGGAGAGCAACTGAGTTGAAGACAGATCCACGGGGATTCTGTTCGTGAAAGAGAAAAGACAAGACGCTACGAGATTGACTGCGGCAATATCCAAGGGGGAGTCTGTTAGTGCAGTATGTGTCTATCGCCTCCGTCAATCAGAATCGTAGCAGAAAATGAAGAATACTAGACTTTATATTGTAATATTAGAGATATCTAGACAAAAAGGCAAGGTGGCATTTCTGTAATAATGAGAAATCTCATTAAAAGCCTTGTGCCTATAAATAGAGCCTTAGACTTAAGAATTAGAACTTTTGCTCATTTGGTGTTTTAGAGCTTGGTACTTAGAGAGAGAAAGTAGAGAGAGAAAGTGCTCTAAGTGATTCACGGTTCTTGTACGTTTTCAGATTTATCAAAGAATCACGTTTATATTACGTCACGTGTGTTAGGTCGCGTTCGTGTACGGATTCCGCACGTTATACGTTCGTTTCGCAATCGTTTCGGAGTCAAAACCGGTCCTACAAAACTTTGACGAGATTTTGAAAATTTGGAAGGCACACAGCCAAAAGAAATCATCTAAGGATAGATGATTGATTTCAAAAAATCATTTTGGAAAATTGTGTTCATGTTTTGGTAATCACCTAAGGATAGGTGACGTGTATTGTTTTAAGATCTAAACACAAGAAAACTTGTTTTAGGGTCCTAGAAAGTTATAGTCTAGGTCAAAGCATTACTAATAACCTAATTCCCTATAACCATTGGCTCTGATACCAACTCTTCTGTCACACCCCGACCGCGTAAAACAACAAACCACGGCGGAAACGTCGGGGAGTAATGCGATAGGATTATTGTTTCAACAACCATGGTAATTAAATTGTATTATTAAGATTAAAGTTTACGTTGTCTTGAAGTTCAACTAAACAATACATAAATAACTGTATTTTAAGTCACTAAGGCCCAAGTCTGCCTAAGTGTAGCACAAGCATCATCATGCATTAGCACCTGAAACACATGCGAAAATAGGTACGTCAGCATAAAAATACCTGTGAGATACATAGGTTTTGTTTATGCAGGATTCATGACTTGTAGTTAAAAGAAAGGTTTAACAAAAGTAGTCATGATCCTTGTAAAATGTTTTCCTTTATAAAATCATGTGAAAATCGATGTGAAAATCAAATGATAATAATAGGATAATGCATGGTTAAATGAATAACCAAGTAAAAGTGAATTTGTATAAAATATGTAATTTTGTAAAACAATGTCGTGTTCTTGTATAAAATGTTTCATGTCTTTGTCAAGTGGTTTAGATAACGCAACAATGTATAATACAATAAAAGCACTTATATATAGGAAGTACCAGCGGCGTATCCACCATGCTTTTATCATATAACACATAGCCCCGTTACATAAGTCACTTATCAATAACCAACCAAAATGTCTTGTTCAATGTCAAAATGTTTATGTGTAAACCATGTTCAATGCCATGTGTGAAATGTATCATGTATAACCAAATGTAATGCATAGCAAGTAGAAAATATCTACTCAAACTACGTGAATATGTCAATGTGTTAACAATCTCATGTACGGTGAATAACTAGTAGATACTCAACCCCGTAGGAAAATGTACAAAACAATGTTTTTGAATAAACCTAAGTTTAAATCAAATGTTATGTTTTGTAGAAAACAATGCTTTATGATTACAAACATTTATGCAGTAATGTTTATTCGCATACATTCAAGCCATGCGACTGTGGGGACATGATTTGTAAACAAATTAAAGGTTTATCTAAGTTATGTATATCGGATTCTGTCATTCCCCAACTTCCAAACAAACCTAGGAAGTCGGAAACATGATTTGTCAAGTCCTATGGTACCATTACATACTACCGAGCGGCGTAGCTAATGTTAATGAATGTATTATTGTCCCGATTAAACATACCAAATGTCATAACCAATGTAGCATGTGAAAACCATGTACTAAGTATGCTAAGTAAACATACATAGTAGAAATGTTCATGTAAAACAATGTGCTAGCATGCTCAGTAAACATACATAGCAGAAATGTCATGTAAAAACAATGTGTCCATATGTCGAGTAAACTTATGCAACAAAATGTCTAATAAATCAATGTGCTAGCATGCTTAACATACATAGCAAAACATAGTCAAAATCATGTACTATATGTGTACTAGGTGAAACTAGCATGTTTATGTCATAAAAGCATGAAAAGCATGAAAGTAACAAGTATGCACATGTGTATCACCCCAAAGTATTTGAAAGCGGTAAAAGAGGGAAAACTATGTACTCACTTGGGATTTCCTAATAGTCTTGAGAATAAGACCAAATAAGGCTCCAAGGATCACGAATCAACCGGCACCTAATATAGGTAACTATGTTAATAATCGGATCCTAAATCGGGAGATAGGATAGAATGATGTTCTATAAATCAAATGAGTGTTTGAACTCATATGGTATGATTTAATAGAGCTAACATTCTGAATTGGAAGTCTACCTAAGTGTTTTTGACCTGTTTCGACCCGTTATGGTAGTATAAGCTACTATAACGCGTCGGTTGCGCAAAACTATGGTTGGATGGTTAACTATGTGTTATGTTAAGTCTTACATGCCCAATTATACCCTAACATGTTACTAAATCAGATTAGATGTCAAAAATATTTTCACATATGCACAATATGGTTTTATGCTTCAAAAGGGCATTTTGGTCATTTCCTATGGGCATATAAGCTACTTAACAATCAACTAACCAATCCTAGGTGATCATAATGTAAAACCTTAGGGGTTATTCCCTATGCAACTATGATCACTAAACATGCTTGGTCGGATCCTAATGATCGACCAAACGGGTCGGGTTCGAAAGTCTAAGCGGTTGTCTAGACCGCTTAACTTACGTCCCTATTCAAGCACTAAACTAGTAGTGACGAGTTAAACAAGTCAAAACATGTTTAACTAACTTATAAAACTGATTTGGTATCAAAACAAAATGTTTTGATACCTAAAAATAGTTCCGTTGCAAAATGCGTGCTTAAACGCATTTTGACCGAAACTTTGACTCGTCACTACACCTAGTTAACGTGGTAATCAGTAGGTATAATCGCTAAGGATTATAACCATCGTGATTACAATCACGTTACAAAGTTCAAACGAACTTTGTGTTGACCATTGACTGGTCAAAGCTGAAAGTCAAACATTGTTTGACTTTCTCGCTAGGAAAGCGATAAACGAACGAAGGAAGCTTACAAAGGGTCCTTGTTAGGAAGAACTTGATCTTAAAATCTCAGGTATGAAGTTATTCAAGTTCAACTTAGAGAATTCAGATCAAGGGTGAGTTGAAACAATGAAATGGCCTTGCTATTTATAGTAGTTGCAAGTTCACAAGATCATGCCATGTTTTTGTGTGGCCAACAAGCAAAGATCTCAGCCATACATGTGTTAGGAATTGATTGAGGAACTTGGAGAACACTAAAACTTGGTCTCCACGCAAGAAAATTGCAAGAAAAACCCCTGAAGTTGCAACAGAATGCTGGAAAACAGTTTCTGTTGCTGGGCCTTTTTACGCGGCCCGCGTAAGCTAGAGACTGGGCTTACGCGGCCCGTGTAGCCAACTTTGGCAGAATTGCATAAATGGTCCCTGCACTTAATTTAAGCTTATTTCAGGCACTTTTGACCCTCGTTAAGCCATTTTCAAGGCTCTACAAGGTCATTAAAGTTTAGAGGACTGAAAATATCCTCGGAGAACTCTCGGATGTCCGCTCGTTTGGTCGTACAGTCACGTTATTCGTCAAATTACGACGAAACTTGAACGGACGCGAAAACGATCCAAATTAAGCGACGAATGGTATTTTTGTATGCCGATCACTAAAATAAAAATATTTTAGTGTGTACAAAAATTTTGGATGTCCAGATGTGGTCAGAACGTAAGATATGCGCGAAAATGCAAACTTACGTCGTTTTTGACACTTTTAGTCCCTGTAAGATCAAATAAGCATGTTTTCGCACACCGAACCACTCAAAGCTTATTTCTAATCTATGTTTAGGTTATTTGTGGAATGTTTAGCTTATGATCAAGTTCCGGACTATACGTTGCCTTACGAAACGGCAGACTTTTGCAGTTTGACGCAAATAGTCCCTGCGAGTGAATAAACTTGTTTTTGCCATACCAAAGCCTTTAAAACTTATTTCTAAGTTATGTAAAGGTTATTTAAGGTATGTTAAGCTTATGTTGCTGTTCCGTAGTGTTTTTCGCGTTAAACTAATTACGGTTACTCATCATTTTGCGTATAACTTTCCAGAAAGCGATATAGAGTTCAAAATCGATCAAAAATCAAAACGTGCATAATATCAACCATAAATAACAAACATTGGGATCAAAACCCATTGTTTTATTAATATTGGATTGTCTAGAGTTTGTACAATGATTACACAAGCACAAATGTCACATCTAGACTACAATCACTAGGGCTCTCACGAAAATATTTTTACAACATGTTTTCATTGCATACACAAAACGCCCAGATCCATGGAAACAAACATTTTTACAAACGGAAAGACACGAAACATGATTGCAAGGTTTACTTTTGTGGTCTAGTCTGGGAGACTAGGTGGTCTAGTCTGGGAGACTGGGTGGTTTAGTCTGGGAGACTAGGAAGGATACATGATTTCATGATACATTGTCTTTGATTGCATATTAAATGATAGTTGTTAATATATGTGCATATGTTATGATTGTTCTGTTAGAGACACTATGTCTTCATCCGAGAGCGGATTGTCTGATACTGATGACCCTATGGCTATTGTGTCTGATGACGAGATCGCACCAGAGCCAGAGATCTTTACCTCAGATACTGAGAGTGTCCCAGATATGCTATCAGACGATGACAACGACTTCCAGCCGTCTGCGTTGCCTGATTTTGGAGATGACTTACCGCTTGCAGATGGTATTCCAGACAAGGATCCTTTTGTTATTCCCATTCCAGCCCACGATCATCTTATCATCGGGCATGCCGATGGTGAGCTTATTATGGCACCGATCCTCGCTCCTGTTCCTTTAGTGGTCATCCCTCCTGAGGATTGGCCTTTTGATGATCTGTTTGATGATGATGTTGATCTGTTTGTTGATGGTCCTCCTGATGACGCCCATGGTGATGGAGAGCTAGATGAGGACGTTGTTGCTAGTCCACCTCTCGAGGTTCCCGTTATTGAGATTTCCTCTGACTCTAGTTTGCACTCTGTCTCAGATTCCTTTGAGTCTGTGACGTCTTCCGCCTTGCAGGCAGTTGGATTGCGATGCTATGCCATTGATTCTGATGATCATACAGCCATGTCAGCTGCACCGTCCCCTCTACACGATCCCGATCTTGATCTTAAGTTAGATTTCATTCCTGTTGATCAGCCTGGGATTGCACCTACTGATCCTGAGCCCTTGCTTGATCATGACCCTATTCCGTTTGGCTTACGTAACATTGCACCCCTCATACCTGACCCAGTTCCTGCACCCGTTGACCCTCCTATTGTTGAGCCATTTGTTCCTGCACCCGCACCCGCTGATGTTGCTCCTTTTCCTCATATGGAGTCCAACGTCCATCACACTGATTTGCCTATCGTTTTCTTTCAGGACATACCCGCACCCCGTCCAGGGGAAGGTGCTTCTGGTCAGCTCCCGCGTGACGATCCTTTTGTTTCAGCAGCTTTTCCACAGATCCCTCAGTCTGCACCGTTTGCTCCATTTACTTCTTTACCACTTGATGAGCCATTCCGATGGTCCCCACCGTATTCCATTCCGACCTCAGACCCCTACCATCCCTCGCATTTTGTTGGCTATACGTAGGATGAGTTACTTTATTCGCTTCAGCTTTGATTTGAAGTTATGAGTCGCAGAGTCTTGGAGCTTGAGTCGACACCACGTCCCCTACCATGTCCTTGTCAGCCTACTTTTGTTCCCCCTCGTTCATCACCGTCTCTGTTTTCACATCCACATGCACCTCTTACTCCATTTCCAGAGTTTGATGCTCGATTTCTTACGGTCGAGCAGCAGATCCGTTACTTGCTTCGTCATGTGCACAAGCTTGAGGAGGAACTCGCACATGTTCTCAGTTTGATCTTCCTCCCTCCTCCACCTCCGCCATCAGTACAGTAGGTTTTTGGTCTTATGCAGATGCATTACCTTTGATGAGAGCACCACTATTGAGCTGAGCATGTGAAGCCTTTTGGAGATCGCTTTTGACTATATGACTTTTGTATCGACAGACTTATTGGACAAGGGTAGTGTGACCCTGTGTCCCTTTTGAGGTGGTACTTTGAAGACAATATAACTGTGGTCAATGATTAATGAAAGCTCAATCGTCATGTTCTCATTAATTACGTTGTTGATTTACTTGTTTATGTTATGATTGTGTTGTTGCTTGATTGTTTGATATGATGATTTATTATGTGTATGTACATACAACCTCTAGAAAACTATATACATTTCCTGAACAAATAAGACCTGACCAATCCGATCTCCTTCTTAAAAGATGCCTCCCCAAGAGATCATTCGGCTGCCCATGATCGAGGCAGAATTACAAGCGCACATCACACAGGCCATCGCATGGCACGAGGTTCTTCGCTACAGACACAACGGAAGTACCTCAGGGAATAATCCACCTAACGGTAATGTTTAAGTCACCTAAGACACATTACAATACATTTGGACAATTCCAAGTATGCTTTGCTAATGCTTTCTGTGATGATATTGCTTGGGTACAGGCTGTACCTACAAGCAGTTTTTGGACTACAAGCCTCTAAACTTCGACGGCACTGGAGGTGTCGTAGCTTTTGTGAGATGGGTCAAGAATACGGATTCTATTTTGCGAATGAGCAGATGTACTCCAGAGCAACAAGTCACATACGTTTCTGGATTCTTTCAAGATGAGGCTCTGTCACGGTGGAACCTTCGGGTTCAGATAATGGGCGAGGCTGCTGCGTATGCTTTGACATGGGATTAATTGAAAGAATTGATGCGTAAGGAGTATTGTTCTCAGATGGAGATCCAGAAGCTGGAAATTTAATTCTAGAACCTGAAGATGGAAGGTCCGAGGGTGGTGGAATATGTGCAGAGACTTCACGAATTGTCGCGAGTTGTTCCATATCTGGTGGAACCAGAGTTCAAGAGGATAGAACAATTCATCTGGGGATTGGCGCCTCAGATTCTGAGCTTGATGACGACATCAACGCCTCCAACAACTATCGATGTGAGTAACTTAAGTGTGGCACTCACTAAAGAAGCGATTAGATTGGAAAAAATTTCAACTCCTGATGAGAAGAAGGAGACTCATGTGGAGCCATCTGGGAAGAACCATAGGAAGCTCACTAATTTCCAAAAATGTACTCGGGTGAATACACACAACAAGGCCAAAAATGGAAAAAGGTACATGGGTAAACTACCTAAGTGCGACAATTGTCGACGTCATCATACCAGGCCATGCAGGTATGGAAAATGTGATAACTGTGGCAAAGTGGGGCATGCCAAGGAGACGTGTTGGTATGGTGCTGGGCATGGAAATGAAGGTCAAGACGGTAGCGAAAATCGCAAAGGAAACAACGACAACAACAACTATCAAGGCGGAAATGGCGATGATCAAGGACGTGGTCAAAGTTGTTTTGACTGTGGCAGCATAAGGCATTTCAGGAAGTATTGCCCTAACAACGAACAGGCAAGCGAAAGAATGTTCAACATTGGAGCTAGGGAAACACGCCAGAATCCGAACGTAGTCACTGGTACGTTCCCTACAAATCAACACTTTGCAACTGCGCTATTTGATACCAGTGCCGACTATAGCTTCGTATCTCTAGAGTTTAAGAATATACTTGGTTCAATAGCTAGTAAGTTAGATATCCCGTACTCGATAGAACTAGCTCATGGAAAGCTTCAACGTTGTAATTAGGAAGGATTAGTTGTCGAGTAATCGTGCAGAGATTGTTTGCCATAAGAAGATTATCCGCATCCCGATGGCAAGTGAAGAGACGATCATGATTCATGAGGAGAAGCCGGATACGCCTCTACGAATTATTAGTTGTTTGAAGGCATGGAAGTTTTTGTGTAAAGGATGTGTTTCCTTCTTAGCTCTTGTCGTGGACAAAGAAGCCGGAGACCCAAAGCTCGAAGATGTCCCTGTGGTAAGGGAATATCCTGAAGTCTTCCCCGAAGACTTGCCAGGATTACCTTCTCAATGACAAGTCGAATTCCACATTGACTTGGTTCTAGGCATCGCGCCTGTAGCCAAGGCACCCCCATCGACTTGCGCCTTTAGAGATGCAAGAGTTATTGTAGGATCGTTTGCACGACTAAACGAGTCGTTCAGAAGAGTTCTTGTCAATACGAGAGGCGGAAACAAACGTATTGATGTTGAATCAGCTTGATATACACATTAACTGTCTTGTTTATTAATTTGAAAGCGTTTTACAGGCTAGAGACACTTCGGCAGCACCTCGGCTCCCGGAATCAAAAGTTACAAACGAAATGACAGGACAAGTATATATAGGCCAGCCATTTCGTATGGAATGGGAATGCCCATTTCGTACGAAATGGCCTCATCCATTTCGTGCGAAATGACATGTTTTGCCTAAAAACCTATTTTCTTGTACTACGTGCCCTGATCTATCAATCCTATTACAATACTCGATACAAGACGAAGTCGACATACATATGCACCAACAGACTCCCCCTGGATGTCGACGAGTCTGCAGTGTCGAGTCTTCAGTATGTCAAGTCTTCAGTCTTGATCAGTCTTCAAACTTTTTCCAAAATATTTGACACTGAAGCATCCTTCAAACTCTCTCTTTCTTGACTTTCAGAATCTCACCCTGACTATTCCTGGATTGCAACCTGGCTCTCCAAAAACTTTATCAGGTCTTTTGATTCCTTAAGCTCTTCAGCATCTGCAGCTTTTTCTTTCTCGAACGTTGTTCCAGGATCTAACTCTGGCTCTAACATCGTCAGACTCCCCCTTTCGTCAAGCTGGGATCGCAGTCTGCAATTAGCTATCGCCTTGAGATCTAATCCTGGTTCAAACCTGTACAAATCTCTTCCAATTGTAAGATAAACAATTTTGACGTTGATAAGCTCTGCTGCATCACTTGTATTCGTAACATTCACATTTCTTTATCATTTTAACCACAACTCTTCCAACTCACTTGCTGTTCATCATGTTTAGCACTCGGAATTTTGAAAATCAGCTCTCCAACATCAGTTGTCAAAAATCTTTTTGAATTTTCAAAATTTTATGCTAAAACACTCCGAAAATCTTTTTGGGGTTTTTTTTTAAATGCAGTAAAGAAATATTTACATACAATATTTTTTGTGAGTTTGTGTAAGAGGATCATATCAGTTTTTGAGACCAATCACTAGCACCGTTGAGCTTTAAACACTTTAAGCTTTAAACGATTCACATAGATTGACGATATTGTTGTCCTCTTAAACTCAATCTAAAAAATTTCGAAATGCTTACCGATACATTAAGATATTTTAAATTTGTACTAAATTCTTATGGACCCCACGATCTCAGCATATCCCCTCATCATGCAATACACTGACTCAAGTAATGCTTTTAAACTTTCATCAACTGTGATATGTGCGAAAACAATGCAGAATGTTTAAACATTAACAATCAGGTCGATCTTTCGATACGCAGAGAAAGTCCAATGTTTAAACAAAATAAGAAATAAAAACAAGTTGAATATGTTTAGATCTTAACCACCAGTTCGATATTCACATATACGCAGAGGTGATCCAAGATTTAAACGAAACACCAAGAAAAAATAAAGCAGAACGTTCAGGCACTAACATCCAGTTCGATACTCATGTATACGCAGAGGATGTCCAATGCTTAAACAAAATAAAGAAATCAAACAAGTTTAAATCTTTGCAAAATGAAATGCACAATCACAGTGACTTTTTCAGCAAGTTGTGAAAGTTCACAAACTGACCAGTTTCTATGCTCTTTTAGCATTCAGCGATTACTGAGTAGGTACACAGTCACGAAGGATAAAACTAAGTACTATGCTTTCAACCGCGTTTCCCACTAGAACTAGACTTTTCATTTAAGTTTGTATCGTTATCGCAAATCTACTAGTCTAGCTGAGCCTAACGTCACATCTTTAGTGAGACCGTTTATCACATTTTAACTTTCCATTTCTTTAGCGTACTGTGACAGTCTAGCTGATCTACTATCATTTCCTCTTTTTCACAACAAAACTCATTTTTGATTTTTCAATGTTTTTGACCTTTTAGATTTTATCATGTTTTTGTATTTTTCAAATTTTCAAATTTTCTAAAAATTTCCTTACTCCCCCTAAAATCAAAATATGTTTCAATTTTGATTTTCCGGGAAAATTTGAAAATAATAGACTGTACAAATAAAATGACAAACTGATGAGAATTGCCTCAATTCGCCATCCACTTGGCTTAAACAATCAGAACTCCCCCTGACAACAAACTATTTTCCCATTATGATTTCAAAACACTTAAGTTTTTTTTATTCAAAATGATTTTTCCGGAAAATTAGTTTTGTTTGTCGATTCACAAACATGGGGTTTTCTTCACATTGTCCTTTCACAATCCACTTGTAAAATTTTAACACTTTTTGATTTTTCACAAAAACAATACCACTTGTAAGAAAGTTAAATCAAGTACAGCTTAATGTCCTTGATTAACCACTTGTAAGACGAAATATCACAGTTAACAACCTGTGAATTTCTCAAGAAAGATGCTGATTCCTACTCCCCAATTACCAACCTGGGAGTTCCGGCAAGTCAGGATTTTTTATTTAAAGAGATCCACCCAAGCCTGACCAGCCTTGGGTAATTCCGAGTTATCATCACTCGGTTTCTTTCCTTTTTGTTTCAAATTTTCAGTTCGCAATGGTGGAAATTTGCATCATCCATTGACTGAACTGATTTTTTTCTTTTTAGCTCAGCTTGTGACTCTTCTGACTTTAACAAATCAGATTCATCGCCAAAACATGGCTCCTTTGCTTCCGAAGAAACAAATTCATCGCCAGAGAATGGCTCTTTTGTTTTCGCAGAAACAAATTCATCGCCATCCTTTATTGGAACCTAATCCTTACAAGATTTAGGTTTTCCAAATTTATCAACCTGTGACATGAATGATCTTCCACAGTTTCTTTTATACTCAAAAACTTTGATAAAGATTTTATCCGAAAAATTAACTTTCTTTGATTTTTTATCAGTTTGATTAGTCAATTTTTCTTTCTTTATCCTCTCTTTTGTCCTCAGATTTGTATCTGATGAATTCGTTTTGCTTGACTGATCATTCTTTGAAGAGAAAGACGATTTATCAGAACTTTTATCTGAATCAACTGTTGTATCCGAGGACAAAATCTTTTCAAGATACTCCCTCGCTTTCTTTCTTTTCTTTCTCAGTCTATCTTTCTGCCCTTGTGAAAGTTTCACTTTCTGTTCTTTCTCTTTCTGTTCTTTGGGCTTTTCTTCAATTTTGATTGATTTCTTCATCTTTCCATGAGATTCAGCCCTCGATCTTCCCTTTGATCTCATTGGGCAATCTCTGGCAATATGACCTCTGATTTGACATTCATAGCATATTCTTGTCTCAAATCTCTGACTCTGGCAGTTAACAGCAATGTGTCCTTGAAAATCACATTTGTAACACACTCTGTTATTGTACCATTCACCATTTTCAAACCACACACTTAAATCATAACACTGATTTGATTTGTAGTACTCATCATTTCTCTGTTTCTTATCATTGTAATGATTTGTCTTTGAAGAATCTTCATTCCATCTTCTCCTGGAAACTTGATTTGACTTTTGAGCACTGTGGTCAGACCTGCACCACTTATTATCAACTTTTTGTGAATTTTGATTTTCAACATTTTGTGGTTTTTTATAATGATTGGATGATTGAACTGATGAACTTTTATTGTTGTTTTGAAAAATTTTCAAATTTTGTTTTTGTTCCACATTCTTCTTAACAGGTTTTTGCGTTGAGCATTCACCTATTTCAGTAGAATGTAAAACAGTTTCTTGAAATTTTTCTTTTAATTTCAAAAATATTTTCTTTTTATCATTTTCATCATCAGTTTTATCATCACAATCCTCAATTATGACCTTGTCATAATTTGTGACATTGTCACTTATTGGAATTTCATTGATCGGTTTTGGACATAAATGTTTCAGAAATACTGACGAGGTCACAAAACCTTTCAATTTCTTTTCCAACTCATCAATTTTATTTTTAGCACACTCAACTTCATTTTCAAGTTGAGTGATTTTCTCAATATGAGAATTTATTGCCTTTTCATTTTCAATTTTATTTTTATCTAAAACAGATTTTTCATTTTCTAAAACTTTTATTTGACTTTGAAATTCTGTTTCTTTTTCTTTTAAAACTTTGTTTTCTAATTTTATCCAAAACACATCTTCATTTTCTAAAATTTTTATTTTATTTTGAAGTTCTTTTTCATTTTCTTTTAAATTTTTGTTTTCCAATGTCAAACTTTCTACATCTTTCAGAAGTTTGACATTGTCTGATTCAGATTTATCACATTTTGAGCACACTGGTTCAGATCTTGAAATTTCATTTTTCTCGGATTCTTCATTCTTTGAAATTACCTCTGTAGGTCTTTTATGTACCTGCACAAAAAATTTTAACAAATTCAAGAGGTTTCATATCTTCATCTAAATAACAACCCCTCTTAATATCATATTTCATAACATTTTTTGCTACAAGACACATATTGACTCTTCTTCTCATTTCAAGAATCACATCCAAACTCATTTTATCTAAGTTCTTTTCTATTTCATTTAACAAACCTTTCTTTTTCTTATTATTTTCATAATTGTGTGTTTTAAGCTCATTAATAAATGCTTTTGGATAAAACTTTGAAAATCTAGAATCCTTTTTCAGATTAATAAAAAATTCATTCCACTCTGCTGGTAATGCGTCTGCAAATTTTGATATATGTTCAGCATTCGACATTCTTATCTCATACCTTTTTAAATTGTCAATTAAGCTTTCATACCGGTTTACCAACTCATCCAACGTTTCATTCTTTTTACCCAAAAAACATTCAAATCTTTTAACCCAAACATCCTTTTTCACATCATTATACCTACTATCCCAATACCCATCAAACCAATTATTTAAACTTTCAAGATTATCGTTTTCCTTTTCGTCAAACATTTTAACCACACTTCAAACAACCTGATGTGATGTTTACTCAAACCGTACAACCTGAAATACTTTTCAAGCAAACTGATAAGTTTCACACGAAATGAACACCTTTGATACGAAATGGGCAGTTTGATGCGAAATGGTATCACTAAAGTCCAATCCCTACGAAATGGATGTCTCTTTCAAGCGAAATGGACAGTTTGGTGCGAAATGGAGTCTATTTCGTGCGAAATGGAGGTCTGGAAATCCAATTCGTGCGAAATGGAGTCCAATATGTCCAATCCGTGCGAAATGAGGTCCAATATGTCCAATTCGTGCGAAATGAGGGTCTGTTTCACACGAAATGGCTCATTTCGTACGAAATGATGATGACGTCACACGATCGGGTATGATTTTGGCACAATTGATCAAGATTTAGGTCGATTTTAGGTCTGATTCTTTCAAGGATTTGTTAAAACAGTGTTGCGCACGTTATATGTGAAAATCAAACCATTTTATCCGTAAAATCTTGATTAATTTGATGAAAGCTTATAAAAGAAGGTGTAGAAATCAGAATTTTCAGTGCAATCGAGCTGAATCGGTAAGAACTCTTCCTCCTGAGCTCTGATACCACATGTAGGATCGTTTGCACGACCAAACGAGTCGTTCAGAAGAGTTCTTGTCAATACGAGAGACGGAAACAAACGTATTGATGTTGAACCAGCTTGATATACACATTAACTGTCTTGTTTATTGATTTGAAAGCGTTTTATAGGCTAGAGACACTTCGGCAGCACCTCGGCTCCCGGAATCAAAAGTTACAAACGAAATGACAGGACAAGTATATATAGGCCAGCCATTTCGCATGGAATGGGAATGCCCATTTCGTATGAAATGGACAATGTCCATTTCGTGCGAAATGGCCTCATCCATTTCGTGCGAAATGACATGTTTTTCCTAAAAACCTATTTTCTTGTACTACGTGCCCTGATCTATCATTCCTATTACAAGACTCGATACAAGACGAAGTCGACAGACATATGCACCAACAGTTATCAACGCAGCTTCAGGAGTTGCTAGATAAGGGATTTATAAGGCCAAGCTTCTCGCCTTGGGGAGCTCCAGTTCTGTTTGTCAAGACGAAGGATGGTAGCTTTCGAATATGGAACAAGCTAACCATCAAGAAGTCGATATCCCTTGCCGAAGATTACTGATTTATTCGGCCGACTGCAAGGATCAAATTACTATTCCAAGATCGATCTTCGATCAGGTTATCGCTAGCTGCGAATTTAGGAAGAAGGTATACCGAAGTACAGTAAGTCAACAATTTGTTTTAAACATACGCTGATATTGTGTTTTCTACACGGTGCACAAAACAATTTTACACAGAATACAAGACTTCGAGAATCTAGGAAACATGTACTTAGGACCTTCGGGAACTTAGGTCAAAGCTCATTAAAGGTTATCACTTTGGAACCACTTCCGTTAACTCAAGCAAACCCCATTATTCTGACGTATAATCTATTTCAGTTAACCGAACAGATGAAGTACTCAAATTTCTTTTATTGAAATTTCCACTTTTGCATCTAGCCAGTAGATTTTTACATCTCTACTCCTCTTAATGGTAGTTGCATCACGAAAATTTTCTCCATTAAAGCGAACACCCCTTTGTCTCGTTAATTGATCATTTCTTCATTATAGCGAACACTCACTGTTTCATTTCTTGGAAATTCAAATGTTACGCATGCACCATTTGTTATGCATGTGGTTTCGTTTCGAATAAGCGCTTCATCAAAGTTCAAATATTATTTTGCTAAATCTAATTATTGATTTATGATTCGAATGACCTATATTATTGTAATTGTTGGCTCCTTTGCTATCAAGTCACACATTTTCTTGAAACTTCTTTTCTTTCAAGTTACATACATGGTTTATCTTTGTAACCATGCCGAAATTCCCTTGTCGATACATACGTTTATTGTCAAATTTCATTAAAACCAAGTTCAATTGCTTGAACTTGTCCATTTCGCATCTTCAATTCAAGACACCCTATGATGTATTGAGAGCATCATATTCAAATTCATTTTTGCAAGTATTTCTTTTGTCCCGAGTCGTAGTAGACTTGTTTGGTCTACGGCTCCATTAAGTCGTCTGTTGATTTCGACACCTTGTGGTGATGTTTTCACTAAATTGAAGCTTGCGCTAATCTTGTTTACGCATCTCATACAAGGATTTAATTGTTTACTTATTGATTTGCTTTAAATTCGTTCTATTTCATCTTGATTAAGGCAGTCTTAACACAATCGTGTGCTAAGACAATGGTACATAAATTCATTTTACATTCTAATGTACCTCCTAACGGTTCTTTCATTATCAATCGAATGCCTTGCTGTTTTTTTTTTTTTTTGTATTTATTGCTTTTTCATCTTCTATCGGAAAAAGTAGTTCTTTGGTGTTCTATATTCAGTTGAAAAATCCTACGATGTCATTTGAATCCAATTTTCAGGGTTGCTTCATTACACTTCCATTTGATTTCAAACACGGTGAACTTGTTCGGTCACCGCTATTATTGAATTATGTCATTACGAAACCTTGTGGTGTCGGTACAAACTTGTAGCTTGTGCTAATCATGGTCAACCGTTTCATACGAAACTACACATACTTTTGTTTGACTTGTCATTTAAACATTCTTAATGCAACTACGAATTAAGACAATGATACACCAGATTCGATTGTATTTCATTTCGGTGTATTCTCGCAATTCAATAATGTCAACACACTAATTTTATTCATTTATTTGTTCGAAAGTTGATGGATCACTTTCACGTTACAATTACCTTTGAGCTTGCTGATTCTGAGTTCATCTAGCGGATGTTATTGTTTCTAGAACTCATTTGCATATTGTAAACGATCCATGAAATTCTATCGGTCGAAACTCCTCTTTTTGTTGAACCTCTATTAACTGAGTTACACTAGATTATACGTTTATACGTCTCGTATCCTTAAACATCAAATTCTGAGACACATACCTTTTAACCATTGGGTTCTTGTTGTAGTAATATGTCCTTGGATTCACCTGATTCGAATAAGTTTTGATTCGGTTTCGGGGTTAAGCACTTTGGTATTATTCATATCCATACACGTATAACCTAACCCTAAGGAGTTAATGTAGTTTAAATTTCGAGGACGAAATTTTCTTAACAGAGGGAGAATGTGACAACTGTCAAATTTGCATGCATCCGTACAATTATTATATAATGATTAGTGCTTAATGACTGTGCTAAATTATAATTAATTACTTGAATTGCTTTCTGATTAGTACCACATACATACATGTGCATCATATATTGCAAATGATATATCATTACTACATACAAACTCTGTTGATTCAAATGATGCACGAAACACCGGCAGCACAGTTATCAGACAAATAAGAAGAATGCTGACGGAGTTCAGTAAATAGACATACATTGTATGGAGACACAGAATGAGCCAGAAACCAAGAGTTACACTAGTATAGTGTGTAGGGAAGGAAGTAAGGATCACAAAACTGTCTTCCTAGAGATAGTTTAAGTGCCGGAAAGTGCCTAAAACTCACATAAAACTGCAGAATTCTGCAGAAAATCAAAATTCAGCATTTAAACACACTTATGTCATGCAGAAATATGGTTAAATGGTCCTGAATGCTTTCCTAAGTGTCGGGAATTGAAACTGTCACAAAAGGTAACATAAAGCACACTAAACTGCATAGTTTAGCTTAACGAACCGGTAACCAACCGAACAACCGGACACTACCCGAAACACCAAATTTTCACTAGAAGCATTGTTTTAACATTACCAAGCTAGTTATGGTCCCCGAACATCATAACACACTATATAAATATCTAATAACTAAATCCCTAACCAAATACTTGATTTCTAACTATGAACTAACTATTTGGTTAAAACCTAACCTATACCCCCCTCCACCTAGTAATCGGCCAACATGGCCCCCACCATCAAGATTTGATTTCAATTTAATAATGGATCTTGTTTTCTCTTTATAAGACATAATATACAATGGAAAATGTGTTGACGTTGGATATAAGTATAACTTACTAGAACCATAACCTTCATTCCTCAACATCACACTTCACACACTTCTTCTCTCCCTCTCTTGCTTGTTCACGGCCGTAAGCAACAACAACATAACCACCTTCATTCATTCAACTTCCATACGTTCTAAGCATATATAAGGGTGTTAGAAGGTGCATAAGGAAGCTAGGAGCTTTCGGAAGCTTAAGGACCTTCTCTATTTGCTTTTATCCTCTTCTTTTCTTCTCTTGATCATCCCTAGCCTTAAGCTAGTAGTAAGAACACTAATCTCTTCATTTTACATCTTATTTAAGTGGTTAAAAGAAGATACATGATGTTAATCTTGAAGAACACTAAGAAACAAGAAGATGAAACATGAACATAAGCTTAAATCATGAAGAAATCTTGATGTTTATGTGTTGTTATACTTGTTGATTATTGTTCACTTATGTAAATGATGTAGATCATCATATGATCTTGCTAGATCATGATTAAAAACATAATCTAGCAAGATGAGAGGATGAAAGTGTTAAAGATTCATAGATCATCCTCATGAAAGACATGAACTTGAAAGAATAAAAATGTTTTCTTGTAAAATGATGATTAAAGTGAGTTGTAAGCCTTGTAAATCTAAGATTTCAAGAATGATTTTTCAAGAAACCAAGTTAAAAATACAAAGTTTACTAAGTCTTGGTTCTTAAAGAAATCAGCCATGTTTTTAGAGGTTAAAAAATTGTAGGAACACTTATGTAACAAGAAAAATCCAAGAAGAACTATTTTTAGAAAATGTGATTATAAGTTGTAAAGATCTAGATTCTTCAAAATGATGTTTTTAAAGAATCAACCACATTTTAAAGGGTAACAAGACTTACTAAATACACTAGTAAGTTGCTACAAATTTTTGTAAATTTTCAAGTTCATGAAGTGGTAGTTTATGCTTGTCTTCGGAAAAATTGGTAAGTATAGATTGTTTATTGTTGATTGTTGATTGATTGTGTTGATTTACAAAAGAAAATGATATGCCTTCAAGGTATGGAAACCTCCATTTTTAGGGAAAACTATTGCAAATTTTTTCTAGAAATTAAACACTTAGAAAAATATTTCTAAACAAATATTTACAAGTGTATTTTAAACCATGAATTTTTACATAAAGTTTGCCATAATTTTTGTTACAAAAATTATAAATACTGGAGGTTGGTTTTTATAAATAAAAGTGATTAAATATGTATTTAGGGAATATATATTTAGATGTCACCATGTGTGTGATTATTTGTATATTATGTGTATTAGCTATATTATTTTAGGACTTGAAATAATATAACTCATCAAAATACCAAGAAATTACAATCCAAAATATTATCAAAATTCCAAGGAATGAATATTCAAATTATACCCACAATATTGGTAAAACCGAACAAAGGAATATAACTTACAAAATATTCCAGAAAATTTAGTCACGAGTATATTTTGGTAATTAATATTTTAGACACCAAGTGAATGAAAATGTGATTTTCACAATTATTACAAATTTATATCATATTTTCGACAAGAAGAAAATATATTATTTTTGGTGAATAAAAATATATTTTCTTGGAGTTATTAAAAGATGTATTATTTTTGGAAAAGATATATATATTTTCTCAAACAAACATGAAATATATTATTTTTGGATGAAAAATGGGTTCATATATATTTTCTAAGTTAGACTTGAAAATATATTATTTTTGAGACTTGTACGAAAGTTACAAATATTTTTGCCAAGGAAAAATTATAAGTAATTTTTCTAAATATTTCTTAGAATATATATTTTGGAAATATATATTGATGAATTTTTATTAAAGATATTATTCCGGAAAAGTTAATACAAAATTAAGTATAAGAATACTTAACAATTACAAGAAAAATATGTATTCTCGTACGTATAAATACACACCGGAATACAACACCGATACATGGCAAAAATATACAAGTATGAGAATACAAATACAAATACACCCATCCTTGGGAAGGATATACATATATAAATACATAAAGGTAACAAGTTAAAATATATTATCTTAACAATTATTCCAAAATGAAATAATATAATTTAAGTTAAAATATTTATTATTTCAACAAATAATTACATAACTTGGAATAATAATAAAGACACAATGAAACGTAACTCAAAGGCACTAATTAATACTAAGTCAAGGCACGACACGCTCGTCTAATAGATCATAGTACGTTGTAGGTAGTCGTGTACTCCAGGAGAAGCTTTGAGTTACAGTTGGTTTCGAAGAACGCAAAGTTGTGAGTTCACGTCCCCCTTTTCTTTTAACTGCTTTCTGTTTTATAACTTCGGGGGTGAAGTACATGTTACAAACTGTTTACAAACGTTTATATGTGGTATGGTTAGCTAATGAAGGGTACTGCTAGATCATGTGAGTGGTGGGTATAACGCTTAAGACCATTAATCCTCATTGTAGGACCGAGGGACATGACTGATAGATCTATTTGGGTGTAGCGAGCCCACACCCATGTGGACCAGGGTGGCCCATGAGGTGACTATGTCTTATTGCCGGAGACAAATTTGCTAGGTTTGAGCCTTCCTGCATTATGTCACACATATTAATGGCCTTGCAAACCATTAATGATCTGTTTTCCTTGTTGCTTTCATACCGGGGTTTACAAACATACATACATACTTTCAATTATTACAAAGGTTTATTCATACACACAAACAAACACATGAACTCGCTCAACTTTAGTTGATGTTTTCAAACTACATGTATTTCAGGGAATTAGTTGTGGATCTGGCGGGCGTTTGGAAGTTTCAAGTAATGTTGAGAATAAAAGATGTCATCCGAATTTTGAGGATTTGGATAGTGTTTCTTATCCTAGATAAGACACAACTTTCAAAGTCCGGTTTTATTTAATGTCTTTGGTCGAGTCCTTGTGAACTCTAAAAACAAGTTGCATGGTTTGTACTCGAATTTGAAGTCTATGCTTAAAACAATGTTGTTATGATTTTAAATTTAATTAATGGATGATCATCTTTAGTTTATCATATAGATATTTTTTATGGTTGAATGCAATGATATTAAGCAAGTCACACATAATCACGCTTCCGGAAAAGTCAGGGTGTGACATTGACCACGCCCCGTGCTGAGTTAGGCATGCCCCCGTGGTGGGCATAGAAGCTTCCACAGCTTTGTCTTTTCTGCAGGTGGCTAACCACGCCTCCGTGTCCAGTGGGCACGACCCCGTGGTCAGTCTTCTGTTTCTTGTTTTTGCCTTTGGGGATGCTGCCGAGGGGTCGGGCATGTCACGTTTATTCCTTTTCTTCGTATTTATGTTGGTTTTTGCTATATATTTGTTCCTTTTGCTCGTTGAAGCTCATTTGGTCCTGTAAATACAAAAGGAAGACAAAAACACACTTTTTCCAACATTAGTACTAAAAAGGGTTAGTTTTATGCCTCATTTGATGTAATTTATATGTTACATTTTGCACACATCAAATACCCCCACACTTGAATCTTTGCTTGTACTCAAGCAAAACTCTTTAATATGTGGATTACACATCAAATGCCTCATTTGATGTAATTTATATGTTACATTTTGGACTTATCTTGAGTGTCGGGAATCCAAGATCTTTATTGGGTTTTATTTTTATGTTATTTACAATCCTATTTGTTATGATTTATTTAGAACATTTTATAAGAAAATTTACTTATTTGGGCATAACATGCCTCTTTAAAATTCCATTTATATACAAGTTCACATACCTCACGGGAGATCACTCAACACTCGCCTGAAGATGTATTTTTGTGAAACACTCGAGACCGGCATGGAACTTATTTCTACCATATGCTTGCTAAGCAATCAAACCTCCTCCTTTTTAATTATAAACCTTCGTAAACATCAAGAGGACTTTGGGAAAGGGTTAGGCATGGGCTAAGGGTAGGTGGTTTTGGTTAGTGGTTAGTAAAAAGGGCTAAAAGCGTAAAAAGCGTCGGTCGTCGTAAAACTTTTTGTTTTTGTGACTTTTATTCAAACTAAGCATATTCAAACAAAGTTTCTTTGAGGAACTTGTTTGTTTATTGCAAGACATCCATTTTTTTATAGGAGATGTCACAAGATAACTGAGCTTTTTACTAAAATAAAGGGTTTAAAAGAAAACGGTTTTGGTGGGTGAAGGGTGTTTGTTTGGTGGGTTTTGAAATGAAAAGGTTTAGGCTCAAAGGGGTTAACTAGGGGGATTTTGGGTAGGTGATAAAAAAATGGAAAATAATGGTGTTGAAAGGAAAATGGGTTAGTCCTAATGCCTCCATCATTTACTTACTTGGGTTTAAGTTGGTAAGGACCGAGAATGTATCGTCGTGGCAAGTTCTAGAGTCGTAAGAACCAAGCAGCTATTCACACAAGAAACAAAAAATGAGCATTTAATTTAAAGATATATGCTTGTATGCTCAATAAAGGCTCAAAACTCACTTGTTGTGGGAATGAGTTTATAATGTGATCAAGTATATACAATCAAATTTTAATTAGATTTGTCATGCCTTTTCATAATTTTCTTATTTGGTTCTTTTTATCACAACGCTATCGGTTGTAAATTTGTAAAAATATAACCTTTTTAGAACTTGTTATCCCCAAATTAAACCAAAACAAGTAAAAAAAATGAAAAATTTTTGAAAAAAATTGGGGTGATTAGTGATTCCAATAGAGTTTTGTGTAAGGCTTGTTATTAGGACTTGAAAAATTCAAGGTTTTAGCATCACCCCCACACTTAAATTACACATTGTCCTCAATGTGTCCCAAAAATAAGTTTTTAGGTTGATTGAATGTGTAAAAAGGTATTGAAAAACAAAATTTTGTGTTACTGGGCGTCTGGCCACGGCCCCGTGTTGGTCCGGGCACGGCCCCGTGGTCAGATCGCCAGTACCAACATTTAACAGAAGGCTGGGCACGGGGCGTGTTCAGTGAGCATGGCCCCGTGTCCAGTTACCTGAACTTGGCAAATTTCTGCAGAGCCTGGGCACAGGGGCGTGTTAGGCTGAGCACGACCCCGTGCTAATCTTGCTGTAATGATGGAAAATTATCGGGAGGCTCTGTTTTCGTGCATGGGGTGTGGTTTTAACGTTCCCTTGGTAACTCTAGCTTTTCGAGTGTGTTTTATTCCTGAAAAGTAAAACTAACTAGGAAACATAAAAGTTAAACTAAACTAACAACTACAGATAGTTCCGCGGAATGCCTCCATGGTGCACCACGTTTATAAGGGTCCTTGGCTAGACCCAAAATCAGTCATATATTACCCGAGCGGGATGTCTTGCATCCCGTGTTGCACCGTCGGAGAGCGTCATCCAAGCTTGAGTCTATGACATCCATGTAGTTGACCGGGTCGTCCTCTACTCGTTTCCCAACCCCAAATTTCATCTCTTTGTCTCCGACCCTCAATGTTAATTTCCTATCACTCATATCCACCATTGCGTGAGCGGTGTCAAGGAATGGTCTTCCTAGAATGAGTGGTACTTCAGTATCCTCCTCCATGTCTAGTATGACAAAGTCGGCCGGGAAGATAAAGTCTCCGACTTTTACCAATAGATTTTCGGCGACACCTTGTGGGTATTTGACAGACCTATCGGCTAGTTATATGCTCATCTTTGTGGGGCTTGTTTTACCTAGTCCAAGTCGGTCAAACATTGATGTGGGTATGAGATTGATGCTAGCCCGAAGGTCGGCTAGTGCATTACGTACAGGAGATCCTCCAATGGAACAGGGGATGGTGAAGCTTCCGTGGTCGATTTTCTTTTGTGGGAGTTTGTTGAGTAGCACGGCGGAGCATTCTTCACTTAAATTGACCAATTGCAATGTTTCATTATTCCTTTTATGAGTGAGGAAGTCTCTCATAAATTTTGAATATTTTGGCATTTGAGTGAGGACTTCCACAAATGAAAGATTGATATGCAATTGTTTTAGTAAGTTTATGAATTTTGTGAATTGCTCGTCGGTCTTTTGGCGAAGTAACCGACCGGGGTAGGGTACCGAGGGGCTCTTGGTAGGCTCGGGAATTGACGGAGGATTTGTTTCCTTATGGGTTGTTGGGGAGGTCGTGGTTTGAATGGGTGGATTTTTGTCGGATGGGGGTAGTGGAGCCTCCTCGGGACCTACGGTACGGTTTCTCAATGTTATGAGATGCATTTGCGCCTTTGGGTTGGGTTCGGTATAGCTAGGTAACGCGCCTTGTGGTCTCTCGGAGAAATTTTGAGCTAGTTGATTTAGTTGTTTTTCAATGTTTTGAATACTAGCTTGTTGATTTCTAAAGTTTGATTCCATTTGTAGGAATCGATCTGAGTTCTTCTTTTCGGTTTCAGAGATGAGGCGTGAAACAGTATCTTCAAGCCTCACTCGTCCCCCTTGCTGTTGTTGAGAGAAATTTTGTGACTCATTTCTTGGTTGTTGTTGAAAGTTTGTTCGTTGGTTTTGGTTTTGTTGGTTACTACTATTGTCGGGTTCTCTCCAACCAAGGTTAGGGTGGTTACGCCATCCCTGGTTGTAGGTGCCCGTTGGGGGACCCGACGACCAAGGTCTATTATCAATGTAGTTTACCATCTCCGTTTGATTATCCATTTCTTTCATACAACTCCATCTTTCAAGTGGCCCACCACATCCTTCGCAATCCATAACCTAGGAGTCCCCCGGAGCTAGAGTCGAGTGTTTGTCTTATGTGTGGCAACAACCCATTATAGAAAGTGGATACTTGTTGCCATACTGCAAGACCATGATGAGGACATTTTCTTAATAGCTCCTTGAACTTTTCCCAAGTTTCATATAAAGATTCCCCGTCCTCTTGTGAATATGTATTAATTTCAGTCATTAATTTATCTGTTTTAGAAGGAGGGAAGTACATATATAGAAACTTTTGGGCTAGTTCATCCCAAGTGTTTACCGAACCACTTGGGAGGGTGTTAAGCCAAGCCTTAGCCCGGTCTTTTAATGAAAATGGGAACAGTCGGAGGCAGATGGCGTCGTTTGATGCTCCGTTGATCCGGAAAGTATCACATATTTCCAAAAAGTTGGTAATATGTAAATGGGGATCTTCGTCAGCTAGGCCATGGAAGGTTGCGGAATTTTGGAGCATTTGAATCAAATGCGGCCGAAGTTCGAAGTTGTTGGCATCGACATTCGGTGCATTGATGGGGGCTCCAAGATTACCTACCGTGGGCCGTAGGTAATCCATGAGGACGCTGATTCGCCATTGGAAGTTGGTCCCCCGAAACTTTCTCTTGATTTTTAGCCTTTAGTCTCTTTCTTAGAAAGCGTTCGGGTTTGTCTAGAGGTTCTTTTATGTATTTATTGGAACTGGAGCTCATGCACTGCGTAGAAAGTTTAGGTGTTACGCCTGGGTTCCAAGTCCTGTGATAAAAACAAAAAGAACGTTAGTTAGAAGTCTCACCACGGCCCTGTGGTCACTGACCACGGCCCATGGTCGTGGTTACAGTGATTGTTTTCTGGATCCCAGTTACTGGGGAGTTCAGCACGGCCCCGTGGTGCACCGCCACGGCCCCGTGGTCACTCTTCTGTAACTCAGAAAACAAAAACTGCCAGTAAGTTTGCTGGGCACGGCCCCGTGTCCGACCAGGCACGACCCTTGCTGAAGTCTGCAGAAGCTGAAAATTTAAGAAAAATCCTAAAAGATAGAAAAATAAGTAAAAATAATTAGGTTGTTGATTCCTAACTTTCCTAAAATCCTTGTGTCCCCGGCAACGGCGCCAAAAACTTGGTGTGTGCAAGGTGTGTTATGATTTTATTGATATTTTTAAGTCCATTTTACACATTAGTCAAGTTTTAAATTTATAAAACACGATATTCTACAAACACTAAACACACACATGGGCAAGTGCACCCATCGTGAGCGTAGTATAGTGTTGGTAAGATACCGAGGTCGTCCAAGGACACAAGAGCTTTTAGTACCGGTTTATCCTCAACGTCTAATCAATCTAAAATTTTTGAGAAAAGATTTTAAGCATGAAAAATAAAAACTAAAAATGCAGAAATAAAAATAAAATAAAAACAGATAGACAAAATGAATCACTTGGATCCGACTCACCTTTAATGTATCCTTTGATGATTTTCTCACTTTTGCACTTTTTAAGAGATTATCTTACTTATAGTAGTAGGCCCCTCTTTTGAAGGTGACGTTACCCTTAACCCAGTGGTTTGAGTCTGCAAGGATACAATCCCAAAGGGTCGGAATATTGAAAGATAATTAATTAAGTTATTAATGCAAAAAGTGGTAGGCCCCTCTTTTGAAGGTGACGTTACCCTCGGCTAAGTGGTTTGAGTCAGCAGGGATACAATCCCAAGTAGCCGGTTTAATGTATTAATAGTAGTTTACATATGAGGGGATCAAGCCATTCGCACCCCCGCCATTCAATACTAGTGGGTATTGAAGGAGGTCCTAGTAAGCTTGACCCAAGTCCTTGCAGGATCTATACACTGAACAAGGCAAGAACCTTAATAAATCATTCCCTTAACCCCCAACCTGGTAGCCAACATATCTCTATATAGACCGTAGAGATATGGATGGTGTAAATCTTTTACTTTATATAGATAGTAAAGTAATGCTAAGACACCACAGACAAATGATAAAGAAGTTTGACCTTCAACATAAGAAACTAGTTATTAAAGTCATTAATACAAAACCAAATAAAAAGTGCGAAAAGATTAAAAATCAAAATACATTAAAGACTTGTCTTCACTAAGTGATGTAAGAGACTTAGCCAAACATGGCCTTTGATTGACAAGAACTCTTACAATCAATCTTAGATCCCGAGACTACTACACACACTCTAAGGTGGATGATGGATGATGGTGGTGGATGTGGGTGTTGTAGTGGTGGTGGAGTGGTGGCAAAGTGGGAGAGTGGTTGTTTGACAAGGGATGCCTTTGAAGTGAGCCAACCACCCCTATTTATAGACTGAAAGAAGCCCAGCCACGGCCCCGTGTCCAGCGGACACACCCCGTGGCCATCCTTTTCTCTTCCTTCATTAAATGCATGTGTCAGCAGAGGGCTCAACAAGGCCCGTGTCCAGCGGGCACGCCCCGTGTGCAGAAGCGTATCTGTACTACCAAGATTTTGCAAGATTCTCCGTATCTTAGCATTGACCACACCCCGTGCTGAGTTGGGCACACCCTGAAGAAGCGTATCTGTACTACCGTGGCGTACAAGTTGGAGTTACCGGAAGAACTTAATGGAGTACATGATACGTTTCATGTATCCAACCTGAAGAAGAGTCCAACACAAGAAAGCGTGATCATCCCAATGGATGAAGTGCATATTGATGAAGCCCTCCGATTTACAGAACAACCCGTTGAGGTTACCGACTGGAAAGTCAACAAGACCAGGAGGAGCAGCGTAAAACTTGTCAAGGTACGTTGGAGCTCTAAGCACGGACCCGAGTACACATGGGAACGTGAAGACCAGTTCAAGAAAAAGTATCCCCACCTATTCAAGAAGACTCCAGCGAGAGTTAGTTCAGCCTGAATTTCGGGACGAAATTCTTTTAACGGGGGGAGACTGTGACAACTGGCCCAAACCGGTAATTTTCGTAGACATTAATTATTGCTTAATGACTGCAATTATGAGTTAATTGTCAGCATTGTCTGAACACTTACTGAACAAGTAAATTCATGCATGTTGTATACTACAAAATATTGCTTTATGCATAAACAAGAGCGTTGCGTCAAAAATACTAGTAAACTCACCGGTAAGACACACTGTGTCAACAGAACTGCAGAAAGCAGTCAGACAATAAAATTGAAGCCTAGGTGTAGGTCCGACAACAAGAATGCATTAAAACCCAAGAGTACATACAAGGGTATAATATATATGCAATGCGAAAGCAAAAATAAGCACTAAAAAGCACCCGAAACGCACTTTAAGTGCAGAATTTATATAATTCAGCAATAATTCAGCATTTAGACACGTGAATATTTTGCAGAAATGTCGTTTTATTATCCAGAATATTTCCCTAAGTGTTGGGAATCGATAGTATTATAAAAAGGTACTTATTAAACACTAAAGGGTGCAATTTAGCACTTTAACGAATCGGTATGCAACCGAACAACCGGACTATACCCGGAACATGAAAATATTGTTGATAACATTTCTTATCTTTTTCTGAGCCAGTTAGGGTCCCTGAATACCCTAACACCCATTGTAACGCATGACACACCACTAACCAGGTTAAGCACTTAACTAACTTACTTAACCTAACTAATATCCAACTAATTAGTTGGAATCGGACCAAGACCCCCCCCCCCTCTTTAGAAACCGTCCCCATGTGGGGGACACACCTTATCCTTCAAATGAATATTATAATCCATGTGCTTAGTATCTAGATAGCACAAAATCTTATGGTTAATAACCTTGAGAATTGTCTATAAGTTTAACACTAAACACACATGAACATTTACTTAGCTTTTCACTCAACACAACTCTCTCTCCCTCTCTACCTAGCTCACGGCCGAACACCCCTCTCAACATACATCCATTTTCGGTTTTTGATCTTCACATTCCAATCATCTACAAGTGTTAAGGGTCGCATATAAGGAACCTTGGAGCAAACGGAAGGCGAAGGACCTCTCTACTTTGCTTTTATCCACCCTATTTGCGCTTAGATTCTTCCCTAGCCTCGAGCTAGTGGTATGTTGCTTAAATCACCTTCTTGAACTATTCTAAAGTGGTTAAAACGATATATGACGGTTAAAATTTATGAACATGCAAGTTGAAGCACAAAAGTCTACTTAAAACACTAAAATGTTGGTTAATAGCTCATATGTTGTGTAAATCTTGTAGTATTTGATTTGTGTGGTTATTTAGGCCCGATCTATGTTGTGGTAGCTCGGATCATCGTTTAACCCGGATTGGTCATGATCATGGATTATGACATAAAGCTTGTTTAAGTGTAACAAGGGTTAGGTGATGAAACTCTACCACACATCAACTTGAACTTGTGTAAAATCGATTTTACTTATGAAATGGTGTTCAAAACTAGTAGATCTACGGATCTACAAGCGGTACTTTCAAAGGACCAAGTATCCAAG
Source organism: Helianthus tuberosus (assembly GCA_030545235.1). Lineage (NCBI taxonomy): Eukaryota > Viridiplantae > Streptophyta > Magnoliopsida > Asterales > Asteraceae > Helianthus > Helianthus tuberosus. Next base: position 16,611,010 of record CM060392.1, read on the forward strand.
AAATCGTATTTTCTAAAGCCGAGTCTTACATGAAAAAGAATGATTTTAGCAAACACACGAGTATGTAAACACTTGTGTAACACAAAGTTTCGACAAAATAACTATTTTTGTAAATGTTGACCGGAAGTTGAAAAGATGTAACTTCTTTAAAAGCGAGACTTTCAAGAAACAAAGTTGATCGATACAAAGATCCACTAAAAATAATGGAAGAATACTACCTATTTTGGAAAAACCACAAGTTCATGTATTTCTGCGATTATATATGTTTTAACTAGTTGCATATTGTTTATTTTTGAATGAGGAGATTGTTGACGATTTAAAAGAAAATAAACACATGTTTTGAAAACATGGGAAACCTCCATTTTTAGGGGAAACTCTGTCGAAATTTTTATAAATTTCGACACTTAGAAAAAAAAATATAAGTTTTTGAGAAACTTATTCCCTAAAATGTGTATAAAAGTATTACCAAGGTTTCCCTAATTTTTGGTGATAAGAAATGAGGACTTCTTCAAAAATAAAAATGGATATTAAGTATGTATATATTTTTGAGAAAAATATATATATTATTTTATCACCAACTTTTGTGCTAAGTGTATATAGTATGTGTTATACGTGCTAGCGTATTAAGACTTAAAAATACACTAAATACTCATGAGGAGTATAAACATAAAAATACACATACAACATACAAGATACATAATTCGGGTGCAAAGTGCAAAATACAAAATACTTATATTAAATCCTGAGAATCTAATATAAGTAAAATACTTAGTTAAAAATATGAAATATTTTTAACACAACAATACAAATACAAAAGAGAGTGACTGTACTTGTGCGATACAAGTCTAGTGACTAACGTTAAGAAAACGCGTATAGGTTACGACGTTAAGTAAGAAAATCCGGTGAAGTTTACGACGCAAGGAACGCAAAGTTATGAGTTCATGCTCCCCCTTTTCTCTTAACTGTTTTCAGTTTTATAACTTCGGGGGTGAAATACATGTTACAAATATTACAATGTTTACAAATGGTATGATGGATACAAGAATGATACGAGAAATCGTGTCACGAATAGGGTACCATAAGCACCATTAATCGTGTACATACTAAGACCGCATAACAAAAGGTTAGATCTAATGGGTTCCGGGCAGCCCCACTCTTGGCCACTCTTTTACCAAGCAGTGTTTTTGTGTCTCAGTCGTGAATCGACTACAGAAAAATGCCTATGGTTTGGTGACTTCCTATGTCGTGTCACATGTTAATGGCTTTGCAACCCATTAACACTTGATACATACAGAAATATTTGATTTATACATGAGTACGTGGTGTACACAAAAGACTTGATTTATACAAAATACAAATTATGTTTTCATACAAAGTATACAAACGTGAAATACAAAAATTGCATGAATTCACACCAACTTTATGTTGACGTTTTTCCAAAACTCACATGTATTTCAGGTAACTAGGATGGATGTGCGCGCGGTCTGACCCATGCTCGTGGATGCCGCTATTGTTTATCTTTAAATAAAGTTGTAAACTTTTTAAGACAATGTTTTATGCGACTTAGCGATGTAAACGCTAAACTTAAGTTTTCAAATTATAGTATTTGAAGTTATTTTCATGAGCATGTAGTATGTTTACCTTTCGTATGCAATGAGAACCTTTCATGATCACACCTCGTGCTTCCGCCGCAGAAAGGGGTGTGACAGATTGGTATCAGAGCTGCGATTGTAGTGAACCAGGATTCCTTCTCGAGTCTAGTCTACAATCTCTAGGATCCTTACACGCAAACAATTTTCAAAGAGTTTTCATTACATAAAACGTCCCGCGATATCCACTGCCTGAAACTGTCTACATGAGTCTAGAAAAGACACTACGAGACTTAGAGTGCACTTGAGTAGCACTTGTCGTTGACTAGAAATTACTTGCAATTATGTGTGATAATTAGCATGTACTAGAAGTAGAATGTCACAAGTATACGTGACTTTACCTAAAAGCGATGGCTCGTCTGAAGGAAGAAATACGAGGATGAAACGAACTGTGCGGACTGTGCAAGGAGTTACGTAATTATGGATGCATACATAATTATGGAATTCAGTGCACAAAAATCACAGCAAGTCTTGTCACGTATAGATTCCCTCAGTGCAAGCCTACTAAGTACTCTGCTAGAGTAATAATTGTTTGATGTCACTTATGTGGTATATACCTGTGAATATATATACTACTACTGCCTAGTAGGACGATATCAAACAAATGTCTAACCCTGTTGTGTTATGTTCTGTCAAGAACATGGCACCCAGGAAAGCTGTGAATGCTCGCAATGACGATCAACCTCCTCCTCCCCCACTGCCAAGAACTGCTGAAGAGCTGAACGCTCTACTGGAGGAAAGGATCTCCGCTGCTATCGCCCAGTACGAGGCGAACCGAACTCAAGACAGTGGTGGACCAAGCAACGCTAGGCGTAATGGGAATGGAGATTCGTCTGGAGGCAATGCAGCTCAAGGAAACCTTAAGACACTGTGCTAAGCATGAGGAAATTTATGAACGGTCTTTGTTTCATTATTTCTTCGATTGCTTACATGTGAATTGGTTGAATCAATTCCAGGCTGCACTTTCAAGCAGTTCCTCGACTGCAAGCCGATGAACTATGACGGCACAGGAGGTGCAGTAGCATTTGTGCGCTGGACGGAGAACACTGAAGCTACTTTCCGCATGAGCAAGTGTACCGCGGATCAACAAGTCACCTTTGCTACTGGGTTGTTTGTCGATGAAGCTCTGACCTGGTGGAACCTGCAAGCCCAAACCTTGCTCGATGATGCCGCCTATGGCCTGACTTGGGATGAACTTAAGGAAAGAATGAGAGAGAAGTATTGCTCTCGTGCTGAACTCCAAAATCTGGAAACGGAGTTCTGGCACTTGACCATGGAAGGTGCGGATATTAATGGTTATACTCAAAGATTCCACGATCTGTCCAGAGTGCTTCCCTACATGGTGACTCCTGAATTCAAGCGTGTTGAACGCTACATTTGGGGACTGGCCTCAGAGTTTCGTGGCATGGTGACGTCGGCCAAACCACAAACAATCACCGAGGCTGTAACTCTGGCTGTCAGCCTTACTGAAGATTGTGTTCGCATGAAGAAGCTATCCCTGAACCCAACAGAAAATGCCGAGACGCATGCTGAGTTGTCTGGCGACAAGAAGAGGAAGCATGCAAACCTGAATCAGGCAATTCGTAACAACAAGAGTTCCAACAAGAAGCGTGACCCCAACCCGCCTCAAGGGGCGAAATCTCTTGCAGCTATGAACGACGCTCCAGCAAGGGGATACCTGGGCACCTTGCCCAAATGCCATCGGTGTAAACGCCACCACGAGAGAGCTTGTCGCATCTCAAGGTGTGACAAGTGTGGAAAGTTGGGTCACCGCACTGAAGACTGCTGGAGTAAGAGGAACGGGAATGGAAATCATAATGGGGCTGATGATAGGAACAATGGTGGAAATGGAAATGGAAATGGAAATGGTGCTGGTAACGGGAACGGGCGAAACCAAGGATGCTTCAGATGTGGAAGCAAAGATCATTTCATGAAGGATTGCCCAGAAGGAAACAATGCTCAGGCCCGAGCATTTGTGATTGGAGTAAGGGACGCACGCGAGGACCCTAATGTGGTCAACGGTACGTTCCTCATTAACAACCACTTTGCATCCATATTATTCGACACTGGCGCCGATTATAGCTTTATGTCTGTGGAATTTAAACGCACACTTGGAATAGAATCTAGTAGATTAGAAATTCCTTATTCCATAGAACTAGCCAATGGTAAACTTGTTGAATCAAGCGAAGTTGTTAGAGGCTGCACGCTAGAACCTGGTGAACGAAATTTTAGCATCGACCTCTTACCTATTCAATTGGGTAGCTTCGATGTAGTAGTCGGAATGGACTGGTTGTCCAAGAACAAAGCTGAAGTCATTTGTCATGAGAAAATCATTCGCATCCCTCTGACGAATGATGAAACTCTCATCATACATGGAGAAAGATGAAACGCGCCTCTACGAATCATCAGTTGTATGAAGGCACATAAGTGCTTAAGGAAAGGATGTGTTGCTTTCCTAGCACACGTTGTAGATAAGAAGGCTGTGGAGCCAAAACTCGAAGACATTCCTGTGGTGAAGGAATTCCCTGATGTGTTCCCTGAAGATCTGCCAGGACTACCTCCGCAACGACAAGTCGAATTCCACATAGACTTGGTTCCAGGAGCCGCTCCTGTAGCCAAGGCTCCATATCGACTTGCACCATCCGAAATGCAAGAATTATCTACACAACTTCAGGAGTTGTTGGATAAAGGATTCATAAGGCCAAGCTTCTCACCCTGGGGAGCTCCAGTATTATTCGTGAAGAAGAAGGATGGATCACTGCGGATGTGTATCGATTACAGGGAACTGAACAAACTCACAATCAAGAATCGGTATCCGCTACCGAGGATTGATGACTTGTTTGATCAACTGCAAGGATCAAGCTACTATTCCAAGATCGACCTTCGATCTGGATACCATCAGCTGAGAATCCAAGATGAAAGTGTGCCAAAGACTGCATTCAGAACACGCTATGGGCACTACGAATTTCTTGTGATGCCCTTTGGATTGTCGAACGTGCCAGCGGTCTTTATGGATCTGATGAACCGCGTATGTAAACCATATCTCGATAAATTCGTGATTGTATTTATCGATGATATCCTGATTTACTCGCAAACGAAAGAAGAGCACGAGCAACATCTCAGAACCATCTTGGAGCTACTGAAGAAAGAGAAACTTTATGCAAAGTTCTCGAAATGCGAATTCTGGATTCGCGAAGTACAATTTCTTGGTCACGTGGTGAATGAGAAGGGCATTCATGTAGACCCGTCCAAGATAGAAGCAATAAAGAATTGGGAAGCTCCCAAGACCCCAACTGAAGTTCGACAATTTTTGGGCTTAGCGGGCTATTATCGGCGATTCATCGAGAATTTCTCAAAGATAGCTCAACCGCTAACGACCCTTACCCAGAAAGACAAGAAGTACGACTGGGGTCACAAACAAGAAGAAGCCTTTCAGCAACTTAAGAACAAGCTCTGCGATGCACCGATACTATCGTTACCCGAAGGCACTGAAGACTTCTTGGTATACTGCGATGCCTCACGACAAGGCTTGGGTTGCGTGCTCATGCAACGCCAAAAAGTCATCGCTTATGCTTCAAGACAACTGAAGGATCACGAGAGAAATTATACCACTCACGACCTGGAGCTGGGTGCAGTGGTATTCGCCTTGAAGATTTGGCGACATTATTTATATGGTACTCGATGTACAATCTTCAAAGATCACAAAGGCTTACAACACATATTTGATCAGAAGGAATTGAATATGCGCCAGCGACGTTGGGTTGAGCTGCTGAACGATTATGACTGTGAGATTAAGTGCCATCCTGGAAAGGCAAACGTTGTAGCAGACGCGTTGAGCCGAAAAGAAAGGGGTAAGACCCTAAGTGTTCGAGCATTGGAAATGACGATTCAAACGAACCTCACTGCACGCATTCGTGATGCACAACAAGAAGCTCTTAAAGGAGAGAACCGTAAAGCTGAATACCTACGGGGTATGCTGAAATACATGGTGCCAAACGAAGAGGGAGCCTTATACTTCAAGAAGCGTATTTGGGTTCCACTCTATGGTGGCATACGAGAAGTCATCCTTAATGAAGCGCATAAATCGAGATACTCGATCCATCCAGGATCAGATAAAATGTATCAAGATTTGAAAGAATACTATTGGTGGCTAAGACTCAAGAGCGACGTTGCTGTCTATGTTGGAAAATGCCTAACCTGTGCTAAGGTTAAGGCAGAATATCAGAAACCGTCCGGCCTACTACAACAACCAGAGATTCCCGTGTGGAAGTGGGAACAAATCTCGATGGACTTCATAAAGAAATTACCCAGGACCCCGAGAGGGCACGATATGATATGGGTAATAGTTGATCGATTGACGAAGTCTGCGCATTTCCTACCAATCCGAGAAAAAGACAGCACTGGAAAGCTTGCTGAAATATACTTAAGAGAAATTGTGGCACGTCATGGAGTGCCAATCTCAATCATTTCAGACAGAGATGGACGCTTTGTCTCAAGAATCTGGCAATCATTTCAGGAAGCCTTTGGATCTCAGTTGGATCTGAGCACGGCATTCCATCCGCAAACAGACGGCCAGAGCGAACGGACTATACAAACGTTAGAAGATATGCTTCGCGCATGTGTCATGGATCTAGGCGGCAGCTGGGATACTCATCTACCTTTAGTTTAGTTTTCCTACAATAACAGCTATCATACGAGCATAAAAGCCGCACCGTTCGAAGCTCTGTATGGCCGCAAATGCCGATCGCCCTTATGCTGGGCAAATGCCGGAGATAAGCGTATGGTTGGTCCTGAACTTGTACAAGAGACAACCGACAAGATTGCGCAGATCCGAGAACGCATTAAGGCGGCTCGAGATCGACAAAAGACATACGCTGATCCGAAAAGAAAATCAGTAGAATTCAAGGTGGGAGATAAAGTGTTGTTAAAAGTCTCACCTTGGAAGGGCGTAGTCAGATTTGGAAAGCGTGGAAAGCTGAATCCAAGATACATCGGACCATTCAGAATATTGAAGAGAATTGGTACCGTGGCGTACAAGTTGGAGTTACCGGAAGAACTTAATGGAGTACATGATACGTTTCATGTATCCAACCTGAAGAAGAGTCCAACACAAGAAAGCGTGATCATCCCAATGGATGAAGTGCATATTGATGAAGCCCTCCGATTTACAGAACAACCCGTTGAGGTTACCGACTGGAAAGTCAACAAGACCAGGAGGAGCAGCGTAAAACTTGTCAAGGTACGTTGGAGCTCTAAGCACGGACCCGAGTACACATGGGAACGTGAAGACCAGTTCAAGAAAAAGTATCCCCACCTATTCAAGAAGACTCCAGCGAGAGTTAGTTCAGCCTGAATTTCGGGACGAAATTCTTTTAACGGGGGGAGACTGTGACAACTGGCCCAAACCGGTAATTTTCGTAGACATTAATTATTGCTTAATGACTGCAATTATGAGTTAATTGTCAGCATTGTCTGAACACTTACTGAACAAGTAAATTCATGCATGTTGTATACTACAAAATATTGCTTTATGCATAAACAAGAGCGTTGCGTCAAAAATACTAGTAAACTCACCGGTAAGACACACTGTGTCAACAGAACTGCAGAAAGCAGTCAGACAATAAAATTGGAGCCTAGGTGTAGGTCCGACAACAAGAATGCATTAAAACCCAAGAGTACATACAAGGGTATAATATATATGCAATGCGAAAGCAAAAATAAGCACTAAAAAGCACCCGAAACGCACTTTAAGTGCAGAATTTATATAATTCAGCAATAATTCAGCATTTAGACACGTGAATATTTTGCAGAAATGTCGTTTTATTATCCAGAATATTTCCCTAAGTGTTGGGAATCGATAGTATTATAAAAAGGTACTTATTAAACACTAAAGGGTGCAATTTAGCACTTTAACGAATCGGTATGCAACCGAACAACCGGACTATACCCGGAACATGAAAATATTGTTGATAACATTTCTTATCTTTTTCTGAGCCAGTTAGGGTCCCTGAATACCCTAACACCCATTGTAACGCATGACACACCACTAACCAGGTTAAGCACTTAACTAACTTACTTAACCTAACTAATATCCAACTAATTAGTTGGAATCGGACCAAGACCCCCCCCCCCCTCTTTAGAAACCGTCCCCATGTGGGGGACACACCTTGTCCTTCAAATGAATATTATAATCCATGTGCTTAGTATCTAGATAGCACAAAATCTTATGGTTAATAACCTTGAGAATTGTCTATAAGTTTAACACTAAACACACATGAACATTTACTTAGCTTTTCACTCAACACAACTCTCTCTCCCTCTCTACCTAGCTCACGGCCGAACACCCCTCTCAACATACATCCATTTTCGGTTTTTGATCTTCACATTCCAATCATCTACAAGTGTTAAGGGTCGCATATAAGGAACCTTGGAGCAAACGGAAGGCGAAGGACCTCTCTACTTTGCTTTTATCCACCCTATTTGTGCTTAGATTCTTCCCTAGCCTCGAGCTAGTGGTATGTTGCTTAAATCACCTTCTTGAACTATTCTAAAGTGGTTAAAACGATATATGACGGTTAAAATTTATGAACATGCAAGTTGAAGCACAAAAGTCTACTTAAAACACTAAAATGTTGGTTAATAGCTCATATGTTGTGTAAATCTTGTAGTATTTGATTTGTGTGGTTATTTAGGCCTGATCTATGTTGTGGTAGCTCGGATCATCGTTTAACCCGGATTGGTCATGATCATGGATTATGACATAAAGCTTGTTTAAGTGTAACAAGGGTTAGGTGATGAAACTCTACCACACATCAACTTGAACTTGTGTAAAATCGATTTTACTTATGAAATGGTGTTCAAAACTAGTAGATCTACGGATCTACAAGCGGTACTTTCAAAGGACCAAGTGTCCAAGAAATCATATTTTCTAAAGCCGAGTCTTACATGAAAAAGAATGATTTTAGCAAACACACGAGTATGTAAACACTTGTGTAACACAAAGTTTCGACAAAATAACTATTTTTGTAAATGTTGACCGGAAGTTGAAAAGATGTAACTTCTTTAAAAGCGAGACTTTCAAGAAACAAAGTTGATCGATACAAAGATCCACTAAAAATAATGGAAGAATACTACCTATTTTGGAAAAACCACAAGTTCATGTATTTCTGCGATTATATCTGTTTTAACTAGTTGCATATTGTTTATTGTTGAATGAGGAGATTGTTGACGATTTAAAAGAAAATAAACACATGTTTTGAAAACATGGGAAACCTCCATTTTTTAGGGGAAACTCTGTCGAAATTTTTATAAATTTCGACACTTAGAAAAAAAATATAAGTTTTTGAGAAACTTATTCCCTAAAATGTGTATAAAAGTATTACCAAGGTTTCCCTAATTTTTGGTGATAAGAAATGAGGACTTCTTCAAAAATAAAAATGGATATTAAGTATGTATATATTTTTGAGAAAAATATATATATTATTTTATCACCAACTTTTGTGCTAAGTGTATATAGTATGTGTTATACGTGCTAGCGTATTAAGACTTAAAAATACACTAAATACTCATGAGGAGTATAAACATAAAAATACACATACAACATACAAGATACATAATTCGGGTGCAAAGTGCAAAATACAAAATACTTATATTAAATCCTGAGAATCTAATATAAGTAAAATACTTTGTTAAAAATATGAAATATTTTTAACACAACAATACAAATACAAAAGAGAGTGACTGTACTTGTGCGATACAAGTCTAGTGACTAACGTTAAGAAAACGCGTATAGGTTACGACGTTAAGTAAGCAAATCCGGTGAAGTTTACGACGCAAGGAACGCAAAGTTGTGAGTTCATGCTCCCCCTTTTCTCTTAACTGTTTTCAGTTTTATAACTTCGGGGGTGAAATACATGTTACAAATATTACAATGTTTACAAATGGTATGATGGATACAAGAATGATACGAGAAATCGTGTCACGAATAGGGTACCATAAGCACCATTAATCGTGTACATACTAAGACCGCAGAACAAAAGGTTAGATCTAATGGGTTCCGGGCAGCCCCACTCTTGGCCACTCTTTTACCAAGCAGTGTTTTTGTGTCTCAGTCGTGAATCGACTACAGAAAAATGCCTATGGTTTGGTGACTTCCTATGTCGTGTCACATGTTAATGGCTTTGCAACCCGTTAACACTTGATACATACAGAAATATTTGATTTATACATGAGTACGTGGTGTACACAAAAGACTTGATTTATACAAAATACAAATTATGTTTTCATACAAAGTATACAAACGTGAAATACAAAAATTGCATGAATTCACACCAACTTTATGTTGACGTTTTTTCCAAAACTCACATGTATTTCAGGTAACTAGGATGGATGTGCGCGCGGTCTGACCCATGCTCGTGGATGTCGCTATTGTTTATCTTTAAATAAAGTTGTAAACTTTTTAAGACAATGTTTTATGCGACTTAGCGATGTAAACGCTAAACTTAAGTTTTCAAATTATAGTATTTGAAGTTATTTTCATGAGCATGTAGTATGTTTACCTTTCGTATGCAATGAGAACCTTTCATGATCACACCTCGTGCTTCCGCCGCAGAAAGGGGTGTGACAGCACGACCCCGTGGTCAGTCTTCTGTTTCGTGTTTTTACCTTTGGGGATGATGTTGAGGGGTCGGGCATGTCACGTTTATTACTTTTCTTCGTATTTATGTTGGTTTTTGTTGTATATTTGTTCCTTTTGCTCGTTTAAGCTCATTTGATCCTGTAAATTCAAAAGGAAGACAAAAACACACTTTTTCCAACATTAGTACTAAAAAAGGGTAAGTTTTATGCCTTATTTGATGTAATTTATATGTTACATTTTGCACACATCAAGAGGCGAATCAAGTAAGCTATCGACACTGATACAAGCTAACCAACATGACTGTGTTGTAGAGTATGCGTGATACGTGTTCACCAGAGTTAGCACGCAAAGTAAGTGATCCTTAACAACCCCTGAATAAACACATGCTGAGTCCAAACTATAGTACTATTGTTGCTAAGGGTGGTAGGGCAAGTCATTGATGTGTAAACATAGCAAACAAACATTCAGCGATTCACGTATAACATGTGAGAGCGGTTAGCGTTTATAAAGAGTTTAAGCGTTGAGTGCGATGTGTTTTAATAGAGAGCGCCGGATCAGCCTGCGTACGGGAACAAAAGTGCATAAGTCTTCCAAAGTGCTGAAACGGTCGAGTTGAAGTGTCGGGTGGGAAACAGAGGCTTCGTATGAAGCCAGTGTCTTCGTACGAAGGCGTGCCTTCCTACGAAGGGATGCTTCGTACAAGTGTTGCTTCCGTTGTCCAAAATCGAGTGTTCTTCGCGTCTTTCTTTGGGAAATCGAGTGTTCATCCCTCCAGCTTCAAGCTACTGATTAAACTTAGAGCCGGGGAGGTCTTTTGATTGAGTCACACGTGGGAACTTGGGTTGGGTTGTACAAAGGGTGCCTTCGTACCAGGGCAGTGCCTTCGTTCAAAGCCAGGACTTCATACAGAACAGTTCAGCTCGCATAAGTGGCTGTTTTCGCGTTTGGATCTGTATTTTCGCCTGAATCGGATGTGTTTTCAAGTCCTTTTCATGACAGTTTCGACACTACTTCGTCCCACTATCCATTGAACGAAATATATGTCGGTTTTGGTCCGTTTTTGTGTAAAAATCGAGTTTAAAACAGTTTTTCTTTGGATTCAACACTTAGTGAGTGCGAGATATTCATATCTACATCTTGGGAAGCTAAAGCTTAGCCCAATACACTCGTTTAAGTGTAAATCCGTGGTAAACTCAGAAGTTTTAATGAAAAAGATGAAGGTTTTCGTAGAAATAAATAAGTTTAGATGAAAAAGATGGAGTTTAGACGAAAATAGAGAAGTTTGGATGAAATCGGAGCTAAACTCGTGAAAAATCGTTGTGGAAATCGTTGTGTAACATGTAAAATAGTAGATCTTACTTGGGAAATCGAAGGATAACAGGTTGGGAGCAATTCTTGAGAGAAAATGACAGCAATGGTGAAAAAGAGAGTGAGTTGGGTATTTATAGAGGAGGAGGTGCGCGCAAGTTGCCTTCGTACGAAGCCAGGTGCCTTCGTACGAAGTTGCCTGTTTCGCACGGTTTATCTCCATTTCGCGTGTAGGATGCTCGTTTGGTGCGTTTTATTGCGTTAGTTAGTGCGAGTACCTACGTATTTTAGCGAGGTAATTAAGTGTTGTGTTGCGTTGAGCGAGTGAGCGTTTGAGCGTTTTAAGCGAGTGAGCGTTTGAGCGTTTTAAGCGTTTTAAGCGATTATCAACACACAAAAATATTTAACATTTAAACACAAATATTACAAATAATATAAATAAATGCTCGTTTTAAGTTTGCGTTGCGGTGAGCGTCTAAGTAATAAGCGTTTAAATGCGATATGAAATGCGTTAAAATATAGTTAAACCTGGGCAATAATCCGAATCTCATAGTACAAGTGTTTACGAATGAAACAACGATAAAACAGGAACAACCAAAAAGGTCGGGTTGTTACACCGTATCTACACCCCCTTAATCCACCACGTTTTCTTACAAAAAATCGATTAACCATGTTCAGCCATTTACTTATGCGTATAGCCACCTGATTTACAATTTCAAAATGTGTAACCACTTATCCTAATGCCAAAAAAAAAATGTCTAACTACTTGATCAAAATTTCATCCAAACCTTGACTAATGAGCTTTTCATCCTAATTATCTATTTTATTTAAATAACCATTCTCACAAACTCGATTTAGCCAAGAAGATTTTAAAATTTTCCTCCTCACTCACACTTAGATTCCAACTATTCAACCTATTTACTCGATAAAATCCTTCCCTACAATTATGATTTTCAATCCCATTCTAAACCAATAAAATCTTTTCTTACAATTATAGTTTTACCCCCTCATTTTAAGCCGATAATATCACTTCTTACAATTATAATCTTTTTCATCTCAGTTTAAACCGATAATAAATTCCGTTACAATTGTAATCTTTACCAGTTCACTCTAAACCGATAAAATCTTTTCTCACAATTATGGTTTTTGCCATCTCATGTCATAGGGCTACGTCCTTATTCACCCAAAAATTGTCCCCATAATTACTCCTTAAGTTGATTTACTCAGACACTCCTTTTTTGTTGCCTACTTATCAAGTTGTGTACTTTAAGTCACGTTACCATCACCAACACATGCACCTACCTGTTTTACAATCTCTTTTATTTACTTATGGATAATATCTCGATCCATCTTAGAAAAACAAGTTATTTTACAAACACGTATATTATCCCACCAAATTGTTTATTTAAACCCACTTACTTAGCCAACCAAATAGTTTAATTTTTTTTCACTCTCCAATAAATCACCAATTTAACCAAAACACTTGTTAGGCTGATTTGCATGTTATGTTTAAATTGTTTCCAATCCATACACTTACATGCGCATGACTTCATAGTAGCTAAAACGACAATCTTCTTCCTAGTCAAACATTTTATATAGTTATTACTTGTATCTAACCACTAAAAAATACCACCTTTTATTCCTTTCCTAAGAACCAACCCTTAAATAAATTTCGGGATGAAATTTCCTATAGTAGCAGAAAATGTAACGTTCCATGTTTTTCATTCGTTTTCATTTTATTGTAATTCGTATTCTATCTCCAATCGTTCGTAATCGGAGACTTGATCATAACAGAAATCATATTTTATATTATTTTTTCCTAATTATACTTGCACAACACGTAAACAATCACAAATACGCTTTTTTACCCAAAATTTAGCCATACATCGAGTTAATATTTTCTTCGGAATGATAATCATACGTGTTTTATTATTATACATGCTTGTATACACCTTAAAACATGCTTAACATTGAGTTTATTTCTTAAAATAACCAACAAAACAACTCAAGTGGCTAAAAATATTTTTTTTTTGAAATTTTGATGGACCATGCGGACCGTATGGACCTCCTTACGGTCCGTAAGGAGGGTTGCTATAGCAGAAAACGCGAAATTGTTTGATTTTTGATATTTCCCTCCCCTAACTCCCAACCACCTTCATGAAACACCCAACCACTTACCCCCATTATAAATACAACACTTCCACACCTCCTAAACACTTTCCACAATCACTTTCAAACACTCTCTAATCTCCAAGAAATCCAACTTTGGGCAGAAAGTTCTAAGTTCAAAACAATGGGTTTTGAGCTTTGTTCTTGTATCTTTCTTCTAGATTTTCTCCTTCTCCTTCGTTGGAACACCTCTTGGAGTATCACCACTTGTTTACCAAGGTAAACAAGTATGGTAAACCACCAATTTTTAGGTCAAAGTTAGGATTTTTTTCAAACTTCTTATACTTGTTCTTACTTTACTTTGTTTCTTGGGATTTCTTCACACCAATCTAAGTCACCAACAAGCTCTATGTTGAGGGACTTGTGTTAAGGTTTAATTCCAGAAACTTGAGGTTCATATGCCTCCCATTTATGTTCTTGTAAGTCACGAAGTAACCTATAACCTATAAAGTGAGTAAAACTACACCAAGTCTCTGATCACACAATGTTGGAAGCACTCATCTAGGATGTACCTCACTTGGTTACTTAACAAAATAGATAAGTTATCTATGCAAATCTTACTTATATTCATGACCATCCGAATCATCAACTATGTTGGTGGTTTTATGTAATGGTGAATCCTTGAGGTTAATGGATTTATCCTACCTCTCATGCTTGACAAATGCTTAACATATTTGACTATACATATAATATATATATGTGTATATATATATATAATACTTAACCAAAAACCAAACCATGATATCAACCAATTCATGGTTAAATGTGATATGGTAAGGTGGAGAATATCTTGATGTTACACTCATGAAAAGCACAAACTAATAATAGTGTCCATTATTATAGGCTTCTAATGAGTGATTAACACTCATGAAAAACACAAACTAATAATAGTGTCCAAATAAGTGCCTAAGCAATATATGTTTTATGTATTTTCATACTCATAAATTTCGTTTACTTTCCAATATCCAATTCCTCGTACTCATACACCTTTGTTTACCTTTTTAGGGTGACTTTGGTGTTCCATCCTCTTAAACCGCTCACTCGCATTTTTGTGGAAAAACCTTCGCAAACCGTGAGTTCATACTTGACCATTTTACGTTTTAAAGACTATTTGGGTTGCAACATGTATCCATACCAAAACACACGTACAAACACATACAATCATACTTATTCATACACTTAATCCTTTAACATGCTTATTTGTTATGCTATTTGTGAATGTATGCTAGAACATTCTTATGCTTAGCTATCCATCATTAACTTTAAAAAGCATCCTTAACATGTATAACGCTATAGGATTAGCATACTGACCCGTTGGTTGGGTCATTCTTAAGTTATTCAATCTTTAGGCCTAATTTACTTCGGTGATAAGATTACACTAGTGCCAAACTTTGGGTTGATCTTTAGCTATTACATACTAGTATGATACATAATTTAGTATACTATAAACATGTGGATTTGAGACTTATTCATACTTATGCTATGCAGACAAATTAGTATGTTCATCGACATAATTTTTGTTGACAGATATTTCATATATGTTGTAGGAAATGTTGATGATGCTTTCACAAGAAACTACTTTGGGCGGAATTAGAAACTCACCTAGTTTATTTATGCAATTATGATGTTGTAGACTTAAATTTCTGATTGTTGTATTTTCTATTTTCTTGAACAACGTAATGTTTGATATGATTATATAAAAATGAAATTTTGAATCCTACTTATTATCGCAAATTTAGTGTTATGACGTCTTTAAACACTCTATTACGTCTTATCTCGATGTTTCCACCATCGGTTGGGTGTTACACTCTCTCCTCCTAATGTAACAATGGGACTTATGGTTCGTGGATTCTATAAGAATGTATGGTCCTTTGTCATGTGGCACATTGTGTGAGGATGAAATCTATGTGGTGTGTGTGTAAGGGAGTTTTTCCTTTTTCTTTTTTGCTTTTGATAGAAATGATATAAAGGTCGGTTATTTAATATCAATTTATTTTATAGTGTTTATGACCAAACACGTCACACAATGGCATGCAAGTGCTACTAAAAAGTTCTGACGAAATCTTAAAACATAACCAGAAAATAAAAACCATTATATACTAATAGAAAACAAACTGAATGAATAGTGATTTCAATATATATTAATTAAATAAATAGTGATTTCAACATATATTAATTAAAACAAATGAATAGTGATTTGAACAAATATTAATTAAAACAAACTAAATCAATAGTGATCTAGGAAATATAAGAATATGGGGTATGGGGCGGGGGTTGTGACGTGCGTTGGGTACAAACGCCCAAGTCACCACCCCGGGTGGGCTTGGGTTTCGGCGTGGCCCCTTGGGCGGGGGTTTCAGCCAAGGCGTTGGGCGGGGCTATCAAGATGACATGGCGGGATCTCATTGGCCAAGACAAGTAGCCGTTTGGGCTAGCCGTTGGCCAACGGCTAGGTGTTTAAAAAAAAGATATAGGAAATATTAGAATATTGGGTATGGGGTATGGGGCGGGGGTTGTGGCGTGGGTTGGGTACAAACGCCCAAGTCACCACCCCGGGTGGGCTTGGGTTTCGGCGGGGGTTTCAGCCCGGGCGTTGGGCGGGGCTATCAAGATGACATGGCGGGATCTCATTGGCCAAGACAAGTAGCCGTTTGGGCTAGCCGTTTGCCAACGGCTATGTGTTAAAAAAATAGATCTAGGAAATATTAGAATATGGGGTATGGGGCGGGGGTTGTGGCGTGGGTTGGGTACAAACGCCCAAGTCACCACCCCGGGTGGGCTTGGGTTTCGGCGTGGCCTTTTGGGCGGGGGGTTTCAGCCCGGGCGTTGGGCGGGGCTATCAAGATGACATGGCGGAATCTCATTGGCCAAGACAAGTAGCCGTTTGGGCTAGCCGTTGGCCAACGGCTATGTGTTTAAAAAAAAGATCTAGGAAATATTAGAATATGGGGTATGGGGCGGGGGTTGTGGCGTGGGTTGGGTACAAACGCCCAAGTCACCACCCCGGGTGGGCTTGGGTTTCAGCGTGGCCCCTTGGGCGGGGGTTTCAGCCCGGGCGTTGAGCGGGGCTATCAAGATGACATGGCGGTATCTCATTGGCCAAGACAAGTAGCCGTTTGGGCTAGCCGTTGGCCAACGGCTATGTGTTTAAAAAAAAATTATCTATTCACTATAAATACTCACACTTCTATTCATTTTTTACCACAACTACTCCACCTCTTCTATAATGATCTCTATCTTATTTTAAAAAAAAATCCTCATCCAACCACAATACGAAAAATGAATCATCATAATCGTGGTTTTGACCCGAACAATCCGTGGGCATTCCAAGAAACACCTAGCCCAGCATCCAATCGTCCAATTGCTCCCTTTTTAATGCACTCCACGATGCCAGATATGACTGGTTACGCATCGTTTATCTCGAATTGTTTGAAGAATAATGTCGGTCAGTTTACTTACTGTGTGTATAAAAGGTAATCTAAACTGTGCAATTACTTGCATTGCTACGTTGCTACATGATTTTATGAGCTCGGTACCAATCGGTACCGAAAATACCGTTACCGAAATCCCCAAAAGTATGTACCGGTACCGAATATACCTGGTACGGTACGGTTCGGTACCGGTTGGTACTGGTACAACACCGGTATTTGAGGGTAAAAATCGGTGAATACCGGTGCCGAACCGGTACCGAAAATACGTTACGTTTTAGTTCGAGCTACTTTTTGTTATTTGACATGTTTTGTCATTCTTATAGAACGATTTGGATATACTAATAGAAAACAAACTGAATGAATAGTGATTTCAATATATATTAATTAAATAAATAGTGATTTCAACATATATTAATTAAAACAAATGAATAGTGATTTGAACAAATATTAATTAAAACAAACTAAATCAATAGTGATCTAGGAAATATAAGAATATGGGGTATGGGGCGGGGGTTGTGACGTGCGTTGGGTACAAACGCCCAAGTCACCACCCCGGGTGGGCTTGGGTTTCGGCGTGGCCCCTTGGGCGGGGGTTTCAGCCAGGGCGTTGGGCGGGGCTATCAAGATGACATGGCGGGATCTCATTGGCCAAGACAAGTAGCCGTTTGGGCTAGCCGTTGGCCAACGGCTAGGTGTTTAAAAAAAAGATATAGGAAATATTAGAATATTGGGTATGGGGTATGGGGCGGGGGTTGTGGCGTGGGTTGGGTACAAACGCCCAAGTCACCACCCCGGGTGGGCTTGGGTTTCGGCGGGGGTTTCAGCCCGGGCGTTGGGCGGGGCTATCAAGATGACATGGCGGGATCTCATTGGCCAAGACAAGTAGCCGTTTGGGCTAGCCGTTTGCCAACGGCTATGTGTTAAAAAAATAGATCTAGGAAATATTAGAATATGGGGTATGGGGCGGGGGTTGTGGCGTGGGTTGGGTACAAACGCCCAAGTCACCACCCCGGGTGGGCTTGGGTTTCGGCGTGGCCTTTTGGGCGGGGGGTTTCAGCCCGGGCGTTGGGCGGGGCTATCAAGATGACATGGCGGAATCTCATTGGCCAAGAAAAGTAGCCGTTTGGGCTAGCCGTTGGCCAACGGCTATGTGTTTAAAAAAAAGATCTAGGAAATATTAGAATATGGGGTATGGGGCGGGGGTTGTGGCGTGGGTTGGGTACAAACGCCCAAGTCACCACCCCGGGTGGGCTTGGGTTTCAGCGTGGCCCCTTGGGCGGGGGTTTCAGCCCGGGCGTTGAGCGGGGCTATCAAGATGACATGGCGGTATCTCATTGGCCAAGACAAGTAGCCGTTTGGGCTAGCCGTTGGCCAACGGCTATGTGTTTAAAAAAAAATTATCTATTCACTATAAATACTCACACTTCTATTCATTTTTTACCACAACTACTCCACCTCTTCTATAATGATCTCTATCTTATTTTAAAAAAAAATCCTCATCCAACCACAATACGAAAAATGAATCATCATAATCGTGGTTTTGACCCGAACAATCCGTGGGCATTCCAAGAAACACCTAGCCCAGCATCCAATCGTCCAATTGCTCCCTTTTTAATGCACTCCACGATGCCAGATATGACTGGTTACGCATCGTTTATCTCGAATTGTTTGAAGAATAATGTCGGTCAGTTTACTTACTGTGTGTATAAAAGGTAATCTAAACTGTGCAATTACTTGCATTGCTACGTTGCTACATGATTTTATGAGCTCGGTACCAATCGGTACCGAAAATACCGTTACCGAAATCCCCAAAAGTATGTACCGGTACCGAATATACCTGGTACGGTACGGTTCGGTACCGGTTGGTACTGGTACAACACCGGTATTTGAGGGTAAAAATCGGTGAATACCGGTGCCGAACCGGTACCGAAAATACGTTACGTTTTAGTTCGAGCTACTTTTTGTTATTTGACATGTTTTGTCATTCTTATAGAACGATTTGGTTTAGCGCGCCGCAACGCGCGCGCATGGTAAACAACTAGTTCCTATAAAATACAATGAAAATGGAAGGAAATAGAATATAACATTTTGTTATTTATTATTTTACCCTTCATATAACCTATTATTTATCAACATAACAATGTAATTGTAAAATTGCAACTTGTTTTCTCTTTCCATTCTTTCTATCTTTCCAACTCGAGAACACAAAATTAAGTTATTTCTTTCTCTTTCTCTTCCTTTTGTTTCTCTCCTTATTTTCCTTTCCTTTCTTTTCTTTCGTTTATAAAAATCGGGAACATAGCATTTAAATGTGATATTTTTGTGTTCATAGAAAGTTCTTTTAGTTACTTATAAAAGACATTGATAGAGGTTCACAAGCACATCACGGCCGATCCGGTAAAGAAGAAACTGGTGCAATCCATCATCTTGGTAGTGGCTTGGCAGGGCCGGTCCTGAGAATTCATATACCATGTTCGACCTCGAAAAAATGTGCCCTTAGGTCTTAATGAAATTGGGTATTTAGCTCACTAAAGGTCTAAACCTAATGCCAAAGGGGTTAATAACTAACCGAACCATAAGAATAGTTTGTAAGGGGTCCTATGTTGGTGTTTGTATATATGTACCCGATTAAAAAATTATTTTACCTATACATATCGGGTTTTTTCATAAAAAACGTGCCGCTCGAAATGTCGGGCCATGGCCGGTGGTCCTCCTCGCCCACCCCCAGGGCCGGCCATGTGGCTTGGTGTATTTGGCGAGCCCGAAACAACTTCATTTTCAACAAGGTTCCGATAAATATAAGCAATGTTATTGGAGAGAGAAAATTGTTGTCGTTTATATGGATTTCGAGCAGGTCAAAGATGCTTGATTTGGATTGGGAAAACGTAAATTGTTTGATTTGTAACTTTTCTGTATCAGTTTGTTATGTTGTAATGCCTCTGCTAGTTTCTTGTTGACAAGTTTGGCCTCTTTGATTGTTTAATGAAATTGGTTGTTCGAAAAAAATAAAAAATCTTATATAAGACATTGTATATTCAAATTTCAAACAACCAAACATACACTTATTATAGGTAAAGTTGAATATTTGTTTAAAAACAAACCCATACTTCAATACAAAAAAGGGGGGCATTTGGTGTACCAACATTGTATATAACTACACAAAAGGTGCACTAGGCCATATTTGTATAGCTCAAGCTATTATGAAGGTCGGT
This sequence comes from Helianthus tuberosus, assembly GCA_030545235.1. Taxonomy (NCBI): domain Eukaryota; kingdom Viridiplantae; phylum Streptophyta; class Magnoliopsida; order Asterales; family Asteraceae; genus Helianthus; species Helianthus tuberosus. Next base: position 16,631,417 of record CM060392.1, read on the forward strand.
ATATAGAATAATAATTTAAAAAAAAAAGCCTACTTAAATGATGATGGGGATCAAAATACTGAGTCCAAAAGTACTAGTATAAATGAGAGGTCAATATCTTGACTTATAAAGTACTACCATCTATCTGATTTATGAAACTTGTTGCAGCATGTGTTACTCAATAGATTTCAGTCTATGGCCATTTATTGGGCATTAATGTTTGCAGCAACTACCAACTTCAATGATAATTTCACCAAGATAAAAAAGAAAAGTAACTCCTCCATCTAATATATGAATATTTATATTTGGGTGGAGATATTTGGACACCCTCTGCGCCTATTTTTACACTTTTTGTGCCCTAGACGCCTCGTATAGGACTATACGAGGCGTCTAAGCACTGAATTCAAGGGGGTCTCAGAGGGTGTCAGGCACAAAGTTTAAGGAACCCTATATGAAAGGTACAGACCTATACGAGGCGTCTAATCTTGGGTTTTTTTTTTTGGCTGAAATGAGGGGAGTTTTGGTGGGTTTTGGTATGGTTTTTTGGATAGTTTTTGAAGATGTGTTTTTTGGTTGAAATTTTTTTTGGTTTTAAAAAAAGTTTTGTTTTTTTTTTTTGTTTTTTACACTATAAAAAAGTTTTTGTTTTTTAAAAATCAACTATTTTAAAAATCGGCTCTTTAAATATATTATATCGATTAAATATTATAATGTTTTTAACATTTTACTTTTTTATTCTTCCGATTAAAATTTTATCCCGTTCAAATATTGTTTCCGTATTATATTCAGGGGATATATTGTTTCCGTATTATATTCAAAACATATTTTGTTTCCGTATTATCTCAATTTAAGACAACAATCATTAGGTAACCGAATAAGTGAAAACAAACATAATTATGACATATATAAGATAACTTTGTACATCCATAACAAAAATATATAAGATAAGTTTGTACATCCATAATAAAAATAAAAACAACAACAGGTCTATGCATCCAAATCCGAATCCGAATCCGAATCCGAATATGGATCTGGCTGTTGTGGCTGCTGCTGCTGATGTGGTGCTCGAGCCGGTGGAAGCGGTATCGGGGGTAATCTCTCTCTCTCTCTCTCGTCTATCCTGCTCGGCCCGTACCAGCCAACCTACCAAATCGTTGAGCCTGTCAAGCTCGGCTCGTACATCCGGATGTAGCGCAGCTCCTGGGGCATGACCTGGAATAACGTGACGTGGAAACTGAGGCGCCCCGGCAGGTGGCGGTGGCTGTGGCACCGCTGCACCGTCTACATCCTCTGGAGGCTCCTCCACGGGCACTACATCAGCAGGATCTGCAGGAGGATAAACGGGCTCGAAATGCTCTGGTAGGGGCTCCTCTGTCCATATGCCCCGTCGCGGTTTTTAAACCGCGGGCCAACGGGGAACCTCTTGATTACCTTCATCCCCCACAGCGACTGCATGCCCATCCGCGTCGGCATGACTGGCGGCGTCCGTAGATGTGGGTCCTGGTGCAGTACGAGGCCCAATGAACGGGCAATGATGGTCACGTACGCCCCGCCATACAAAAATCTGCGCTCCTGCCGGTGATGGGCGGAGGCGTAGTACTGGGCTAGACCGTGTGCTAGCGCGCACGGCCTCCTATACAACAAACCATAAAGGAAAAAAAGATCTGTGGTCGTACACCACTCACGGCTGTAGCCGCGCGCTGAAATAGAAGTAGCGAGCAAATGGTGTAGATACCTGCAGATAGTGTTAGCGAAATACAGAAACAGAGATTAATAAACAATGCACATAACAAAAATAATTGCCGTAATAAACGTACGTACCTGTACAGTGGGTCACTAACAAACGACACCCTCCCCTTCGACTTGTCGTGCTCCGAAGAAGTCCTGCTAAGGGGAAGTCCATCCAGTGATCCTCCCCACAACCGGACACTGAATCCCAAATTAGGCCCTGACGATGCGTGTAAAAATAACCTTTATCCCATGCTTCAAATATTGGGAGCCAGATCGATTCGTTCTGATCCATTTCTTGGACAAGGTCCCTTCGAATGAGCCCCCATGAACTCTGATCCATACCTAAGCCCACAGCCACAAAACGAAACCCACAATGACCGTCCGGCATCACATCTCGTATGCACGAGACGTACGGATGGAACACTGGCGGAATGGCATACTTAAACTGTTTGATGATTCCCACGTACTCGTCCCCAATGATTAAAGGAAAACCGTGAGCATCTCGTGTCTCTTTCTTCTTAGAACTCTTTGAACGGCTTAGGCTCGCTTTGGGTTTTTGGGACCTTATAACCGACTGTTGAGAGGCCTGTGACGGAACGTATGAGCTGTGGCGAGGTTTATCGTACTTACTTTGTCGAGAACCTTCAAAGCACGTGTTTGCATCACCGAATGAGCTTCTCCTCAATTCTTCATCTATACGAGAGGCCTCGTCCAACCTTTGTTGTACCTGCTTTGTTGTTGGTCGGCCACGAGTATTTTGTTGGACAACCGGTGGTTTCTTGGTAGATTTCTTTGGAGTCAACACCGCTTTAATCTTGACATCAGGCTTTTTTGCTGAGCTGGGGGGTGCGACTCTAATTGTTGTCTAACAATATTTAGCTCTTCGACCACGTCCACGTCATCGTCTATCAATTTACAACTTTGGAAGTTAAGTTTCCGCCAGAAGACGTCTATGTCTTTGAGTTGAATCGGACGCTCTGCACGGTTAAAAACAACATTGTTTAAGTCACATGATTAACGGAAATATATCACACAAGTGTTGTACGTTTAACAATTATTACCTTCAAGCATGTACTTTTCTATCCTACAAGCACAGGGCAACCCACAGCTGTGCCACATTTGGCAACCACATGATGAATGAAAGCGCTCCAAGACATCTAGCTTCCTAATTGCCTCTCCCCTCAACAAGTCAAGGGCTGTATGGGATACTTTTCCAAGTAGGTGTTGAAACAACGGGTGTTTGTGGTGGGTCATTCTTTTTTCGATGTTTTCTCGAAAAGTCTTCCTTATTTCACCGAACTGTGTCTCAACTATATCCCGGACACAACCAACTACACGGTCCAGCGAGCTCCTATTGTAACAACTCTCATCAAAAGTCATATTTATTATTTTAATTGTCCAATAGGAAACCCTAATTGAGACACCCAAGTGATTCTGCACAAACCCTAAAATTTTCAGAATAATTGGAATTAGAATCAGGGCCCCTAAAACTCAAGGGGGGTAAAACCCTATTAACGATTATCCTTATAAAATGCTGTCGAAATAGAATTTTCATGCAACGTCGACTCATCAGGGCTAGATAGGTGACGAAGCAGGCCTACCCTACTTTGACACCCCAGGCGACACGCGGCACGTACCGCGGATTCTTTCGCGACTAGCGGGAGGTGCAAATTTTGGGTATAAATAGAAGGGCCTGGCACTTGCATTCTGTTGTTCGTTCGACGATCAAATTACAAATATACACTGAGTTATGCTCTGTTTACCACAATTAACACACACGGATCACTAATCGACGCCACAATCAGGGTATTAACTCGATTGCTGATACGATTCAATGTCCGATTGATCAAAATATCCAATGGATATAAGTGCTGCCCACATTAGGGTTATGCTTTGTCATTCGTCGTTAATTCGATGGATGTTTAAGTATCGCACTTTGTCATTCGTTGTGAGAGTTTGATCTCGTGAGTTATCGTAAATGCTGTATTGATTACTAACCCAGAATTGTGTGCTTGTTATTAAATTTAGGTTAAAAAGGCTAATCAGTAGGCTAAACTCTGCTCAAATTAAATCTGCAATGTGAGTCATTCTCTTTTTATCAACTATTTTACAATACCTCAAATTATTTTCAAAAGTTATAATTACAGGGACTAAGTCGTGGATATCTTGAATCACTGGCTAGTGGGGTATTGTGCACATTACTAATTTTCTCCTAGTTAGGTTCATTGACCTACTAGGGATAATCATCACTATTTAGGTTCATTGACCTAATAGTGGTATGACTATCGTCACCATTGTGACATGTCACCATTGTGACACAGTGCCAGATAAAAATAAGATAGAAGCCATTGTAATCGCTCTAATGCTGTAAATGATAACTATGCATCATTTTATGTAAATAGAATGATTCACTCAGTATTTCCCGCTGACAAAACCTTTTTCAAACATGTTTCAGGTGATCTGTTGTGATCCAAGAAAAGTGCCGAGAAGCACTACAAGCTTAAGGAAGTGGCTCAGTATAAAAATAAAGAAACATGTTTTGTAAAATAAAAGATTTCTTCGTGAAATCAAATGATTGTAAATTACCGGGGTTTTATCCCGAGTTGTGAAATAAAATAATCGGGAAATATTTCAGTTTTAAAAAGATCCTGATAATAAACTTCCGCTGATAAACTCAATTAATTAAATACCACGGGATTTCTGTCCCGCGGCTCCTGAAACGGGTCAAACCGGGTCGGGGGCCGTGACAGAAAAAGGTGGTATCAGAGCCACTGATCGAGCCACTGATTTAAGCCAATTAAGTATTTAGAAAATACTTAATTTTTATTAATTGCTATTTTGTGATTATGTGTTTTATTATCTGACTAATTGTGTACAGTATGGGCAGATCTTTATATGCTAGCCAATATAGCAATTAATGCAAATCCTTAAATAATTTGACCCAAATTTTAGCACCTTTATTATCTACAATCTAGAAACCTTATTCAGTAAATAAATAAATTTATAAATAAAACCTAGTGTGTTTTAATTTTCAGTTGTTTTGTAGTTACACAGTTTGGAACAATATTTAAAGGTTTTTCTATAAAAATTTTTGTTATAATTAGTAATGGTGTGTATTTTGCATAACAGCATGAGTGACTTGTCTGACGCCCTTCAGAATTTAAATCTCTATCCAGTAAGAATAGAGGTTTCCAGAGATTTCAATAGGTATATACCAGACATAGAAGAACCTATAGAATTCAACGTTTTACCTCTCGAGAAACCCAAGCCTAAGAAAATGGAAATTGGGGAAAGCTCTAGGCAAATTGAGGGGTTACCATCTCAGGAAGAGCTAGATTTTATATTGACAAGTTATAATACTATTAAGCCTGTTGATGAAAATGTTTTTATTCATTCTCTTGAAACACAACTTCCAATGAACTTAGAACCAGCTATTCCAAACCCTTCAATCCACTCGAAAATAGACGAATGGTTGACTAATGAAATACAGTTACAAAACAATCCCTATAAGCTTTTTCCTCAGTTCAATCCAGAATCTTTACCAAATCCACCAATGAGTAACGAGAATATGGCTGAACTTCGCTTTGGTGAAGAACTAATGGATACTGGGAATAGGCTCCAAGAGATTGGGGGACAGATCTCCTGGAAATACGATGAGAGGGAACGCCGTTACTAGAATATCATCTGACAAAGGATAGGGGATTTATGGAACTGTGGTTATGTAATAGTAATAGTAAAATCAGTATGTGTAAAATAAATAATAAAACGGTTGTATATAGAAGCATGATATAATCTATAAAACAAATAAAATTTTAGAAAATTTACAAATTTTGTTTGTATATTCGTTTACGTGATTATGTGCAATTAATTGTGACATTGGATTATTTCTTTTATACTAATTATTTATCTATAAATTAGATATCAGATGGAAAACGCTAATAATGAACCAGTTAATGAGGTTAATCAATCTGAGCAACAACCGGGGGATCAATATATGACTAGGCAGGATATAGAAAATATCGTTGCTCAAGGGATAGCCAACGCTATTCCAGAAATAGTTGCTCAAGGGATAGCCAACGCTATTCCAGCAATTGTTGCTACTGTTAAAAATCCAATCAAACGACAACAAATTGTTCCTAGCAAACGTATTTCTGAAGATAACTTCAGTAATAGCGTAAACGGAGGCAATAATCATACTAATCATGAGAATGAACCACGGCAAGCTCTTTCCCCTAAGAAAATGAAAGCTGCAACGCCTGGTTGCACTTACAAAGAATTTCTTGCTTGTAAACCCACTGAGTTTGCAGGCAATGAATGAGCGACTGCGGCACTGCGTTGGTTAGAGAAAACCGAGGCAGTAATTGCCATAAGTAAATGTGCTCAGGATGATCAGGTCATGTACGCGTCAAATCTTTTCAAAGAAGGGGCGCTAGAATGGTGGAATACGGTGTTACAAGCAAAAGGAAGAAGGATGGCATATGCTATGAAATGGGAAGAATTTAAGAGCTTTGTAGAAAGAAAATTCTGTCCCGAGTATGAAAAGGAACAAATGACAAATAAGTTTCTAACCCACCGGATGGTGGATGTAGATTGTCGAGGGTATACTTCGACATTCTTCGAGTATGCTCGAGTAGTACCAACCCTGGCTTCGCCAGAGCCGGTACTTATTTCTCCTAATATTTGGGGATTGATTGCCGAAATCCGTAATATCATCAAGGCTGCGAAACCTCGCACGATTGATGATGCGGTGGATTTAGCCAATACTCTGACTGACGAACTAGTACGGACAAGAGAAGAAAATAGAAGGAAGGAAGTAGCCCAAAAGATTACCCAAGGATTCCGTTCGGGTAACCATAACAATTTCAAGAGAGGAGGGAATGGGCAATCTTCCACTAGCCCATTTTGCAATTCTTGCAAAAGGAAGCATTTTGGAAGATGCAAAGGATATTGCAATTTTTGCAAAATTCCGGGGCATCAAGAAGAAGACTGCAGGAGGAAGAAATTCTCAGTCTGCTACAACTGTGGAGAAGCTGGACATCTTAGGCCAGATTGTCTAAAACTGAACAAACCATTTGACAATAAAGCTAAACCTGCAGAAGGAGCAAAAAGGAATGTAAGAGCCTTCCAACTGACTGCTCAAGAAGCAGAACTCATTCCAGATGTGATAGCTGGTACGTTCTTAGTTCACAATGTTTACACAAAAGTATTATTTGACTCTGGTGTAAACCAAAGTTTTAGAAATACTTCATTCTGCCAAACTCTTAACTTACCTTTAACCAGCATTAGGCAAATTTCTACAATAGAAACGGCAGATGGGAATTCATTTAAAATAAATAAGGTTCTGCAAAACGTAGAAATAGAACTTTTAAGTCATAAATTTCCTGCAACCCCATTATCTATGAAATTAGTTAAATTCGATGTTGTGTTAGGAATGGATTGGTTAGTAAACAACCATGCTCAAAGTATCTGTGATAAGAATTCCATAGAAAATTTTGCAACCACTGGAGAAGTAATAATGATTACAGGAGATAAGCCATGTAAACCCATAAAGTTCATATCAGTAATGAAAGTTGCTAATTATGAACGAGAGCAAGAAATAGTATATATGATTTCAGTAATCATTAATACTAAAGATAAAGAACTTAAGGAAATTTCTGTAGTTTCAGAATACTCAGATGTATTCCCAGAAGAGTTACCAGGATTACCACCAGATAGGGAGGTAGAATTTAGGATTCATCTAATTCCAGGAACTATACCGATAGCCAAGGCACCTTATCGGTTAGCTCCTACAGAAATGTTAGAACTGAAAAAGCAATTAGATGAATTATTAAGTAAAGGTTTCATACAACCTAGTTTATCCCTTGGGGAGCACCAGTGTTGTTTGTTAAGAAAAAGGATGGTTAAATGAGAATGTGTATTGATTATAGAGAATTAAATAAGGTTACAATTAAGAATCGATACCCATTACCTAGAATTGATGATCTATTCGATCAATTCCAGGGAGATAGATATTTTTCTAAGATAGACTTACGTTCCGGATATCATCAATTGAAAGTACAAGAGGAAGACATACCTAAAACTGCTTTCAGAACTAGGTATGGTCATTACGAGTTTACAATCATGCCCTTCGGATTAACAAATGCACCTGCAGCATTCATGGACATGATGAATAGGATTTGTAAACCATATTTGGATAAATTGGTAACTGTTTCATTGACGATATACTTATTTATTCCAAAAGTCAAGAAGAACATTGTCAGCACTTGCATGCACTCTTTTCTTTGTTAAGAAAAGAGAATTACGCCAAATTCTCGAAGTGTGAATTTTGGCTGCCAGAAGTGCAATTTCTAGGACACATGGTGAATCACGAAGGGATTCATGTAGATCCTGCAAAGATAGAAGCAATTACCAAATGGAGGGTTCCACAAACCACAATAGAAATTAGAAGTTTTATAGGCTTAGTTGGATATTATAGACGGTTTATTAAGGATTTTTCCAAGATAGTTGTACCATTAATTAAGTTAATCTGTAAAACAGTTAAGTTTAAATGAGGACCTAAACAAGAAGAAACCTTTAGGATCTTAAAGCATAAATTAACAAATGCCAAATCCTAGCCTTACCAGAAGGAACAGAAGATTTTAAAGTATATGGTGATGCTTCAAAGCTAGGATTTGGATGTGTATTAATGCAACGCAAAAAGGTAATTGCGTATGCATCAAGGCAATTGAAAAAGCACGAAGAAAACTATACCACTCATGATTTAGAATTAGGAGCCATAATTTTTGCCTTAAGATTTGGAGACATTATCTGTATGGAAGTAAGTTTACTATTTATACGGATCATAAGAATTTAAGATATATATTTGGGCAAAAAGAATTAAACATGAGGCAAAGGAGATGGATGAAAATCCTAAGTGACTACGACTGTGATATTCAGTATCACGAAGTAAAGGCTGAAGACGGCTAGAGATCGCCAGAAGAGTTATACAGATAATAGACGAAAGCCGTTGGAGTTTCAAGTTGGAGACAAAATGCTATTTAAAATATCTCCTTGGAAAGGAGTTGTTAGATTCGGTAAGAAAGGAAAGCTAAGTCCAAGGTACGTAGGACCATTTCCAGTGATCCAACGTATAAGACCAGTTGCTTATCGTTTACAACTACCAGGAGAGTTAGCTAGAATACATGATGTATTTCATGTATCCAATCTCAAGAAATGTCTATCAGACGAATCTTTGGTAGTACCTCTCCAAGATATAAAGGTAAACGAAAAATTTAAAATTTGTAGAGAAACCTCTTCAGATAGAAGATAGAAAGATCAAATGATTAGTGTTAGTTCAAGTAAAGTGGGATTCAAAGATAGGACCCTAGTACACTTGGGAACTAGAATTAGAAATAAAGCGAAAGTATCCTCAAGTATTCCAGTAAATCTCGAGGACGAGATTTTTATTAAGGTGGGGAGAATGTAACAACTCTCATCAAAAGTCATATTTATTATTTTAATTGTCCAATAGGAAACCCTAATTGAGACACCCAAGTGATTCTGCACAAACCCTAAAATTTTCAGAATAATTGGAATTAGAATCAGGGCCCCTAAAACTCAAGGGGGGTAAAACCCTATTAACGATTATCCTTATGAAATGCTGACGAAATAGAATTTTCATGCAACGTCGACTCATCAGGGCTAGATAGGTGACGAAGCAGGCCTACCCTACTTTGACACCCCATGCGACACGCGGCACGTACCGCGGATTCTTCCGCGACTAGCGGGAGGTGCAAATTTTGGGTATAAATAGAAGGGCCTGGCACTTGCATTCTGTTGTTCGTTCGACGATCAAATTACAAATATACACTGAGTTATGCTCTGTTTACCACAATTAACACACACGGATCACTAATCGACGCCGCAATCAGGGTATTAACTCGATCGCTGATACGATTCAATGTCCGATTGATCAAAATATCCAATGGATGTTTAAGTGCTGCCCACATTAGGGTTATGCTTTGTCATTCGTCGTTAATTCGACGGATGTTTAAGTATCGCACTTTGTCATTCGTTGTGAGAGTTTGATCTCGTGAGTTATCGTAAATGTTGTATTGATTACTAACCCAGAATTGTGTGCTTGTTATTAAATTTAGGTTAAAAAGGCTAATCAGTAGGCTAAACTCTGCTCAAATTAAATCTGCAATGTGAGTCATTCTCTTTTTATCAACTATTTTACAATACCTCAAATTATTTTCAAAAGTTATAATTACAGGGACTAAGTCGTGGATATCTTGAATCACTGGCTAGTGGGGTATTGTGCACATTACTAATTTTCTCCCAGTTAGGTTCATTGACCTACTAGGGATAATCATCACTATTTAGGTTCATTGACCTAATAGTGGTATGACCATCGTCACCATTGTGACATGTCACCATTGTGACACAGTGCCAGATAAAAATAAGATAGAAGCCATTGTAATCGCTCTAATGCTGTAAATGATAACTATGCATCATTTTATGTAAATAGAATGATTCACTCAGTATTTCCCGCTGACAAAACCTTTTTCAAACATGTTTCAGGTGATCTGTTGTGATCCAAGAAAAGTGCCGAGAAGCACTACAAGCTTAAGGAAGTGGCTCAGTATAAAAATAAAGAAACATGTTTTGTAAAATAAAAGATTTCTTCATGAAATCAAATGATTGTAAATTACCGGGGTTTTATCCCGAGTTGTGAAATAAAATAATCGAGAAATATTTCAGTTTTAAAAAGATCCTAATAATAAACTTCCGCTGATAAACTCAATTAGTTAAATACCACGGGATTTCTGTCCCGCGGCTCCGGAAACGGGTCAAACTGGGTCGGGGGCCGTGACACCTATCTAGGACGTATCTCTTTAAGTTGGCGTGTTGGCTCTCAACTCTGTTTGTGGTACGATTACCAAAGTTGCGCCTCTTATAAGTCCACGCAAAGACGAACATCCCCTTATAGTCTTTTAGCCAGTTATCGTACACGTATTTGAAGACTCCTAAAAAGTAAAAATAATTTAATAAAATTTGCATAGGTGAGTCGTATGTTATTATAAAAACTTACTAGAACGTTTGCACTCCACAAGTCGCTTTCGCATGTTGCGCAAGTGGTACTCGTAGATGGGTATGGATGGAGACTCAATCAATGTCCCCTAAAATGACAAAAATTTCTTCCAGCCTTCGTCTGTGAAGGCACCCTTGCAGTGCTTCATAACATTCTGTTGTATGTGCCACCTGCAAAGAAGCCTGGAGGCGTCTGGAAATACTTTAGCACACGCGCCCATAAGGGCTAGGTCTCTATCCGTTAAAATCACACGTGGCTCCATACATTCATCCAACATTGACTTGACCCTCTCAAGCACCCACACAAAGTTATCACCCCGTTCTTTACTAACAACGACATGCGCGATAATGAACGATTTGTTGGTAGGCGTCATACCAACAATCTGGATAAAGGGCATATTGTGTATGTTTGTCTTGTATGTCGCATCAATCAGCATGACGTGGGGGAATGCACGCCACATGCATCTCGAGTCCCGATGAAGAAAGAAGATCTCTGTTACGGGTTCCTCCCGTGTCTCGTAAATAAAGTCGTTGTTTATCAGTATGTTTTCTAGTGACTGCATGGGAGTCAATCCTTGTCTTTGTTCGGCTCTAATCTTCGCCACAACGTTTTGAACGTCTTTCTGAACATGAAACCTGTCGGGGTCCTGCTTCCTTATCGTTTGAAATATTTTGCGCGACTCCATGTTTTGAGCTGTCAGCTGCTCGATCAGTTTCATTTCGCTTGGAGTAAACCTTCGCACAAACGCGTGGGCCGACAGGTCCTCACAAAGTTCGTGGTTATGTTCAATTTTTCCGTCTTTAATCTCCCAGGTTTCATACGGGTGGTTTCGCACAGCCAGCAGGTAAAACGGGCAACCGGTTTTTTTGCTTCCGGCTTTTCTAAGTGTTGCAGTAGTCTGGTGCTCACCACCACGATCACATTCAAGCCATACCCTCCCGGTTCTTCCCCCGGTTTTCTTTGATCGACGGGTGATAATAACGAAATCATCCGCGTTTGCTATTTCTTGTATCCGATTCTTTAGTTCATCTAAAGAGTTGAAAACCTGTAACATCGACAATAATAATAAATAATTTTAATAAATAAATAAATAATAATAAATAATTATAATAATAATAATAATAATAATATTAATAATACTAATAATAATAAATAATAATAATAATACTAATAATACTAATAATAATAATAAATAATAATAATAATAATAATAAATAATAAATAATAATAATAATAATATTAATAATAATAATAATAATAATAATAATAATAATAATACCTGCTTTTTTAAGTACGGACTGTCCTGGATGGGAGGTGTCTCACCACCATATCTACCATATCCACCATAACCACCATATCCACCATAACCACCATATCCACCATATCCTCCGTATCCACTGTATCCACCGTATCCTCCGTATCCACCGTCTCCTCCGTATCCACCGTCTCCTCCGTATCCACCGTCTCCTCCGTATCCACCGTCTCCTCCGTATTCACACCCGTATCTATAATCCGGGTACCCTTGTTGCGTCGGATAACTTGGTTGACAAGCATGGTATGAGTCATCTACAGGGGCTGTTTCATCAACAGGGGGATGCTTGTTCAAATCTAGAAACGGTTTGTTTTGTTCTCCTTGTATACTAGACACAACCTCCTCTTGCTCATTAGAATCGGGAACGCCAGACTCATCCAAAATAAACAACCGTATCATCATTAGTAAATAATAAACTATAACAACAACTAATTAAAATATTTAAGCTAATAACTGTTACCGGAACGCTTTTGGCCACCCAGTTGTCGCTAGAATACTGCCCGAAGACATAGTTACCGTCCCAGTATGATGACATTTCAACACTTCGGGATGATAAGAACACAAATGCCAATTCTTTCGAAGAAGCAGAATGAATGAAATGAAATGTTTGAAATGAAAAAACGGAACAAGAAGAAGCAGAATGAATGACAAAGAATGCACTGCATCTTGCAGTTTATGTGAGACATAGACGCCTCGTATAGCTCTATACTACCCGTATAACTTTAAGTCACTTGTCAAACGTATAGTCAAATCAGTCACTAAAGACGCCTCGTATAGGCCTATACGAAGCGTCTTAGTGCCTCGTATCCATCCCTCGTACAGACCTAGACTCCCCGTCTGATGTGACTGATGTGACATTGTGCTTGGTGCAGAAGCTGGTCGGAAAAGCAACCCTATACGCCTCGTATAGCTCTATACGAGGCGTCTTGAAATGTGTGAAAATAGGCAATAAGGTGTGTAAATATGTAGACCCTTATATTTATATTATGTCCATAAAAGCGTGTAACAACTAACAAGACATTAAGACTTTTTTTAACAACCAATGATTAAAAAAGACAAAAGACAATAAAAAAATTTGCTTGTTCTTAATATTCCCCATACTCTAAAGCAAAACAATGGCTTAATGTACATTGTTTAAAAACAAAGATGTTTAGTGATTTTTGTTTGTGGGTTAGCAGGTACATTGTTTGAAAACAAAGATGTTTCTTGGTTTTTGTTTGTAAGTTAGCAGGGTAAACTCGACACAAATTCGAAATTTTGACACAGACCTAATCACAATATGGGCTTAAAATTTGTGTCAGATGCATGAACTTGAACATGAACATTACATGAGTTTTTACAGCTCGCCACGAGTACATCGCGTTTTGATTTTAGTTATTTTTAGCATATCACTACTATAAAATTAAAATTAAAATTAAAAAGTACCCTTTTTAATAAAACAATTATGTTTAAACCAGAAAACCTCATAATTATTTCTCTTAAATCTTTTAAATGTTGACATAAAATGGTCACTACTTTAAGTTATGATACAACAACAATAACAACCGTACCCAGTATATCCCACCAATAGCAGAGCTAGTGGTAGGGTCAGGGGAGGGTGAGATGTAGGTGTAACAACTCGTATCAAAAGTCCTAGTTATTAATTTGACCAATAGGAAACCCTAATTGAGACACCCAAGTGATTCTACACAAACCCTAAAATTTTCAGAATATTCAGAATCAGGATCAGGGCCCCTAAAACTCAGGGGGGGTATTCCCTACTCGACGATTATCCATATAACTTTTTATCTAAATCGAATTTCTAGAAACTGTCGACTCACCTGAACTCCAAACAACACGTGGCATCCATATGAAGAAGATGAGGCCTCGCGTCACGCGAAGCCCCAGGGGGGACCCCTCGCGTCACGCGAGGGGGGTCAAAATTGGTGTATATATAGAGGAGTCTGGGACTTGATTTTGGGCACAGAAACGACGTTCAAACTTCAAATCTACACTGAGTTATGCTCTGTTTACCACAATCAACACACACGGATCACTAATCGACGCCGCAATCAGGGTATTAACTCGATCGCTATTACGATTCATTTTCCGATCGATCAAAAATCCAATGGATGTTTAAGTGCTGCCCACATTAGGGTTATGCTTTGTCATTCGTCGTTAATTCGATGGATGTTTAAGTATCGCACTTTGTCATTCGTTGTGAAAGTTTGATCTCGTGAGTTATCGTAAAAGCTGTATTAAGTTACTAACTGAATTGTGTGCCTGTTATTAATTTAGGCTAAAAGGCTAATCAGTAGGCTAAACTCTGCCCATATAAATCTGCAATGTGAGTCATTCTCTTTTTATCAACTATTTTACAATACCTCAAATTATTTTCAAGGTTATAATTACAGGGACTAAGTCGTGGATATCTTGAATTACTGGTTAGTGGGGTATTGTGCACATTACTAATTTCTCCCAGTTAGGTTCATTGACCTACTAGGGATAATCACTGTTAGGTTCATTGACCTACAGGGATAATCATCACTATTTAGGTTCATTGATCTAATAGTGGTATGACCATCGTCACCATTGTGACTTGTCACCATTGTGACAGAGCCAGATAAAAATAAGATAGAAGCCATTGTAATCGCTCTTATGCTGTAATTAATAACTATGCATCATTATGCAAAATGAATGATTCACTCAGTATTTCCCGCTGACAAATCCTTTTTCAAACATGTTTCAGGTGATCTGTTATGATCCAGGAAAAGTGCCGTGAAGCACTACAAGCTTGAGAAAGTGGCTCAGGATAAAATAAAGAAACATGTTTTGTAAAATAAAGATTTCTTCTTGAAATCAAATGATTGTAAATTACCGGGGTTTTATCCCGCGTTGTGAAATAAAATAATCGGGAAATATTTCAGTTTTAAAAAGATCCTGATGAAAACTTCCGCTGTTAAACTCAATTAATTAAATACCACAGGATTTCTGTCCCGCGGCTCCTGAAACGGGTCAAACCGGGTCGGGGGCCGTGACAGTAGGCAAACCTTACCTCTATCCCTTGGGGATAGAGAGACTGCTTCCAGAAAGACCCCCGACTAAAAAACAAAAGCATACGAACAAACAGACATGATACAAGCAGAAAAGACGGGTACTATAGTGAAATAAAACTACCAAATATCAACAGGAGTGAGCATATACTACATAAACAATTATAGCATCATAAAACAACCAATGCACATGTTACCTAAAGACAATCATATGTTAAATCCCTGCTTAACCAAAAACGAGGCTACATATACGTCATCCCTTAATAGTCCTTTACCTTTATCCTATGTCTCCACGAATCCCTATCTTGGATCATGTCCTTAGAGAGATGCAATTCTATCAAATCATGTCTAATCTGCTCCTCCCAAGTTAATTTAAGCCTGCCTCAGTGCCTCTACTTCTTCTCCCCTCCACAATGAAGTTTTCCACTGCTCTAACTGGCGTTGTAGTCTGCCTTCTCTTCACATGCCCAAACCATCTCAATCTCACTTCTTTAATCTTCTCCGATATACTAGCTACTCATACCCTTTCCCTGAAAACCTCATTTCTTATCCGATCTAGTCTTGTGTATCCACACATCCACCTCAGCATCCTCATCTCTGCAACCTCCATCTTGCACGCCTATGCCTTTTTGATGGCCCAACACTCTGTTCCATACAACATAGCAGGTCTAACTACAAACCTATAACAATTCCCCTTAATTTAGTTGGGAACCGCTTGTCACACAACACCCCAGAGGTTTCTCTCCACTTATACCAGCTAGCCTGGATGTTTTGGGCTACGTCACTATCTATCTCTCCATCCCTCTGAACAAACGATCCTAAGTTATGATACTACATATAGGTTAAAATAAACTTATAAAAGTTAACACACCAATCTTACAAACCCGTCAGCTCAAACCAAACACAATATATTTAATTAAATGCGATCTCTAGTTGGATCCCAAACTAATCAAAATCAATTTAAATCAGACTCTTATATTAGGTATCAGAAATTTAATATCCCTAACTTTAGTCACACCTCTTGCACACCCTTAGGGGTGTTTGGTTCGCAAGAAATCAATTGAATTTAAGGGAATTGGAATTTGAATTCCATGATGAAATTGGAATCCCAATTCCAATCTTCATGTTTTTGGTTGACAATGGAATTGGAATTGGAATTAGGCATGAACTCATTCAAATTCCTTTAACTAAAGGAATTCAAAATCCTTCCTATATGTAAAGGAATCAAAGTAAAATCATTGGAATCTTTGGCTGTTTCGACCCGTATCGTTTCAACCCGTACCGTTTTGATCCGAACAATTTCGACCTATACTGGTTTCGATCCGAACCGCTTCGACCCGAACCTTTTCGAATCAAACCATTTCGACCTGTACCGTTTCGACCCGTACCGTTTCAACCCGTACCGTTTCGAATCGAACCGTTTCGACTCATACCGTTTCGACGCATACCGTTTCGACGCGAACCGTTTCGACCCGT
The DNA here is from genome assembly GCA_030545235.1 of Helianthus tuberosus. Classification (NCBI taxonomy): domain Eukaryota; kingdom Viridiplantae; phylum Streptophyta; class Magnoliopsida; order Asterales; family Asteraceae; genus Helianthus; species Helianthus tuberosus. The sequence continues at coordinate 16,648,020 of CM060392.1, forward strand.
ACCGTTTCGACCCGAACCGTTTCGACCCGTACCGTTTCGACCCTAACCATTTCGAATCGAACCGTTTCGATGCGTACCATTTCGACGCGAATCGTTTCAACCCGTACCGTTTCGACGCGAACCGCTTCGACCAGTACCGTTTCGACCCGAACTGGTGGTTGTGGGTGTCAGTAGGGCTGTCCAAACTGTTCGACGATCGAGGATCGCTCGACGATCGCTCGAAAAATGCTCAAAAAATGCTCGTTCGATTCCCGCTCAGTTTGTAAATGAGCCGCTCGGATCGGTTCGATTCAAATTCAATCCAAGCATGAGCAAAGGTCCGCTCGCTCGTCGATCGCTCGGTTTCGATCGAATTATTTTTATTAATAATATAGATATATATATATATATATATATATATTATAGATTTTAAAGATTAAAAACTCAAAAAATATACTAGCCCAAAAAAAATTAAAAGCCCAAAAACTATGCAGCCCAACTTAATAGTTAATATTAAAATCTAACCCTAAATCCTATTCCTAAAACAATATTCAGTCATAATCGAAGATCTGCAACATATCGCCGCTCCAGTCTCCATACACACACACACACACACACACACACCAAAATCTAACCTAAATTTCTATTCCTAAAACAATATTCAGTCATAATCGTCGGCTGTACTTGTGCGAAGATCTGATTGTTCGTCGGTTGTACTTGTGCGAAGATCTGATTCCTAAAACAATATTCAGGCATAATCGTCGGCTGCATATCGCTGCCATTCTGCCACACTATCAAGCCCTCATCGGCTGCTAATCTGGTTGTATTTTGCACTTTATTTTGTGCTTCTTGATATTGTATTTTGCACTTTATTTTGTGCTTCTTGATATTGCATTTTTCACTTTATTTTATGCTTCTTGATATTGTTAAGAACATTTTTAGAATCATGATTTTAGTTATGTATTGCTTTTGTTAGTAAAGTGTTGGACATGTTTTTATAAAGCTAGGATTTGTTTTTGTTGAACGAAGCCTTATAATTCAATCGAGCGAAACTGAGCGAAAATGATCCGCTCGATTTTTTTTAGGATTTGATAAAAACCGAACGAAACCGAGCGAAAACGATCCGATCGATTCAAATTCAATCCGAGCATGAGCATCACTTTTGTGCTCGGTTTTGCAAATTCGATCCGATCGGATCGGATCGGTTGTAATTCAATCCGAGCATGAGCAGACCCTCGATCGGATCGGATCGGCTCATGAACACCCCTAGGTGTCAGGGTGATGGATTCCAATTCATTTGACAACCAAGCACAACAAAAATGGAATTGAGATTCCAATTATAAGAATTTTCAATTTCAATTAGAATGTTTAAATTCCAAATCCAATTCCTTCAAATTCTAATTCTTATACAAATTTCAATTTCAATTCCAAATCATTCCGCGAACCAAACGCCCCCTTAGAAACCAATCAAGACAACAATTAAACCCATACCTAAGACACAAAACAACCAAATAAACTTGCTCGACAAAGGCATTTATCTCTTGACCATGTGTAGTGGTTTAGTGAATAATGCCCCCACTCTTGGGCGTTTTCCGCCATGTGGCATTCCAGTCAGCAAAAATGCATTATTGGACGTTTTTGCAAAAGGGGAGTACTGCAATAATGCCTAATAATGCCCCAACCAATCATTACACAATTATTAATTTTTTTTTAAAATTAAAACCTAATAATACTTCATTAAATAAAAAAATACAATACTAAAAATAAAAAAACCGAAAAAAGTAAAAAAAAAATTACATTGCAAAATTTTAGGTTTTATAAAAGATCCAAATCAGACATTTAATAAACAAAACTTTAGGGACTGATATACCATTTTTGAAACTTGAAATTTTAAAGGTTTTGAAGCTTAAAATCTTTTTTTAAATACAATCAAACCTGAATGTGCAAAATCATCTTCTTCTTCCATTGTCACCCACAACAACCTGCAACATCGACCTTCAAAAAAGCCTTTAGCAAAATCTAATTATACACACACAAATATTATTTCTTTTGTTTTTTTAATTAAAACTAATTATACACACACATGGCAAGGTCCTATTGGACAAAGAAATGAACTTTCAGCGTGTTTCAAATCACGCTGGGGGGTTGCGAAATAACGCCGGAAAACGCCGGCAGGGGTGGGGACCGGGCATTTTGGGGCGTGTTTGAGGGGGAAAAACGCCAAAATGTTGGCCACTACTGGTGGTCTAAGAGATGAAATTCAAATTTTAATTTTCTTAAATTCTATTGAATTCTTGCGAACCAAACGCCCCCTTGGAGAATAGATCAGAGGTTTAAACCTGAGCGAAAAGAATAATTTAGAATAATTTATGTAACATGTTAGATCTACCGTTCAGAAAAAAAAACAAACCTTTTCCAATTGGGCTGGGCCGGATGGCTCTATCGTATCATAAGGCCCAAACTCATAACCCATACCGGCCCATTACTCCTCTTATTCCCCCTTTTGGCATCCCCTGACGATCGAATCGGAATCGGAGAAACCATGGGATACGTACTGAGGGTGAGATTCGCGTCGTTCTTCGCCGGAGCTGCGGTGGCGTTAGCCGCCGGATCTTATTATCTTCACAAGGATTACAAGATTGCTCATCAAGCTATGTCTCAACAGGTATTTTCTTCACCATTTTCATTTACTTTTTTCTACGACTCTATTTGATTACAACCTGTTATTGCTCCCTGTTTGTGTTGTAGTTTTTGTTTAAATTTCGGGGAATATGTTCGTGTATTGTGACCTAATTGATCAATGTTGGTGCTGTTGTAATATGATTGGGTATAAAAGTTGTATATTGAAAACCTAGGTATTTGATTAGCGAATGTTTTATTTGAAGTATGATTGTATTTCTCAGTACCTGTTGTATTTAGGGAGAAATGTTTGATATTATAAGGGCAACAACCGATGATTTCTATCTTGCATAATGCCATTATGTCTTTATAACATATGGGGGTATCATTTGTATTAGGGGCTATTTGGCAACATCTGAATGATTAAGGTCTGAACCAGTAAGAGGACTGAACCATTAAGAGCCTGTATAATGCTTAACTGTTCAGAGGAAAATGTCTGACCAATTCAGATTAGAGGTCTTAACCATTCAGAATTTGTATAATGCTTAACCATTCAGAGGCAAATGTCTGAACCATTAAGTGTTGAACCAGTAAGAGGTCTGAACCATTAAGAACCTCATTAAGAGGTAAACAAACAGCCCCTTAGACAAAATGAATGTGATAATTTTGTACGGAATGATTGACATAGATATTAATTCTATTGATCAAGTTCTCATTTCTAGTTATCAATGGATCTATCAAATTTAGTTTGTTGAGCTGCAACTGTTGAAGAACAATAGGGTTGCGCGGATTGGATGCAAAGACGTTATTGTTAATATAGAGACATTGATCTTGTTGCGCTTTTGCTGAGTTTAGTCTTATAGAATGGAATCAGTAAATAGTACGGATGACTAGGCTTGGAATATGTGTTTTTTGGAAGTCTAGAGGTGTTCATAAACAGTTGGAATGCATGTCCAGCCGGTTTGAGATTATATGGTTCATTTCACAGTTTGCATCTTACTTTTGTTTAAAATTGGATTTAACGGTTCGGCTGATGGTTTGGATCTTTGAACCACTCGTTTGACGTTTGACCTTGCTTTACATACATGTATGCGTGTATAGTTTTCAATGAACCTTCTTATCATCTATAAAAATTTAGTACAAACTATCGATTTTGAGAAAAAAATGTGATAAGAAAAGCGGCTCAAACAGCTAAACCGAACCATTTTTGGCTGTTTCAGCCAAGCCAACCAGTTTGATTTGCCAGTTTCCGAAATTATTGTGAGCGGTTTAGCAATAAGTACAATCTTGGAGGAAGTAGAAATTAGAATATCTAAGTCTTATGATCATTATATATCTTCGGAATCTGACTCTGTAGCTCCATAGCATTGTGATGATTGTCTTACGTATCGGTAACTTAAGCTGTATTATGATTTTTATATGTGTTCTAGGCAACTCTTGATCAATTTTTAAGGGTATCGTCGAGTGACTTTGTAATCCTTGTGAAGGGACTTCGATGCATTTAGTTTTATAGTCGTGTCACAATTTCTTGGTTTTTGTTTTAGGGTATCTAAACACCACCAAAGCATGATACCCTAGAAGTTTAGTGTCATTCCTGTTCTCCAACATATATATAAGTGTGCCCGTGAGAGATATATATTATGTTGTGGTCTATAACACTAGAATTTAGAGTAAGTTACAAAAACCGTATGACTCATAAATTTGGTTGTCCAGGATGGAGCCTATAAACTTGGTCATTTTGGTATGGCATTTGCATTGCTTATGAGGTGTGCGTTATGGGATTAAATGTTAATCAACCAAATGAAGTTCCTAGTACTGTTTTACATTAGGTTGAGCCAATAAACTTTGAGTTTGTACTGTTTTTTGTTAGGTGGCCTACTAAACACTTTCATGTACTATCAACTATTAAGTTTCTTGTCGTGGGTGGAGTCTTGCATTTGTATACAGGGCAACTGCTCTGTCTTGACCATGGTTGATTGTTCTGGGTTAAATCCTGACTTTGTGGCATGATACTTTAGAAGTTTAGGTGGACGTTTTCTTCCCTTTGTGACATTACTGTTTTCCAACATATATATAGATGTACCCTGACAGATATATACTATATGTTGTTTTGTATAAATCTAAAATATAGAGTAAATTAGAAAAAAACTGTATGCCTCACAAATTTGGTCGTCCATGATGGAGCCGATAAACCTTGTCGGTTGGTCCTTTTAATATGGCATGCGCATTGTGCATGACGTATTTGTTAGGGTGAAAACATTAATCAACCAAATAAAGAATAAAACTGAACTGAAAACAGAACACAGACCACAAAAACCATATCCCTTTACTCGTTGCAGCCCTTTTGTCAAGCCATTCTGCATGCTATGTATGACATGACCTGTTCACAAACAATTGTAAACCACCACCAAGAAGTAAGAACACACATTCTGACACACAAATCGAGAAACTACTGCTGCTATTAACTAATCGGTTATCATTTTTAAAATTCTAACAAGTTGTGATCCTTGGTGGTATAGATGAACAATCTTTATAAGTCTCTGGATGGACGCATATCTTCGTTGGAAAATTTGAAAGAAGTTGAAGCAATGAAGCCCGTTGAAGATGCAGAATAAGGTATGCCCGCCAAGCATCGGACAGTTATTCAGCTGTTGTAGTATGTCTTATTATGTTACATTTTAGTTACCGTTGTTTTATGCTTACGGGATCAATGATGGCGATGTATACAGTGCATTTTTGTTTTTATCTCTAATAACAGATGTGGATTCAGAACCACACACCTAACTGGAAGCTGTTGAGTGAAGTAGACATGCACATTTTTCACTTTCATTCTGATCCAATGATTTGGTTATTATTTGTTATATGAGTTAGTTTATTAGTTTATTCCCTGGGCCATTAATCACACAAGAACTTTGCTGGCATTCAACTTAGTGTGGGCCAAAGTGTTCCTGGGCTTGAATCATCATCTGGATGTGGGCCAACTTAATGTAGTTGGTACTCATTCCAGGCCCAGCAAGCCATTAGCTTTTTATGTTCTATTTTCTAAGTGGACAACCATATGAACATCAGAACATGGTATAATTACAAATTGACCTTAATGATGAAGTTATGTCAATCCGAAGTTAACCTAGTTCTTGAAAACACCCAGAGGAAAACGTCAATTCATCAAAGGTGGGGTTTATAGAACGACGCCCTTTGTTATTGGTACTTGTCGGGGGTCACTCAGTGTGACTAGCACTTCAATAATTGAAGTGTAAAATGAACGCGACTCTTCCTTTAGATCATAGAGAAACACGGGATGAGCAGTAACAATTGATATAACAAGTTATCAGTCATAGCAAGTGTCTCGATTCAAGATTACACTTAATATTCAATCTGAACACAGATGTAATTTCTTGCATGTGGGATTGATTGATTCAATAGACACCAGATGGTTAGTTTAAGCATAAGCATAAGCATATATGATTCATTATTCTTTTTTCTAAATACACGGAATATCTTCTTACACTTGCTTTTTCTAGCTTACGATATCACTTGAATGAATTTAAATATAACACAACATGAACGTGCATATCTGTATACTGCATCTGCCCATAAGGAAATAGGCTATAACACCTTCTAGTGTAACAAAACAAAAATTGAGAAACTTATTTAGGAAATTCAACTAATTAAAATATAATATATTATGATCTTAAATCCCTTCTTTATAGATTGCAAAAGGCCAAAATGAATGGTATGGTGATAGATGATTGAGACAAAATGCACTAGATTGAACAATCCATGTGGTTCAAAATGTGGTGGGATATACTATGTCCTACTAATTATATTCCTTTGCTTTCATACCAAAAAAAACATATAATCACCTTAATTATCAAATTTATATCTTTACTTGACTTCACTACCTGTAGTAGATGGCTCCCTAATTTAGTGTCTACTATAATCCAAAAAGATATTTGGGTAAATGTTAGAAAACTGCTACGAAATTTCCACTTAACTAGCATAGAAACACAACTATTTTACGTGATTCATGACTACTAAACTTAAGTGAAAAGACCAACCACCTTTTTAGAAAAAAGAGAGGCATTTATAATTTCATGATCAAATTAATTTAACTTTGTATATTTTAACTAAACAATATATACTCGTAAAGTTCATATATATAATGAAAGTTGATATGATATTTCACTATTTGATAATAAAACCATAATCTTTATTTAAAATAACCTTTTTTTTAAGTTTTTAATCTCATATTATGCTTCATAGTAGAAAATAGACTTTTAATTATGGATCACCATCTAAAAAACAAAAATACAGCTGAAGATTCGCCAGTAATTATGGTACAAACCACCGAATGTAAAACAAAATCCTAAAAGAACTAGTTCTATAAGAATAAAAAAATTTGCTGATACATTAGTGATCACTAACACATCACCATAAAAGCGGACAACTTATCCGCGAATAGAAAAATTGTGTATTTTCTGTTTAGAACTTGTGGCTGGTTTGTCGGAGATCGACGAATCCCCAACAAGGGTCTTCAGAACATACTATCGTACATTAATATAACTTCTTTGTCAGCTAAATCATTACACGCGTAGTTTCTTACGGTCTTACAGATAATCACCGAGGGTACTTAACTTCACCCCTATATCCCAAGTAAAATTTCTATAATTATTGTGTTTTAAATATTTAACCACATTTGATCTATAAACTCATAACTAGAATTGAAGATGGAGAGTGATGATGAGTGAATGTGTCAATAAATAAAGAAGACCATGTGATGTCTCCCTTCCTTTTTACAATCGCCATCCATTCATCCATCACATAGGCCCCTCTCTAGAAGAAAAAAGCCTAACATGCCAGGTGCAAAAGCAACATTTTATCTTTTATATATACTCATTAAAACACTAATAAAAAAATATTAAACAATTCTTCTATAAGAAAAGAAGCTGATGCAATAGGAGATGATGATAACAACAACAATGACTATGGTCAATACAAAAACAACCTCATCCCCAACCTGGAAACTCTATGAAAATCCCTTTTACACTTCTCCTCAAATCCACAATAACAACAATCAACAAAACAAACAACAAGAAGAACAACAGGAACAACAAGATCACAACAAGCAACTACATCTTCTTCATCTACCTGTTTCCACTAGGAAGATCACTGCATCTTTCTGGGATCTTACGTTCATCAAGCCGTTTATGGAGTCAGAACTCGACACGGCTAAAGCGCAGATCACGGAGCTCAAAGCGCAGCTCGAGTATGAGCGAAAAGCGCGTAAAAAGGTGGAGTTTTTGAACAAGAAGCTAGCAAAAGAGGTGTGTGGAGAGAAGAAAGAAAGAGAAGCAATGGAGAAAGTATGTGAAGAACTCGCGGGTGAGTTAGCTTCAAGTAAATCAGAAATAAGTAGGTTGAAGATGGAAATGGAAGAAGAGAGAAAGATGTTACGTGTGGCTGAAGTTTTGAGAGAAGAAAGGGTGCAAATGAAGCTTAGTGAAGCTAAGTTCATTTTAGAAGAAAAGATTTCTGAATTGGAGATTAGGAAAATGACCCACAAGAATAATGATCAAGAACAAGAAGAGCCCGAAAACCGCAATGTTATATCTGGGAATTCGATGAAGTTACAAGGTAGAAAGGTGTCGTTAGAGCCCGAAAACCCTCACATAAAGCGTGGGATTCGCGGGTTCGTGGAGTTTCCGCGAGTTGTTAGAGCGATCGGGTCGAGAAGCAGGCATTTGGGTACGAAACTAGAGTGTCAAAAGGCTCAACTCATGATATTATTGAAACAGAAGACACAAATCCAGTCTAATAATCTTATTATGAGTTAAGTTGGTGATGAGCATTTACATACTTATTGTAACTTTTTTTTATAACTACATATTGATGTGGCTTGTGGTGATTAAGTAATAATCTTGAGGTTTGAGTAGAAGGGTGTGATATTTTTGATGCGTTATTATGAGGAATTTAAAGTGTTAATTTGTGGTTTTGATGTAGTGTTATTGTATTTCAGTTAGATTCTTTTAAGATGGTGGTAATGATTCAAGGACCATCACCACATGCTTCACTTTAACCTCATTTTGATAGTGACCTCTTTATCATCTTCTAACCATTTTCAAATTTGTTATAAATTAATTTGATTCCATATATATATATAGAGAGAGAGAGCGCGCGCAAGCACGCGCGCCGACCGAGAATGCTTATGTGATCGAACATGGAGGGAACCAAGAGGCTTACATGCCTTAGAGGACGTTGAATATAGATCCAACGCATAGAAGTGTAAAAAAACACACCAATGGGGTGGTGGTCCATTGGCAAAGACAATGCCATTAAAACACCTTAGGAGGGGGAGGTCTTGGGTTCAAGTCCTACAGAAGACAGGAACAAAGAAATTTGCCGTTTAAAAAAAAAGAAGTGTAAAAAACGCATAAATGCCTGTACAATTTGCTTAAGTTGTAATACAAAGACGGCCATACAATAGTCTACCCCTCTTTATTTACTGGTGCATTATAAGGTTTTTACAATTGTCTACTTAAAATTTTAATCCATATTGCATGCGCCCTAGCTAGAACTCCAAGAATCGCATAAACAATCGCACCTAGTTCACGACAATATAGTGGGGAGAAAGATAGACGGTTATCCAGTTACATACACGATATCGGGTATTAATGGCGAACAAAAAACATTGCTAGGTAGGTTCTCCCAAAAATTCCAACAGATTAATTATAGTTGCTTACATAACTGTAATATGACAATTATATAACCTAATACATATAACCTAATAACTGCATAGTTTTTTTTCTTTCCCACTATATTTGTCAATATACTATTTTCAAGTAGTTGCACGATATTTATAATTCTAATACTTAAATTTGGTACCATAATCACTACTATTTAGAAGTCTTCATGTGTTATGTTATATATCATATTATTCATATGTGTGCATGAGTAGCATGATATGATTTCTAAGAGTAGAAAAAGAACAATGCGTTGGAAAAAAAAGGATACTTGAGGTGAAAGCAAGGCAACTGGCAAATGGTGTTGACAGAGAATTAGATAAAAGCACTTTGTGTACTGGAAGTGTGTTAGATAAAAGCACTTTGTGTACTGGGAAGTGTGGTGTATAAGGGGGAGGGGGTGGTTATTACTTGTAAAAATTTCATCACTCACAACATCCAATCAAGTTACCCCCAACCAACAATTACACTCACAACATAAAAACTATCACGCGTTAAAAAAATCACGGGCTATGCATCATCACGCGTTATAGATGATGGTGGCGGTGGTCTTGTTCAGTTCTCCACGCGTTGTAAATGTTTATCACGGGAATAATTCTTCCCACCCTGCCTCCCCTAATGAAGCGAAGTATAAATTTTATCGGTTATTATTGAATTTTTTAACCAGGGGTGTTTTTGTGATTTTCAATTTAAATATTTTAAATTGCCATTTTGATCCATTTTTTAAATATTGAAAAAATAAAAGGAAAATATATAATTTACTCCTTATAATAAAAACCCAACATTTCATCCAGATCTCCCAACATCTTTTCAGGCTCATCTTCATAAAATCTTCATCTTCATCATCAAATCTCCCCACTACCACCACCATCACTACCGCCCCTTCTTCACCTCACAACCACCACCCCGCCGCCCCTTCCTCACCCCAACTCCATTGTACAGTCAGATGGACATTAATTTGAGTTCATTGATCCATCCAAAACCATTCCTTGGCATCTGCATTCTTCACTGCAAAGGGTGGTCCCCACTGACGACATGTTTTCGCCTTGGGGAAGTGGTGGTCCCCACCGGCGACACTCATCTGTGAATGATATTTGTTTACGAGGTGCTCGTGAAGACCCTAGTGGGTGGAAACCTTGTTTGTACCATGCAAGAGGGTTTTGTAAAAGCTGAGCTAGCTGCCGCTTCACCCATGGTGATGTTAGAATATATAAACTAAACTATATATATTATGTTATTATTTTAGTATTTAGGTTAGGATTAAGAATTAGATATTATTAAACGGTTGGCAAAAGGGTGTGTCGGTTGACAAACCGTCATCTCTACCCTATAAATACAATGTATTCTCCAACATTTGTAGTTACCAAGATATTCATAATATCCATTCAGTTATTCTGTTTTCTGTACGTACACAAACACACACAGAAATATGTGTGCAATTCAATCTGCATGAATACGTTCTCTGTACAAACACACAGAAGCACACACAGGAATATGACGATGATGATGATGCTTACGATGATAGAAGTATCACCGACTTCCGATGTTTCGGATTTCCAACATAGTGGTATCAGAGCCATGGTGGGAAATCGATGAAGATCGATCGATATTATGCGATTCCGGGCACATCCGGATGAAGAAGGAAAACAGGGGATATGAAGACGGACAAGGATCCAATCCCGATCGCACGACTCCGCGATCACGCGAGTTTACAGAATGGAAGCAAGAGATTCTAATGAAATTAGAAATCGAGATCGAGTTACTGGAACGAGAGACGTAAGAAAGATGAGAAGAAACGACGGAAATAGAAATGGGAGATTTCAATTCTCATGGTGATGTAAACAAGGAAGATCACCGAAATAAAGATATGAAAGAAAAGGAGATGTTCGATGATCAGAACAGAGAAATGGAACGAGAACGGGAATGGTTGGAGATCGGAGAATTACGATCAGAATTAAGCGATCCCGGGGACAACCGGATGAAGAACAAAAACCGAGATATCGAGAGAGGGACGAATGATGAAGATATGAAAGGAATGGACATAGAGAATCATCAAAATAGAGGAACATCAGACGTTAAAATGAAGAAGAGAAGGATGTAGAAAAGGCGGGAACAAAAAGGAAAGAAAGGATATCCAGATTTAGCGACGACAGTTAGTGACAAGAGAAGAAAGATAGCGACAGAAGAAGAATTTTTATTATTACTGTCTGATACCACATGTTCGGAAAGAAGTTTTAGCAATCCAGATCACACAAATTTCTGGAAAACGCACAAGGGAAAACAATACAGACAAAGATGCTGTTGCTATCGACATCCGGGACGTACGATTCATCATGGATACATCAAAGAAAAGAGTGAAGATCTGTGCATGATTACTCAAGAATATGAAGACAACTTCAAATTTGCAGTTAAACGTTTTATTAAACGAAGGAGGTTTCAATATTCCCAGGATTAACCAAGTTTAGTTTAGGGGCAGGTGTTAGAATATATAAACTAAACTATATATATTATGTTATTATTTTAGTATTTAGGTTAGGATTAAGAATTAGATATTATTAAACGGTTGGCAAAAGGGTGTGTCGGTTGACAAACCGTCATCTCTACCCTATAAATACAATGTATTCTCCAACATTTGTAGTTACCAAGATATTCATAATATCCATTCAGTTATTCTGTTTTCTGTACGTACACAAACACACACAGAAATATCTGTGCAATTCAATCTGCATGAATACGTTCTCTGTACAAACACACAGAAGCACACACAGGAATATGACGATGATGATGCTTACGATGATAGAAGTATCACCGACTTCCGATGTTTCGGATTTCCAACAGGTGAAGCTGATTTGTCTACTGTGACGGTTGGTTCTTTGAGTAAGCTCGACGTGATGGAACAGTGTCATGAGCTTCTCCGATCTAAATCGGCTCAACAGCAGCGGTTACTTATGGTCGCGGCCGGTGGTTCTCCCAATTTCCCATTTCCAAATAGTCCAAAATCGATGAAGTATCTTCTTCAGCAACAATCCGATAGTCCGAGGTAAGACAATTATCTAAACCATGTTAGTTCCATAGATTATAACTTCATTTTATGGTTGTTTGTAGGATGGTAGTTGCATTGAAGATGGGCGAAGATATGAAGAAATTCAGCCGATCAAGTGAGATGTAAAGTGATGAAAAAGTGGAGGGTAGGGGTGGGTCCCACTTAGGGCTGTAAATGAACTAAACGTTCAGCGAACAGTTCGCAAACCGTTCGGCGGGAAGTTAGTTTGACTAGCAACGAACGAACACAAACACAAAATTTCGTTCGGTTAGCTTAGCGAACGAACACGAACAAAGGCCTCGTTTATTCGACTGCGTTCATGAACGTTCGCCAATACGGTCGATTAGGTTCGTGTTCATTTAATTATATTAAAAAAATAATAAACAATAAACAATTTATCTAAACATATTGAAACTTGAAACCCTATTTTTTTCTAAGTTAGCTAAAATTTGGACATTCAAGACATTTTTTGAGATAATTATGTTTAAATTAGTTAAAATTTGAATAATTATGTCTAAGTTAGTTAAATTTGATTTATCGTTTGGTGATTGTAGTAGACTTCTTGTGTTTTAATTTATCATGTGATAGTTATATTTAACTACTTATGTCGAATGTTTAAGATTAACAATGTTTCTATTTTTTGTTTTCAAGTTAAATATTCGTTTACATTCGTTTTAATTCGTTTGTGTTCGAGACCAGTGTTCATGAGCTATTCGTGAACAATTGAATTTCCTTAACGAATGAACAAGAACAGAAACTTATGTTCGGTATACGTTCGTGAACAGTTCGCGAACATGTTAATTTCTTTAACGAACGAATACAAACATGGCCTTGTTCGTGTTCGTTCGATTTGATTACAACCCTAGTCCCACTAATTAGATATTTTTCTTTTATTTTTTCAATATAAAAAAAGAATGGATCAAAATGGCAATTTGAAAGATTAAAATTGAAAATCTCAAAAATACCCCTGGTTAAAAATGGGGTTTTTGGACGGAGTTAGGCAATGTGATCAAAATGGAAACAAAAGGGAAAAGTCAGGGACCCAAGGGAGAAAAAAAAAACTATTTGGACTAAAATGACAATTTTGGACAAACCTCAGGGACTAAAAGGACAAATTACTCTAAAAAAATCAATTAATTTAATTTGGCTAAACCAGAACCGTAGAATAAAATGTACTTCATTTAATTTGTTCAATGGCTAATTTTCAACTAGTGTTGTTGGTTCGATGAATTATGGTATCATGACTTATTACAGTAACCGAAAGAAAAAAACAAATTTGTTATACGCCAAAATGACATCGACATGTATATTACATCAATTAAACAATAAAAACGAATATCGGTTCCGATAACACCAATACAGGTACCGACGTTGTTTATTCGTTATCTGTTTGTTTGGTTACCAACACGGTACATGTGATTGGTATAATTTAAGTGATTGGTGTAATTTACGACATAAAAAATACATTATTCGAAACAAAACTTGGTTGTGTAAGTGTTAATTTATTTGTTACTATCTAAGCACGTCAAGTTTTTGGCGCCGTTGCCGAGGACACTTTTCTGTTGTGTATCTATCTTATTAGTAGTAGTTTAACTATTAGTTAGGTTTAGGTTAGTTTATTTCTTGTTTTCTACTTTCTTTCGTGTGCCTTAGTACTCCTTAGTGCGCTAGAAATCACTTAGGAATGGTGGTAGAATGAACTACTTCGAATTATGTACGCCCCTCTGTAGATGCAATTAGAAACAACATCACGCGACCGACAGTTGGAGCGAACAACTTCATGACTCCTACTCAAATCATCACTATGATTCAGCGCTCGTGCTAGTACCATGGACTTGTAGACGAGGATCCGAATGACCATATAAACAAGTTTCTTGAACTTTGTGAAACCTTTAAACTTGAAGATGTTTCAGATGATGCAGGGAGACTCCGTATTTTCCCATTCTCATTGGTTGCTAAAGCCTGCTCATGGCTTAATTCTTTAGCCCCTGGTTCTGTCACTACTTGGGTAGAATGGCAGAAAAATTTCTAAATAATTTATTTTCTCCTTCTAAAACTTATCGCTTGCGTAGCAAGATATATGTATTTGAGCAAGAAGAGGATGAAAATTTTAGAGACGCCTAGAATAGATTCAAGAGTTTTAAAGGAATTGCCCTCATCATGGTATGGAGCCATGGATGGTTATGAATACATTTTACAACGGTCTTTGTACTCCATCTAAGAAAAACCTAGATACAGTAGTAGGAGGTGTCTACTCTTATCTAACTCCTACCACTGCTCGTTTTCTCATTGAAAAGATCTAAGAGAATGACTACCCATCCAGGAGAGATTCCAGATCTTCAAGAAAGGCTGATGTTTGCAGTGCAGATCAAAATTCTAAGCTAGCAGCCCAAGTTGAAGCACTAACTGTCCAGATTGAGAAGTTTGTGACTAAACAAGAGATGTGTAGTATGTGTGGAGGATCTCATTCAACAAAGAACTGTCTGATTGCTACATAGGATGAGGAAGTTGACTTTGTAGGTGACCCATTCAGATACCTATTTAATTATGAAAAAAACGGAAGCCTAGGGTTAGTTGGAGAGACAATAGAAGTTCATTTCCAGCAGGCTATTCCTAAAATAACAGATTCTATCCCAGGGAACGACAACCAAGACTACAAGAGATGCTTATGGAGTACATGCAATAGAACGGGGAGAGGATGAACAAGCGAGATCAGGATCTGGATAGAACTACAATTCAAAATATAGAGAAGGTCCTGACTTAGTTAGCATCGAGAGATTCGGAGAGGGAGAAGGCTCAAGTTAAATCTATTACCCTTCAAAGTGGTAATGTCACTAGGGACATCCCTCCTACTGAAAAACCTATTCAAGAAAGTGATAATCTATACATACCAAGCTCCACTAATACAGAAGGCCTTACAATTCGGCAGCTAAGTGAGCTAAGAAAGAAAGTAAAGGTGTAGGAGTCAAAACCTAGCCTTCCACTTCCAAAGTGCCAATTGATAGACAAATTCAAACAACAATATGGTAAGTTCCTTGCGATGTTCACAAAGTTGCACATCAATCTTCCTTTCATGGAAGCATTGACTCAAATGCCTAAATACGTCAAATTCTTAAAGGACTTACTGTATAATAAGCGAAGATTAGATGATCTATCTGTCGTGACCTTAAACAAAGAATGTTCACAGTCCTGCAGAATAAGTTACCTCCTAAGGTAGTAGATCCAGGAAGTTTAACTATCCCATGTTTAATCAGGGATCTTTTAGTCAACAATGCTTTAGCTAGCCTAGGGGAACCCATTCCCACTCAGATGAGTATTCAGTTAGCTGTCCGTTCAATTAAATATCCACGAGGGATTGTTGAAAATATGCTAGTAAAAGTCGACAAGTTTGGTTTCCCTGTCTAAGATGATGGAATCTGTTGATATCAGTGTTTTGAACGGTTTAGAATCATATACTTCTACTCTTTCTTGGATTTTCAGACGAAATCATGGATAAAATGGACTGAATTTTGGATATTATGTGTAAAACATCATTTTGAACAATCGTACAATGTTACAGACCATAAATCGAACTAAAATTGATCCAAAAAATGTCAAAAACTTGAAATTTTGATAAACTAAGTCTTCAAACGAGGTGAAACTGTCCAAATCGTATGAAAATGATGCTCAAATCGTGTGAAATTGATCAGATCGTTTGAGTTTTAGTCAAACCGTATGAAAATCATGACCAGATCGCACGAGATGAGATCAAATCATGTGAACTTATATCAGGTCGTTTGAAAATTTCAAACATTGTGACCAACTCGCACGACTTGAGTGATCAGGTTGCACGAGTTGAAATTTTTTTAACTGGTATTCGTCACTTCGCACGGATTGGATAGTCCAGGTCGTTTGAAACAGTTCAGGTCATTTGAAATAATTCAGGTCGTTTGAGATCCAGGTCGTCTGAAAGTCCAGATCGTTTGAAAGTCCAGGTCACTTGAAATTGAAAATTTTCAAAACTTAGAAATTTTTCGAAACATTTTTCAAAGTGTAAAAATGGACAATCAAGAGTTTTATAATGCGTTTTTCGGAGGAGGTATGAGTCCTCAAACTCCAGCAAGTATAGCCCATAATGTGAATATGGAGAACGAGCTAGGAAACATGCAAAAACCACCGAAACTGCTCAACATTGAAGATTATTCGGGGTGGTAGGATAGATTTTGCTCGTGGGTTCAGGCGAATCACCTCGAATGCTGGCTGAAAGTTGAAACGAAATATGTAGTTCCTACGAATGATGCTGGTCTTCCGAAAACACTTAACACGTTAACTCCAGCTGAATAAGACAACTTTAAAGCCGAGAAGAAGATGGTCAGTATATTGCAACAGGCAATTAAGGAAGACATTTTGGTACTGTTACAGCATCAGGGTGACGCGCAATCTATTTGGAACTCTCTTAAAATCAAATTTCTTTGGAGTGTTGCAATGATTAAAAGCAAAAAGGCGCTATTGAAAAAAGAATTCGACATATTTACTGCTATTAGTGGACAATCAACGAAAGAATTGATTGAGAGGTACTGTCACTTGGTAGTGGAAATGAAACGTTTGAATATAGACAAATCAGACGAAGAGTGGGTTGATAAGTTGGCTGACGCACTACCACAAGAAGAGTGGGGTACATTCTTAATGGTTTTGAAGAACAATTTGGAATACGTGGGTTTCAATTTGAGTACGTTTATCAAGTGAATTGAAGCTCAAGAGCTTGAACTTCGGAAGATGAGGAAAATGAAATCTGCTAACATACAGCAAGATGTTCAGCTTTATTACAAAGGAAACTCATCTACCACATCTGATCCGAGTCCAAAGATTCAAACGACATTCAGTGCAGATTCTTCATCGGGAGTACCTCAAAGCATGCCTAACAACAACCTTTCACCGTTTCCAAATTACGAACCGAATCCTAAGGTTCAGAATTTTCAAGAACAGGTTTCTTCTCAAAGTTCTTCAGGTTCGAACAATCAGAGTTATAGTCATGGGATTCAGTGCAATATTGCTGTTAATATAAAAAAACGGTCAAGACTTTACCGAGACAGCCGCAAAGCATCATATAGCACTTCTAGCTTCTGTACTTGAGTCTTACGAGAGTCTAGTAGCCGGACGAATTGGTAACCCAGACATGACTAAAGAAGATTACGATCAAATTGATCCCGAGGAACTAGAACTCATCGACATAAAATGGGGTATGGCGAGCATTGTGAGAAGAGCTCAGAGGTTCATGGAAATTACCGGAAGAAGTAGTCTCGCAGGTCCTGATCCTAAACTTGGATTCGACAAATCGAAGGTGACTTGTTTCAAGTGTAAAGAGAAGGGGCATTTCAAACGCGAATGTCCGAACAGAGAAGTTAATAACCACCAGAATCCATTCGCCAACGATTATTACCGACAGGCCATCTATCATAAAAACAGTCAACAACCATTCAATCCACGACCTCAAATCGAGAACAGTCAATCCAAACAAACAGAAAAAGCTCTTTTAGTGAATCAAGTTGACGAAAAGATTCCAGAAGGTTTCAGTTGGGATAAGTACGTTCCAGGAAGTAGTCTTGCAAAGATGGCTGAAATTATTGAAGAGCCGGAACCGGAAATCGAGGAATGTGTTCTTGAAGTTGAAGAAGTCAGTGAAGTGGTGAATGAAGAAAGTTTTGCAGATCTAGAAGAGGAGGCAGCAGCGGTCTACTATTATCAGTCTGAACAGGAGGTTATTACTAATGCATTTAAACCTATAATGCCAGCTAATGTGTTTAATTCTTTTGCAGGTTTCTTTAGTGAACCGACTACGGGTTTTTGCCCACAGTACGAAGTTGAACAAACTACGGTTCAAGAGATCATTGATGTCTCAAAGGAAATGAATGAAGAGACTTTGAAAGAAATAGCAGACAAAGCTCTTATGGTCAAGCTGCAAGAGGTAGAACAAACTAAAACACCTTCTGATAACAATGAGACCAAAGATGCAACTCAAGAGTCAGTGTCTGTTGAAAAGGAGTCAATTATCGAGACTTGTGATACGTATGAGTCAGGAGAGAAGTCCGAGTCCGATGACAAATCAGAAAATGTGAAGTCCGAATCTGAAGAGAAATCTGAGTCTGCGTCCGGAGAGTTTGGTAAATAGGAAAGTAAAAATGATAAACAAGAAAATGTTTTTGAAAAGGTTGATCCAATTCTTGAAAAGCCATACGAAAACTGTTTAAAACCATGCATGGATTGTCTTGAAAAAGACAAACAGTTTCAAGAGTTGAAAAAGTTTAACGACTAATTAAAATTTGATTTTAGTGATGTTAAAGAAGCTTATGACACTCTGTCACGATCAATTAAAATGATTCACACTGAGAGTAAAGAAAATGATAAAATTGCAAATTTGCTCAAAGCTACGGTCATGGATAAGCAAATGTCGATTAACATCCATCTGGACACAATCGCATCTCTAAAGAAGGAACTTGAACTGATGCGCATTGAGACAGAAAGAGTCGACAAAAAGTTGATCAGTTATCTTTCATCTTCATATGTGATTGATCAGATTGTTCCTCAACAAGCTGAAGTTAAACCAGCTTTCAAAAATGTTCCACCCCCAATGTGGAATCATTATTCTCAGAAATATCCAGACGAGGTGGAAGGGGCATTGAATCTCAAACTGAGAACAGAAGAGAATGAGTTACTGGAAAACATAGATGTTACATTCTCTCCGTCTGACACCGACAACGAGTAACAACTGGTTAAAACAGTTGTAGACCAAGTGTTGGATGAAGAGAGTGATAACACTGATTTCGAAACGGTTAAAACTCATTTTGAGAATTCCAGTTCAGATTCTGAAGATGACGGAAACTTTCTTGATAAGTTTTTCCCAAAGTCAGATAAAGTTTTGGATGACGATTCGATCATTGTGGTTTACACGATGACCGGAACTGACAAACTGTATACTGGTTTTGAGTACCCGATTCAGAATGCGAACCTGGAAAAGGTTGAAAAAGTTTTTAAACTCATGGAAATTGATATCTCAGAAGTTAACAACAATTCATTTCTATCAAAACTGAAAAAATCTTTTGTTAAACAACCGACAAACAACCCGGGAAAGAAAAATGAATGGGTGGGTAACAATGGTAATAACAAGAGACATGGTAATAATTACAAAAAGAAAGGTGTTGGCTTTGAGATGAAAATGGCTAAGAAAGCCGTTAAGCCAAAAGAAAAATGGAGTGAAGTGTTTGTGGCTGGTAATAACACAGAATTCGAAAAGGATTATATCTTTAGTAAGCAAACAGTTTACGATTTTATTGCGGCCAAAAAGATAAGAGACGAGACCAACAGATCCACTTTTGTTGAATATGACAAAAGAATCTGTTATCGATGCAATGAAATCGGTCACATGGCCAAACAATGTGTCAAAAAGATAATAAAACCAGTTTTCCATAAACCAAAACCAAAAATTTCAAAGGATGATAAGGGAAAATCACCTATGGTATCCCCCATGCGTATTCTTAAACGCGGTGAATCATTGAAGTCAGAGGATAAACCAAAATCAACTTTTGAAATTGGTGAATCTTCAAAATCACAAAAGACTTCAAAGGTTTATTCTAAAACAAAGACTTTCCAAAGTCAATCATGGGTGGAGAAACCTAAACATTCTTTTGAGGAAAAGAAAATGGAAGAAGTTTTAAAATCTGAACCGAAAATCTTTGCAACCACTAATGAGAAAATTGAGTTTGAGTTAGACAAGTTGATTGAAGAATTCCCACCTATCAAGGAAGGAGCTCTAAAATCAAAAACATAATCTGATGTTCCAAATGTTGTTTTTAACATGCCAAAAGTTGACATAGTAGCTCATGATATTGTCTTTGGTAGTATACCAAATGTTGAAAAATCTTGGGTATCATTGTTTAAGTAAATGTCTTTTGATGTGTGTAGGGGCTTCCAAGGTCTATCATTTCTAAATGGATAATGGATAGCGGCACCTCACGGCACATGACAGGGATGTTAGCACTGCTATACAACGTCAAATCAATCAATGGAGGTTATGTCGGGTTTGCTAGAACTCAAGGTGGAAGAATTGTTGGAGAAGGAATACTTACTAACAGGGTCGTAACATTCGATAAAGTGAACTACATTGCTGAGTTAGAAAATAATCTGTTGAGCATTTCTCAGATTTGTGACAAGTCATTCACTGTTCATTTTACAAAAGATGAATGTCTGATTCTCAAACCGGGATTTAAAATACCTGAAGAAATGGTGTTGATGCGCGCTCCTCGTGAACACGATATCTATATACTAGACATGAGCGTTGCAACAACGACAGATAAAAAGGCACAATGCTTTGTGAGTAAGACGATGGCGACTGAAAAAGAATCCATCATGTGGCATCGTAAAATGGGTCATATTCACTTGCGAAAGATGAACTTTTTAGTTCATAATGATCTTGTAGACGGTGTTAATTTGAAAAGCTTCCATCTTAACGATGACTGTATTGAATGTAAGAAAGGGAAGCAGACGAAGAAATCGCACCCGAAAAAGCTCTTGAACTCCGTCAGATTACCGCTCGAAAGACTTCATATGGATCTTTTCGGACCGGTAAATGTGAAAAGAATAAGTGGAGATCTATATTGTTTAGTTGTCACTGACGACTTTACAAGATTTTCCTGGGTGATGTTTCTAGAGAGAAAAGATGAAACGTTTGATTCTTTGATGAGGCTATTAAAAAAGATGGAGAATGTTTACAAACTGCGGATTAGACGTATTCGAAGCGGCAATGGCACGGAATTCAAGAACAACCGTATGCTCGAATTCTGCAACGATAAGGGCATTCTTCATGAGTTCAGCGCACCGTATACTCCTCAACAAAACGGTGTCGCAGAAAGAAAAAATCGTACGTTGATCGAAACGGCTCGTACCATGTTAGCAGATTCAAAATTACCGGTATATTTTTGGAGTGAAGCGGTCGCCACGGCATGTTACACGCTCAATCGGGTTCTTACGGTGAAGAAGTACAAGAAAACTTGTTTTGAATTGCTTCATCTTTACAAACCGAATCTGAAATTTTTAGAACCATTCGGATCACCATGCACATTCATTGATCCAGACGGTAAATTTGGTTCGAAAGCTAATGAAGGTTTTTTTGTAGGATACGCTAGTCCGTTGAAGAGAGTTTTTGTTCCGAGTTTGGGGAAAATCATACAAGTTCAACACGTTGACTGTCAATGGTTTACTGCTCCAAATCAACTTCCCGGAAACAGGTTGCTATTTGATTACGACAATCTCTGGGAGTCATTCCATTTACTGACAGAGCCAAATGAGGAGGAACTGGCATTCTTATACCAACAACAACAGTCTCTTTCACAAGAACAAGTGCCGAGACCGTTGGTGGTTTCCTCGCCCACCGTGGGTTCAAATGATCATAAGGCTGGTCCTAGTGGAACTGAACATGTACCCCCAGAAGAAACAGCTCCAATATTTGACCAATCTGACGACTCAGAATCGGAAACCGATCCGATTTATGACGAGGAACCAAATATTGCCACTTCAAATGCTTTTGATCACACGAATGATCAGAATATAACAAATTTGCAATCGGAAGTGAGCGTACCGGATACAGTCATGCCAAGAACGTTATCTTACCATCCGTCAGAACAAATCATTGGTGACCTTCAAAGCGGCGTGAAAACCCGCGAACAAATACACAAAGGGCTTACATGTTTTTACTCATCTGTAGCACCTTTACAAGTAGACTTCTCATTAAAATGTTTTATCTCGCAGGTAGAGCCGAAAACGTATAAAGAAGCATTAACCGAAGAGAGTTGGGTAAATGCAATGCAAGAGGAGTTACAACAGTTTGAAAAGCTTGGAGTGTGGAGGTTGGTTGATCTCCCGGAAGATCAGAAGTTGATCAAGACCAAGTGGGTCTTCAAATGTAAAAGAGATGATAGAGGGGTTATCGTAAGGAAAAAAGCACGGTTGGTAGTACAAGGATTTAGTCAGCAAGAAGGGATTGACTTTACTGAAGTATATGCTCCTGTTGCTCAACTTGAGGCAATCAGAATCTTCTTGGCGTTCGCGTCATGGAAGGGATTCAAGGTCTACCAACTGGATGTCAAATCTACATTCCTCTACGGCAAGATTAAAGAAGAGGTGTATGTTGGTCAACCACTGGGTTTTACCGATCCTGTACACAAGGACAAGGTGTATCTACTCGACAAGGAGTTATACGGATTACACCAGGCCCCGAGAGCTTGGTATGAGACGCTTTCCCAGCATCTGCTGACCAACGGGTTCACCAGAGGGACTGTCGATAGTACCCTGTTCACTAAAGAGGTTGCAAGACATTTCCTGATCGTGCAAATATATGTTGATGATATAATTTTCTGATCAACGAACGATGAGTTGTGTAAAGAGTTTGAGAAGGTCATGAAGAAGAAGTTTGAAATGAGTTCAATGGGGGAGATGAAGTTCTTTCTCGGGCTTCAAGTTGAGCAACTGCCCGATGGAATCTTCATAGACCAAACCAAGTATGTGAATGATGTGTTGGATAAATTCAATATGTCCGAATCATCTCCCATATCAACCCCCTGGCTTTGAATCATGGCATATGTCCTGATGAAAGTGGTGAGAAAGTGGATGAAACACATTATCGGTCAATCATAGGATCGCTAATGTATCTGACAGCATCACGAGCGGACATCATGTATCCAACCTGCCTCTGCGCCCGGTATCAGTCAAGTCCCAGAGCATCACACATGACGATAGTGAAGAGGATCTTACGGTATCTCAAAGGTTGCCCAAGCACCGGCTTGTGGTATCCCCGATCCGGTGACTTCTCTCTAACTGGATATTCTGACTCAGACTTCGGGTGCTGTAAGTTGAACGCTAAGTCCACAACTGTTGGGTGCCAATTCTTCAGAACTCGGCTAATAACTTGGCAGTGTAAGAAACAGACCACAGTCGCTCTCTCGACTTGTGAGGCTGAATACGTTTCAGCTTCCAGTTGTTGTTCCCAGATTCTCTGGATTCAACAGCAAATGAGGGACTATGGCCTGCAATTCTTAGACACACCAATTTTTGTGGACAACGAGGCAGCCATTAATATCACTAAAAATCTAGTTCAACACTAAAAAACAAAACATATTGAGATTCGACATCATTTTATTTGTGATTGCCACGAGAAAAAATTGATTCGAATTGATTATATTCACACCGATGATCAGAGAGCTGATTTTTACACTAAACCCTTTGATAAAACAAGATTTAATTATCTTTTGAAATTGAACGGGTTAAAGAATTTGTTTTCTGGGAGGGTAGTAGAGTGTGTGGCCGAGGCGGACGGCGATCAAAAGTGATCTACGTCTAGTTGTCATGTTTTCTGTACAGTTTCTTTACTGCTTTTGATAAAACCAAAAACACAAAAATATGTTTTTGATTTTAGGGGGAGAAAGTTTATAGAAAATACAAAAACATGATAAAATTTCAAAAATACAAAAACGTTGAAAAAATAAAAAATGAGTTTTGTTGTAAAAAGAGGAAATGATAGTACATCAGTGGATTATCACAACATGCTAAAGAAATGGAAAGTCAAAATGTTTTTAAACGAGTCTCACTAATAATGTGCCAGTAGACTTCACACGATTAGTAGATTGAGTTCGAGATATAAACATAACGAATAACTGCTTATCTTCGTGGGGAACATCTCTCGGATATATGGTAACCCCCGAAATCTTGTTTGAAGGGCTTTCTATTTCTGACATACTAGGTCTTTATACGTGATGATATCTGGGGTATTATACCAGGACTTCTGATTTTGTGGGAGCAATAGCCTAGTCCTCGTATAATACTCTACACTACTTTATTCTTAAAGCTCACCCTCAGCATAAAAAATGATGAAACATTGAAAAATGCTAATCATGTGCTGTTGAAAAGAAGATCCCCAAGGGGGACCACCTAAAGTCGAGCCATCATCTCTCTGATTGAACAGAAGTTCTAGCCTGAGCTCTCATGGCCTCGCATTTATCTCTTACAGATATCATTAGTGTGCACTCACATGTAAGACTGAATATAGAAGTCTGGATACGGGAGTATATTCTGAGGTGGGACACGCGAATAAGTTAGTTTCTTAAAACACTAATTCGTATCTTGAATCAATTGAAACTTGTGTAGAAGTTTAAGTGGACAACAATACTGACAATCAGAAGTGAATTTGTTTAAGACTTAAAGTTAAATCAAGATCAACAGTGTTAGTGATAAGTCTCAAAAACTGATATGATCCTCTTACACAATCTCACAAAAAAAGTTGTCTGTAAATATGTTTGTACAGTTTCCATTTTCTTCAAATCCAAAAGATTTTATGTTTGTTTAGCTAAAATGTTGAAATATTCAAAAAGATTTGTCATTTCATCTTATTTTCGACAACAGACGTTGGGGATCTGATGATCAAAGTCCAACAGTGCTATACAAGTTGGATCATTTGGGTTGGATAAGAAAAGTTTGAGAAAAGTGTTGGTAATTGCTTAAAATGTTTAAAAGTTCATTAATTTGAACTTAAAATGTTTCAAAATTGTCAGCGAGATCAAGATTTTGGTCAGCCAAGGTCATTAACTTGGACTTGGCAGGCTAAACAGTTGACCAGGGTCATTAAATTGGACTTGGTTAACTGAGTGTGTTGGTAAAAAGTTAAAAATTTAAAAAATTCAAAAATAATGAAAATCAGTTGGTTCACACGAGGTGACCAACTCGCACGAACTGGCCAGATAGTTTTAACTTGGCCAGATCATTCCAAAAGTGCCAACTCGTGCGAGCTGGCCACACCGCCTCAACATTCAACTCGTGCGACCTGCATCATCTATATAAAGGATAGACCAGATCGCATGAACAGTTTTTCAGTTTCCACATCGCACCACACACATCTTCTTCAAGCGACTGGAGCGATTTGAGCGATTTCAGTGTTTTCATGCCTTTAATCCTGTGAACTAGTGTTCGGATTCCTTGTATAAGTTGGTTTGCACAACTTATATCATGGGAAAGGTATAGATTGATGGTTGAATTGAACAAAATCATATGAAATTGTATGAACACGAATGAACAACTTGTTTGAACTTAGATCTAGACTGATATAGTGGTTTAAATTGAACAAAAATTATATCAACAGGCTCGGATTTGATTGTAGAACAGATCTAGGTTATCAATTTCATGTTAAAAACAATTTTTTTTTTAAAACCTGCAATTCACTGTTCATATTCATGTGTTTCAAACGAGGTGACAATGTGGATGATTTCTTGAGTCAGATCGTACGAGATGGCCACACCGTTTGAATATTCCACACCGTTTGAAATTGTTCAAATCGTTTGGATTTCACACCGTTTGAGATTGGCCAATTCGTTTGAGTTCCACACCGTTTTAAAATGTCCAACTTGTTTGAATCCAGATCATTTGAATTGGTCAGATCGTTTGACCACCAGTCCGTTTGAATGGTCACATTGCTTTAACACCAGATCGTTTGAAAAGTTTAAATCTATTTTGGCATGAGGTCGCATGAACTGGCCACATCGCATGAGCCAGATCGTGTGAATGATAGTTTGTCTTGAAACTTGTACAAAATGTCTAACTTCTTTGTTTATGTTTGTTTTTCAGGCATCGAATGTGTTGTTTGATCCATCACACAATATTTGCTGTGTTTACGATGAAACTTTACCAAAGATGAGTGTGTTTAAGGAGATTTTGCCATTCATGAGACGTTTACCAATTTAGAAAGCTTTAACGGATCAACACAAAGTATTCAAATCTCATGTTCATCATTTTTGGAAGAATGCTAGTTACGATGAAGTGAATGATGTTATTAATTCAAGTGTGAGTATAAATGATGAAGATAAAGAAATCGTAATCACAGAACAGCTTGTACGAGAAGTATTAGAGTTTCCAGATGATGATAATTCGCCAACAGGGTTTTCGGAAAGGATGGTCAAAGGTTGTATGCTTAGAATGGGTTATAACGGTCCGTTGAATAAAGCAAATTATTTGAAAGCCTGTTTTATGAAGCCGTACAAATTCTTTATTCACTATGTGATTCATGCGTTAAGTCACAGGAAAGGTGGATATGATGTTATGAAAGATTATCAAATGTGTATGGTGACGGCGTTGGTGCTAAACAAGAAATACAACTTTTCTAGAATTGTCTTTCATTACATGAAAGATAATATTACTTCTGGTAGTCGAAGTTGGGTGTATCCAAGGTTTGTGCAGATGATGTTGGATCATGCGTATCCAAATCTGGAAAAAGATGAACAAAATGATCTGATGATGTTGCATCACATGGATAATGAAACGTTAATCCGATTATCCAAGTGTACAAAGCATTGGCCTGAACCGAAGAAGACAGAGTTTTTCGGATTCATCAAAAGTGAAAAGTAAGAAGATCCAGATCCTGTAAGTCATTTAAAGTGGAGGAATGATGTTGAAATGAAAGAAAAAAGTGCAATTGATGAATTAAAGAAGTTAGAAGATTTTTGTGAAACTCGAAATGATTGGTATACAAAAGAAAAAAAGAAAAAAGGTGGAAAGAGAACTCCTACACCAAAAGTCCAAGCTGAAGAAGGATCATCTTCTCAACCACAGAAGAAACGTAAAAAGAAAGCTGTTGAAACATTGTAGTTTGATGAACCAGAAGTTGATGAAACAGAAGCAAATGTTGAAAAAGATCAAGAACAGTTATCTCCTGAAACTGAGCAGTTGTTGAAAGATATTGATGATACTTTAGAAGCTGGGAAATCAGCTAGTAAGATGGTAGTTGATGATGAAGAGGAGAGTTCATCTAGTGCAGAAAGTGATATTGATGCTCAAGTTGAACGTTGGATCAAAGAAAACTACGATCCAAAAGATAGAGAGAAACAAAAGAAGAGAAAGAGGAGTTCGGATGATGATGATGAAACATATGTTCCACCAGAGAATGTTCAGGTTGTAACACCACCATCTTCAGGAGGAAGAAAGAAATCAACATCAAGAAAACGTGTCATAACTCCAGCAGCGCGAAAGTTAAAATTCAAGCTGAAACTAAATCTACCACCAGAACCACAAACTAAACCACCATCACCACCACAAAATCAACCAATATCACCACCACCACAACAACTATTGCCTGATCCTTTACAATCACCATCACCACATCATATTTCATTACCTATCCATGAACAACCACCAATAACTTCACCACCCGTCCATCAAACACCATCAACCACACAACCACCAGTTCATACTACTCCTGGATCGTCTGGATTTGAAAATTTTCCACATATACCAGAGAGTACAGTTCTTGAACAACTTGATGATTTTAGCTTTGTGAATGATGATCTTGTGAAAAAGTTGCAAAAGAAGGTGGAGGAGGTGTCAAGTGAGAAAAAAGAAGTTAGAGGAATGTGTCAAGTCTGTTGAATCTGAGAATTCATCTTTACTGAAGAAGATTGAAGCTGATCAAGTCGACATAGACATTCTGAAAGTTCGAATAGCTAACTTGGAAGAAGAAAAGGCTCGAAGGGATGAGCAGAATGAGTACTTCAAGTTGAAAAATAAAGAATTAGAAGCCAAGAATGCTAGAAAGGAACATGAAGAGTATATGTTAAAGAAAGTGTTGGAAGATTTGAAGAAATAGAACTTGCAAAAGTAAGAGCGAGACGTGAAGCTGAGATAGAAGCTGGAATGAAAGATAAGGGTAAAAGTGTTCCAGTTGAAGATGTTGTTCATGTGACTGAGAGACAAATTGTTCAAGCGACAAAAGTTCCAGAATCATCTATTCCAGATCCTTGTCCATTAACCTCAGTTTCTGGTATGATTAAGATCGAAGATGATGAAGAAGATGAAGATGATAATCTGAAAGATGATGTAGATGAAGTATATTCTGTTCATAGTGATGATGATGATGATGGAAATGATGATGCTGATCAAGGTAATTTTGGTATAAAAGTAACTGAGGCGTCACAAGAAGAAAATATTGATGAGTATCTTCAAGACAATGCAAATGAAGAACCAGAAAATGCAGGAGGAGAGGGGGAGCATGGTGATGCTGATAAAGTTGATGAAACAGTTGATCAGGGTGCAGGTTTGATTCTACGTCTTGAACATGATGTAGAAGAAGGTGAGATATTGCATACTTATACTAGAGCTAAGATCGTTAAGATGATGGTTATTGAAGAAAGTGAGTTTAACTTCGATTTTGAAGAGGAGTTGAACAAGTTTGATATTAATCATCAACCTGCGTATCAGTACAAGTATGTTGAAGAAGCTGATAATTATGATAAAGTGGAAGTAGAAGACTGGAGTGATGATGATCAGTCTGAGAATATTAATGTTGATACTTCTAGCTTTCCAACTCTTGCTGAGTTTTTCAGTCGAGCAAATGAAGATGAATTGAGAAGAAAAGTTGCTGAAAGTGTTAAGAATAAGAGTTTTAAAGAAATGTCGAAAGAAGAACAATGCGAAGAACGAAAGAAGTGGTTCAGGAAAGATACGGAAAGAAAATACAAAAGACCACTACAGTATTACAGAAGGGATAAAGAGGTTTCTCTGGGTGATATCATAAGCTGGGGGTACTTGCCACAAGTCAACGCTTATGCTATTAGAAGAGAGTTTGGTGTTCAATATTTCCAATATATTCAAGATATAATGTCTCTACCTTGGTGGGATGTTGAAGAGTTATCCCAAGTCAGAACATTATCTTATACTGTCAGAGATCATGATATGCCTACATGGGGCTTGATGAAATTTGAAGCATTCAGAGATTTTCGACACTGGAAGCCACATTATCCTAAGAAAGTCAAGAGGATGGATCCAGTTACAGGTATTGAGGAAACAATTCTGAAGATTAAGAAGCCCAGGGTTTTAAAGAATATTCCTTTGCCAAAGATGGAACAAGATTTTCACGAAGGGTTTGTATGCTGGGTGTATAGCTGCATGACAATTGAAGCAGTGATTGTGTACAAAGTTGGTAATGAGATCAGAAATATACATCTGTACGATCCGATGTGGATAGTGAATTGTTCTGCAAAGGATATTGAATGTCTGTTTATGAACAAGATTGGATACAAGGCAGAAGATAGAGAACAAGCTCTACAGTTTCAGAAAGTAGCTACAATATGTTTTCAAAAGGGTATAAATTCTGAAAATATGTGGTTAACAAGCTGGAAAGAGATTGAAAGAGAAGAGTCTTTGAAAGCAAAGAAAGTGAAAGAAGAGCGTGAAGAGAAAGACAGGATTGCTAGAGCTACATGTGTGCAAAGGCTAGCTGAAGAGGAACAGAGAGCTGCTAAGGAAAATGAAAAGCTCAGGAAAGCGTTATTGAAAAAGCCGAAGCAAAGAGAAGAATTTTTCGAGTCTTTGTGAAGGATTGTTTTGAAGACAGGCTGACTGAAGACTGCGGCAATATCCAAGGGGGAGTTTGTTGATGCATAATGTCTATCGCCTGCCTCATCAGTCAATATCGTGTCAATTATATGTAATAGTTTGAAAATGTAAAGTTATGTTTGTATGTTAGCCAGTTCGCACGACCTGGAAGGTCAGGTCGCACGAGCTGGAGCTTGTCAGTTCGTGCGGACTGGGTATGATATCTCGTGTGAACTGGTCAGCCTATAAATAGGCTAGTAGTGTTCTTCATTTGTAACATTCTGGAGAATTCTGTAACGAAGTGCTGTCCGATTCTCTCTGTACCAAAACGTATTATATCAATGAAGAACATGTTTAAAGTGACTTTCTACTCTTCTACTCATGTTCTAACACTGATTACAAGGTTTCTAGTCTGATTCCGCCTTTCTAGAAACTAGATCTGACTCTGATTGACTCGTATTGGATGACTCATCGATCCTACACTATTGCTAAACTTTCACATCCTACCTCAGTAAGAGCCATTCGAAGTTTTCTTGGACATGCTAGTTTTGCAGCCGTTTTATTAAGGGGTTTTAAAGATAGTACGACGACCAATGACACAACTCTTGGAAAAAGACACCACTTTCATCTTTAGCCCTGAATTTGTCGAGGCATTCGAAACAATAAAATAAAAACTGGTGAAGCTCCAATAATGGTGGCACCCAACTGGGAACTACCATTCGAACTTATGTGCGACGCTAGCAATTATGCAGTTAGGGAAGTGTTGTGTGACACCTGTGTCACTTCAACCATCAAACAAATTCCAAACCAATGAAATATTGTATTTCATACATGGGATTTGTAAAAATATATGTATCGTTTGCACATATCAACTCTTGTTCGATTTTAAGCTTTAAATCGCTTTCTGGAGGGTTATACGCGCTCTGATGCGTAAATATAACCAGTTTAATCCAACGAACACTCCGGAATAGTGAAATAGGCTTAACATACCTTAAATAACCTTTACATAACTTAGAAATAAGTTTTGAAGGCTTTGGTATGGCAAAAACAGGTTAATTCGCTTACAGGGACTAAACTTGACAAACTGCGAAAGTATGCCAATTTGAACTATAATGAACATTCCGGAACATGACCATAAGTTAAACACACCTTAAATATCCTTTATATAGCTTAGAAATAGGCTTTGAGGGGTTCGGTGTGCTAAAATAAACTTTTGGGTCATTCAGGGACTAAAAGTGTCAAAAAGTGCACAAGTTTGCACTTTCGTGCATAACTTACGTTCTGAATACATCCGGACATCCAAAAATTTATGTAAGCACTAAAATATTTTATTTTAGTGTTTGGCATGAGAAAAATCCATTCGTCACGCCATTTGGATCGTTTTTCGCGCTTATGCGCATTCCGTCGTAATTAACCGAACAACGCAATCGTACGGCCAAACGAAGCGACATCCGAGATATTTTTGAGCACATTTTAAGTTCCCTATACTTTAAATTCATTTTAGAGCTTTGAAATGGGGTTAACGGGGCTTAAACGTGTCAAAAATGCATCAAATAGCAAGTTTGGAGCTTCAGGGGCCTGTTCTGCCAATTTACAAACTTTCTGGTATGCAGGTCCTTGCGCACCTCAACACTCTGAGTGTTACGGTGCGCAAGCATGGGTCAGATGCAAGTGGGGAACATCGAGCGTATACTGACCGCTATGAGGAATTGAGCTTGTTATGCCCTACTATGGTTACGCCTTTGGATAAGGCGATTGAGAAATACATTGATGGTCTTCCTGACGTAGTTCAGGATATTGTTACTGGCAGCAACCCTACTACTGTCAGACAAGCCATTGAATTGTCTGCCACTCTGACTGAATCCCATATCAGGAAGCGCAAGCTGTTTCGGAAGGGCGACTCAAGACCATCTGACAAGACTGCTCACGTGGAACCAAAGGAAGAAAATGCTGAGGTGTCCAAGAAGAAGAAGCGCAAAGCGTCTCAAAACTACGCTGTAACTGCTCAAGACAAACAGGTTGCACCAAACCAACCAGCACAACCTC
The DNA here is from genome assembly GCA_030545235.1 of Helianthus tuberosus. NCBI lineage: Eukaryota > Viridiplantae > Streptophyta > Magnoliopsida > Asterales > Asteraceae > Helianthus > Helianthus tuberosus. The sequence goes on from CM060392.1 coordinate 16,679,826, forward strand.
GCAAAAGGCAAAACTATGTTGGTACCGCACCTTTGTGCAACAAGTGCAACCGTCATCATCTAGAGCAAGAGCAGTGTCACAAATGTACCCACTGTGGGCGGTTGGGACATTTGATCAATGTTTGTCGTTATGCAAATCAAGCTGCTGCAAACCCTGCTGCTGTTCAAGCACGGTTCCCTCCGGGGTCATGTTATAACTGTGGTGACCTTACCCACTACAGGAACAATTGCCCAAGACTTGTTAACATACCTCCAGCGCGTGGATGAGTGTTTCACATCAATGAGGCAAACATGAACAATGATGCAGCAGTGAACAATTAGTGTTTTGTATTTCCTTGGTTATTATCTTTTGACACTTCAAGACAATTCTGTTGTTACATAAATAAAGATTTGTTGTTTTTATTTCTGCAAAATTTATGCGTTTGTGTGAATGCTTGATGCAACCTTATGATGTCAACCCAAAGACAAACTACTTGTGTAGTTCTGTCATTTTATGATCACTTGTGATCTCCCCAAGAACCTTAAACACTCGTTTCTTTTAAGAAACAAAGCCAAACTCTTATTGAAAATCCTTCTATCTTTATAGATGGATCTTTGAAAATGATTAAAGTGCCAAATAAAATCCACTGATTGGATTCCTGGTGTGCTTTAAATATCCATACCTAAAGATAACGAATTAAAGAATCAAGTTAACTAAATTTGTGCTTATGTGTTTTCTTACATGTTTTGAGGTTGTATGCGTTCCATCCAAATCCTCATAGAATCTTCCATATCTCATATGAGAGATTTTTAATAGGATATCCAAAGATACTATCTTAAATCCTTAATGAACTCCAACATTGTAGTTAAGTCCCTTGGGTTATAAAGTACTATTCTATAATTGGACCTCTTGAATGGTCTGGTTAAACATATTGATTTTGAAAATCTGATTAGAAATATCATGTGATGATATAATTAAAAAGATCCCTTAAGTGGCCTATTTAAGGAGATCGTACGACGGTCTAGTTAAGAAGATCATGTGTTGATCTAGTTAAAAAGATCGTTCATTGATCTAATTAAAAGGACCCTTTGGTGGTCTAGTCGAGTCGCTTCATGTTTATTCAAGTGATTTTTTTCCTACGCATTATGAAATGAACTGTGCGGACTGTGCAAGGAATTACGTAATTATGGAGGCCTACATAATTATGGAATTCAGTGCATAGAAACCACATGAAGCTTTGTCATGTGTTAAGACCTATAGTGACAAGAATAATGATACAGGAGAAGTCTTGGACCTCGACCAATGTCATTTATTCTCACACTCCCCAATTCTGATTTCAAGCACACACAAGTTTCCTATGATAAGTCTTCATAAGAAACGTTCTTCTGTCCGTAGTTCAAAATTCCATGTTTTACTACTACAAGGAATTCACTTTGAGGGTTAACAAATTCGCTAAGAGTCCTAACATGGCCCAGAGTTTTACTTAAGGGTTCAATGGATCTATTAGAAGGCGAAACCGTCACAGCTGTCTTCACAAGTTTCCTCTAGAATTAAATTTCGGGACGAAATTTCCTAAAGTAGGGGAGACTGTGACACCTGTGTCACTTCAACCATCAAACAAATTCCAAAACAATGAAATATTGTATTTCATACATGGGATTTGTAAAAATATATGTATCGTTTGCACATATCAACTCTTGTTCGATTTTAAGCTTTAAATCGCTTTCTGGAGGGTTATACGCGCTCTGATGCGTAAATATAACCAGTTTAATCCAACGAACACTCCGGAATAGTGAAATAGGCTTAACATACCTTAAATAACCTTTACATAACTTAGAAATAAGTTTTGAAGGCTTTGGTATGGCAAAAACAAGTTAATTCGCTTACAGGGACTAAACTTGACAAACTGCGAAAGTATGCCAATTTGAACTATAACGAACATTCCGGAACATGACCATAAGTTAAACACACCTTAAATATCCTTTATATAGCTTAGAAATAGGCTTTGAGGGGTTCGGTGTGCTAAAATAAACTTTTGGGTCATTCAGGGACTAAAAGTGTCAAAAAGTGCACAAGTTTGCACTTTCGCGCATAACTTACGTTCTGAATACATCCGGACATCCAAAAATTTATGTAAGCACTAAAATATTTTATTTTAGTGTTTGGCATGAGAAAAATCCATTCGTCACGCCATTTGGATCGTTTTTCGCGCTTATGCGCATTCCGTCGTAATTAACCGAACAACGCAATCGTACGGCCAAACGAAGCGACATCCGAGATATTTTTTAGCACATTTTAAGTTCCCTATACTTTAACTTCATTTTAGAGCTTTGAAATGGGGTTAACGGGGCTTAAACGTGTCAAAAATGCATCAAATAGCAAGTTTGGAGCTTCAGGGGCCTGTTCTGCCAATTTACAAACTTTCTGGTATGCAGGTCCTTGCGCACCACAACACTCTGAGTGTTACGGTGCGCAAGCATGGGTCAGATGCAAAAAATTGTTTTGGCTGCTGATTAATGGCTTCCAAACACCCCAAAGGCCAATGCCACATGTCAAACTCTTGTGGTGGGGGCAAAATGAGCTACCATAACAATCCGACAAGTGTACGGGTGAGATCAAGGCACGTTGTTCGATAAACGATCCTAACGATTGTCCATTTACTATAAATACCCACCTCAACTTCACTCATTCCTCACAAATCTGATCAAAAGTGCTCTAAGTTGATGCAAATCACTTCATACCTGAGCTACCCGATCAAGATTTACTAGCGGGGACCCTTTGTAAGTGTTCTTTCGTTCTTTTATCGCTTTTCTAGTCCGAAAGTCAAACTATGTTTGACTTTCTGCATTGACCAGTTTATGGTCGATGCGAAGTTCATTTGAACTTCATAACGTGAGCGTGATCACGATGGTTATAGTCCCTAGTGACTATACCTACTGATTACCACGTTGTCTAGGCTCAGTGACGAGTCGTAGTTTCGGCCAAAATGCGCATTCTTGCGTATTTTGTAACCAAACTACTCTTAGGTATCAAAACCGTTTATTTTGTTACCAAACCTATTTTCTAAACTTAGTTAAGCATGTTTTAGCATGCTTAGCTCGTCACTTTTAGTTTAGTGCTTATATAGGGTCGTAAAGTAAGCGATCTAAACAATCGCTTATACTTTCGAACCCGACCCATTTGGTCGATCATTAGGATCCGACCAAATACCTTAGGTGACCATAGTGTATAGGGAATAACCTTCCGAGGTTATACCCTATGGTCACAGCGTTTGAGTAGTTGTATGATAGGTAGTTTATATGCCTTAGGTAAATTACCAAAATACCCTTTTCATGTATAATTGGTAATTAAGCATATGTAACCTAAACTTTTGTAACATAACTGATTATGTAACATGTTTAGGCATATAACACTTGTCATAGGGCTAGTTAGACGTCTCGAGTGCGCTTTTGCGCGCACGACGCGTTAAAGTAGCATAAGCAACCTTAATGGGTCGCGATGGGTCGAAAGCACTTAGGTTAGGTTCCGATTTAGTATGTAGGCTTTGTTAAACCATATTACATGAGTTCCCATACTCATTTGGTTTACAAGCCCTCATTCTCTCCGATCCTCCGATTTAGGTCCGGTATATTAACATAGTTACCTATATTAGGTGCCGTTTGATTTCCGGGATCTCTAGCATTGCTTGGTGGTTATCCTAGGACTTCTAAGCAATCTCAAGTGAGTACATAGTTCCCCTATTTTACTGTTTTCCAAACTGTTTTGGGGTGAAGCATGTGTACATATGTGTTATTTTCATGATTTCAAAGTATAAATGATTATACATGTTATTACTTATCTTTTGACAAACTGAATGACTATCTATGGTTTAAACACTGATTTTTCAAAGACTATAACATTAATTGTTAAATTGTGCTTATTTTGTTCACCAGACCGGTTGGTAGTATGATATAGCGCTATAGGATTTGACACCCCATTCCTGTTGTCATGGAATATCTGAAACCAATTTGTTTATCCATCCAAATAGGGATTTCCTTTGTGGTATCCCTATAGTCTCAAAGGTGTATTTTGATGCACTAGGTCTGAATGAATTCTTAAATCACATTATTTTTGTATATTTAGTTATACTCCCAAAAGTATAGTTTGATATGCTCCCATGTGTGATATCGTACAAAACCAACATATATTTATCACATCCAAAGCATATTTTGATATGTTATTTACAAAACCAAAACATAGTTTAATATGTTATTTATCACATCCAAAGCATATTTTGATATGTTATTTATAAAACCAAAACATAGTTTAATATGTTATTTATAAATCAGAAGTACACTTGTAATATACTACTGAAAACTATTATTTTAAACAACTAAAGTATATTTAATGTACTATCTATCTAACGATTGGGTTTTGGTTAGTGGTTAGATAACGGGACGGATGTAATGTGATGAAAACATGGTAGATACGCCGCTGGTACTTCTTATATATAAGTGTATTCATTGCATTACATACCGTGGCGTTATTTAGTACACTTGGGTTAACGATATTGGAACTGAAATATACTTTAATATATTACTCATTCGATTCTCTTAAAATCCAAAGTATATTTTCAAATATACTATAAGCCTTTCTATCAAAATATTGTTTTACAAGCAACTTATCTTATACAAACTCATTTTACATGGTTATTCATTTAACCTTACAATTATTTATACATATCATCTGATCTTATTGTTTTTCAAACGATTTACAAAACAAATCAATTTACAAGGTTCATGACTAAACTTTATTAAACATTTTCTTAAACTTACAAGTCATGAATCCTATTTTCACAAAACCTATGTATCTCACAGGCATTTTTATGCTGACGTACCTATTTTTACACATGTTTCAGGTACTGCTTTGCAATGATTGTTGATACATGCTCCATTTAGGATGGACTCGTGCCTTAGCAACTTTAAAACTTGGAAGATCATAGTTGTACTTATTTGATTGTATTAAAACAATGAGTTCATTTATTCAATAAAACAGAATTTATTTATTCCATGGTTATGAAACAATGATTCTGTTACAACACTCCCCGACGTTTCCGCCACGTCTAGTTGCTTTACGTGGTCGGGGTGTGACATGTTGGGCCAAAGGAAAAATAAACATTTCCACCCAATCTACTATGCTAGTAAAACACTAAATCATACTCAAGAAAACTATACCACTACCAAAAAGGAACTTTTAGCTGTGGTGTTCGCTTTTGACAAATTCCGCTCATACATGATCCTTTCAAACTCAACTGTCTATACTGATCACTCTTCACTCTTCAATAAGCAGGATACTTGGCCAAGACTGATCCATTGGATCCCGCTCCTCCAAGAACTTGATACTGAGATTAAAGACAAAACGGGAGTAAAAAACGTAACACCTGATCTCCTTTCGGGACTAGAAAATCCCGAACAGGGACGTTGGATAAATCTGATATAAAAGGCAACTTCCTGCACGAATTCATCTGGTATGTTCAATCTCGAATAAAAGCTGAACCATGGTTTGTAGACTACGTAAACTAGCTGGCTGTAGGGAAGTTGAGGCCCGGGTTAACATTCCATTGTAGCCAGGAAGCTTGACAAAAATGTTTCTTTGTGAAAACGGGTAAATAACCAAAAATGTTTCCTTGTAAATTTTATGGTTTATATATATATATACTTTAAAACCCATTGTCATGTTTGGTATAAACAATCGTCATGTTTAAAACCAATTGTCATGTATGTGTAAACCAATCGTCCTGTATGTGTAAACCAATCGTCATGTATAGTTAGTCAGTCAAACCACCAAAGGGTTTGTCCATAATTTCATGGGTTCTATCATTCCCCAATGGGTACTTCCTCAAATAATATCAGAAGCGGGAATGGGTTGTTAAACCTATAACGCTCGTTCCCCAGTGGGTTCTTCCTAAAATAATATCGAAAGCGAGATAGGGTTAGTACACCTATGGCGCTATAATATACTACCTGTCGGCTTCTCTAAAGTTAAGGAATGTTCTCGTATCATAGATAATGCACCAACAAGTTTCGTACAATATAAACACATTATCTTATGTATATTGTTATACATAAACCATATATAATAGTATTTCTTAAACTTGGAAAAGTAATAGTAGAAACATATGAATCACCCCAAAACATTTGAAAAGGTAAAAGAGGGGACTATGTACTCACATTGAAAATCATTTTGTATATATAAACCATATCTTGAAAATAATAATAGGCACATATGAATCACCCCAAAATATTTGAAAAGGTAAAAGAAGGGAACTATCTACTCACAAGTTTGTGTAGACGTCTTGCCTAATCGTGTTTAGCAAAGCTCAAGTCCTAATAATTCGGATAATTATTAGGTTAGTGTGTATTGTGGCTTAAATGGAAGAACATATAGAATGTGGTTTTAAAATAAAACGAGTGAAGGATCTCGTGTAATATGATTTATTAACCTTATAGGTGTTTTGACCCGTTACGACTTGTTAAAGTGGTTTACTCCACTTTAACGAGTCGTATGCGTAAATATGGGTTCAGGTGGTTGAACGAGTCCTATGAAGAGTCCGATATGTCAAACATGTTAAATAATGTTGTATGGTCAGCTTAGATGTCAAAAATATTGTTCATATAGGTTTAAAACTATTTTACGCAAAAGGATGACATTTTAAAAGTATCAAAAATTGACTCGCCATTTGACTAACCAAACGACATGACCATAAGGTATAACCTCAGAGGGTTATTCCCTATATTACTATGGTCATATAAATGGGCTTGGTCAGATCCTGAGGGTGGCCAAACGGGTTAGACTCAAAAGTCAAAGCAGAAGTCAAACCATTCGACTTTCGACTATGGAATAAGTGCTAAACTTGGAATGACGAGTTAGACATGTTAAAACATGCCTAATAATGTTATAAAACTGACATGGTGTCAAAACTTTAAGTTTTAATACCCGAAAACTCATTCATCGTAAAATGCATTTTTGACTTTTTTTTCCGTAAAAGTTTAACTCGTCCTTTCGCCTAATTAACGTGATGATCAGAGGGTGTACTCGCAAGGGATTAACACCTTCATTATTACGATCACGTAGCAAAGTTCAATTTGAACTTTGACTTGAGCAAAATGGTCAAAACTGAAAGTCAAAGAAAAATTCAATTTGCTTGACTTTTGGCTCATAACTAGCCAAAAGAAATGAAATAGACTAGGAGAAACACTTACAAGTGTTCAAGGGGAGGATTAATGTAACAACCCGCACTTTCGTGCTTGTTACTCTCGTTACGCCTAGCACCATAGATTTAGATCATAATGTAACTATATCGCTTACTACGCTACTTCGAATATTTGAATCATAATGTAACTATCTGGACCTGAGATAGTGCAAGAAACAACAGAGAAAATCATTCAAGTAAAGGAACGACTAAAAGCAGCACGTGATCGACAAAAGAGTTATGCAGATAACAGACGAAAGCCATTGGAATTTCAGGAAGGAGACAAGGTATTATTGAAAGTCTCTCCTTGGAAAGGAGTGGTATGATTCATCAAAAGAGGAAAGCTAAGCCCCAGGTATGTTGGACCCTTTGAGATAATCAGAAGAATAGGACCTGTAGCCTATCAGCTACAACTGCCAGAGGAAATGATAGGAATACATGATGTATTTCATGTATCTAATCTCAAGAAATGCTTAGCTGATGAATCACTGGTAGTACCTCTTAAGGGCATAGAGGTAAATGAGCAACTTAAATTTGTAAAAAGGCCTCTACAGATTGAAGACAGAAAGGTTAAGAACCTCAAGCACAAGAGATTAGTTCTTGTCAAAGTGAAATGGGACTCCAAAAGAGGACCTGAGTGTACATGGGAGCTTGAATCAGAAATGCAAAGGAAATATCCACACTTGTTCCAGTAGATCTCGAGGACGAGCTCTAAAACAAGGTGGGGAGGATATAACAACCCTCAAAATAATTTTCGACACCCTTAATATATATTTAAAGTGTCCTTATATGTCTTAAAATACACCCCAATTGCGAAAACCAAGCCCAAAATACCTTACATAATTAAAAATAAAATAAAACAAGAAAACAGTATCGCTCGCGGGCCGCGTAGACCCCTTAGGGATCTAACGCGGGGCGCGGCAACTCAACCACCAGGCCGCACCCGGTGCTGCCACGTGGCACAATGCGTGTGAAGGCTAGATCGATGACTGGGCCAGGCTAGGGCCTACCCAGCCTACTACGCGGGCCACGTAGCCCTTGGCTACAACTTACACGGGGCGAGACGAATTCCAAATGCAGCCCTATAAATAGAGGCCATCAGTTTTCACTTCCGATCGTTCAATCTCTTTCTCTCTCACGAATTTCTATATAGTCAAAGTGCTTTTCGGGCATAATCTGTCACACCCCCAAAATCCACCATGCGGAGTATCACAACTTGGAGGCGTGACATAACCAGGATCAAGCCACCAATCATATTGAACAATGTATTTAAGATAGATAAAACCCAACCACACAATATAATTGGTGATCAAAAGCTAGTTAACCAAGTTCAGATTAAACAGCGGAAGCATTAAAGGTAAAACCAAAACATAAGTTTAATAAGTTCATAAAGTTCAAATGTTAAGCACGGAACATAACAGTCCATATCCCACAACGACCTCCTCCTCTTACAAGCTCCGTGAGCGTCTAACGACCTGTAAGGCATGTAACAACGAGTCAACAACAAAGTTGAGTGAGTTCACAGTTGGTTGTTTAGTTTTAAGTTGTTTCCGAAAACATGGTTTGTCTTTTGCTGGCTTACTTGCCATGGGGGTTACCCCATAGTTGAAAATATGATTAACCAGTTCCTTCTTTATTACCCAAACCATATCCATAATCAGTGGGGGCTTCCCCATGTGAACCACTAGACCGTTACCATATCGACTACTAACGAAAATAAGTTGTGCCCTTCGTCAATGTCTATCATCATTGACAGTTTTCCATAGTCCATTAGTACACGCCCGTCCGACTGGCACGGTGTGAGGTTTGTTAAACCTAATAACGCTATTAACTAATGACCCGCTCGCCATTGGCCCGACGATTAAGTCGATATAAAAATGAGGGACTTCATGATAGAGTTTTGTCTAGTAAGTTAAGGTTGTTGTCCTACCCAAGGAGGACAAACGTACGTATTCTACCCAAGGAGAATACGCAGGATTAATATTGGCATCCTACCAATGGAGGATGGCGGTACATATCCTACCCAAGGAGGATATGTAGGTTCCGTTTTAATTCTTTAACCCATTCCCAACCACCGGGAATCCCATGCCTTAGAAAGTGTGTGAACTCACCTTGGTTTGCTCGGTTAGATTAGTTACTCTAATAATCAGAAATCAAGCACGTCCTAATAAGGTACAGATAACAATCAGTTTTTCGTGCATGCATAACACGTATCCTACGTACAGTTTATCTACTCACTACTTCTATCAGATACCACACAATATAAATGTCACACTTTGACTTTTATGGAAAGATCATAGTTAAAAATACCCTTGTAACACTTGTTAGAAAATATTTTCTATGTGTTGGAATTTTTAGAAAATTTCGCCAGGGTTTCCTTTGTAAATGGAAGTGTCCATGCTTATTAGCATATCATTTTCTTTTCGGAAATCATTCAATCAATCAACAACAAGTTACTAAACAACATTACCCTAGTCAAGTGCAAAAACAATGCACTTTACGTTACAACATGAACTTGGTTTTTCATAAAAGCGCGTAGTAACTTGGTGGGGTGTTTAGTGGGTTTAGTTACCCTCCAAAGTGTGTTTATTTTTGTTAAATCTCACTCTCGGGGTTTTTAGATGTTCACAATTTGTGAACATGTTTTACAAAAATATCCATTTACAACATTTTCATGTGACACCTGTGTCACTTCAACCATCAAACAAATGCCAAACCAATGAAATATTGTATTTCATACTTGGGATTTGTAAAAATATGTGTATCGTTTGCACATATCAACTCTTGTTCGATTTTAAGCTTTAAATCGCTTTCTGGAGGGTTATACACGTTCTGATACGTAAATATAACCAGTTTAATCCAACGAACACTCTGGAATAGTGAAATAGGCTTAACATACCTTAAATAACCTTTATATAACTTAGAAATAAGTTTTAAAGGCTTTGGTATGGCAAAAACAAGTTAATTCGCTTACAGGGACTAAACTTGACAAACTGTGAAAGTATGCCAATTTAAACTGTAACAAACATTCCGGAACATGACCATAAGTTAAACATACCATAAATATCCTTTACATAGCTTAGAAATAGGCTTTTAGGGGTTCGGTATGCTAAAATAAACTTTTGGGACATTCAGGGACTAAAAGTGTCAAAAAGTGAACAAGTTTGCATTTTCGCGCATAACTTACGTTCTGAATACATCCGGACATCCAAAAATTTATGTAAGCACTAAAACATTTTATTTTAGTGTTTGGCATAAGAAAAATCCATTCGTCGCGCAATTTGGATCGTTTTTCGCGCTATTATTCAATACAATTGGCAATTGGTTTTGACATATTATTCAATACAATTGGCAATTGGTTTAAACATAAACATCTTACGTTGTTGGTTTGGTTTGAGTAAGTGATTTAAGTAATGAGGCGTGTGTAATATGATACAAGCATGGTGGATACGCCGCTGGTACTTCCTATATATAAGTGATTGTATGGTATTACATATCGTAGCGTTATTTGAATAATTTCTATTTGGACATATAACATTTTATACAGATTACATACTTTTCACAAGACATTAATTTACAAACAACTTATTTTATACAAACTCATTTTAAATGGTTATTCATTTAACCATACATTATTCTCTTATTTATACATATCATCTGAACTTATTGTTTTTCAAATGATTTACAAAACAAAACATTTTACAAGGATCATGATTGACTTTTGTTAAAACAACTCTTTCTAAACCTATAAGTCATGAATCCTATATTCACAAAACTTATGTATCTCACAGGCATTTTTATGCTGACGTACCTATTTTTACACATGTTTCAGGTACTGCTTTGCAATGTTTGTTGATACATTCTACATTTAGGATGGACTCGTGCCTTAGCAACTTTAAAACTTGGAAGATCATAGTTGTACTTATTTGATTGTATTAAAACAATGAGTTCATTTATTCAATAAAATAGAATTTATTTATTCAATGGTTATGAAACAATGATTCTGTTACAACACTCCCCGACGTTTCCGCCACGTTTCGTTGTCCTACGTGGTCGGGGTGTGACAGAAAAGTTGGTATCAAAGCCAATGGTTATAGGGAATTAGGTTATTAGTAATGCTTTGACCTAGACTATAACCTTCCTAGGACCCTAACACAAGTCTTCTTGTGTTTAGTTTAAAAAAAAAAATATACCGTCACTTATTCTTAGGTGACAACCACAATAAGAACACAAATTTCTATCCCGCTTTGAAAACTAATCATCTGTTCCAGGATGATTTATTATATGGTTTTGAACCCTCTAAGTTTTCAAATCCCGTCAAAGTTAGTCTAAATAATGTGAATACGTGCAAACTGGAAGGGTGGGTGCCTGTACCCTGAGTTTTCTGTCTAAGGCTAGAGTGTTCGTACAAATCCACATAATCGGACCAGTCACTCTTACCTGGGAACTCTTGGGGTGAGTGTCTACTTATAGGCGAGCATGTCTTCGCGATACATTATTTTTTGTCCTATTTACTTTGATTAATCACCGGGGTCGTTTGTTGCTTCGTAGTAACAAACAAATGACCACTATCCTTGCTTTCATCAGATTTGTTTCATCTCATTCTTTTCGTCTAATTCTCTCACTCGTTTCCTTTCATGTTCCCTCTTTTAGAATGCCTCCTCGACGCGACAATCAGATGGCGAATGCCGAACTGGCGGAAATCATCGCGCAGCAAATGGCTGCTGCCTTCCCAAATCTTTATGCTCAAATGATTCAAGCCATCAACAACAACAATGCTCCATGCAATTTCAAGAATTTTAACTCGACTAAACCGCTCAAGTTTAGTGGTTCTGAGGGAGCAACTGGGCTTCTTCAATGGTTCGAGAGCATTGAGAATACTTTCCGTCACGTTCAGTGTCCTGAAAATCGCAAGGTCGAGTTTTCTTCGAGTGTGTTTCAGAAGAGGGCTCTTACGTGGTGGAACGGGGTTATGAGAGACCGCGGTGCTGAGGTTGCATTAGCACAGACTTGGGCTAAGCTTAGGGCTCTTATGATGAAGGAATTCTGTCCTCGTCATGAGCTAAGGGCTCTAGAAAGGGAATTTGATGATTTGAAGCAAGACAGTGGGGAACATCGAGCCTATACTGACCGCTTTGAGGAATTGAGCTTGTTATGCCCTACTATGGTTACGCCTCTGGATAAGGCGATTGAGAAATACATTGATGGTCTTCCTGACTTAGTTCAGGATATTGTTACTGGCAGCAACCCTACTACTGTCAGACAAGCCATTGAATTGTCTGCCACTCTGACTGAATTCCATATCAGGAAGCGCAAGCTGTTTCGGAAGGGCGACTCAAGACCATCTGACAAGACTCCTCAAGTGGAACCAAAGGAAGAAAATGTTGAGGTGTCCAAGAAGAAGAAGCGCAAAGCCTCTCAAAACTACGCTGTAACTGCTCAAGACAAACAGGTTGCACCAAACCAGCCAGCACAATCTCGCAAAAGGCAAAACTATGTTGGTACCGCACTTTGTGCAACAAGTGCAACCGTCATCATCTGGAGCAAGAGTAGTGTCACAAATGTACCCACTGTGGGCGGTTGGGACATTTGATCAATGTTTGTCGTTATGCAAATCAAGCTGCTGCAAATCCTGCTGCTGTTCAAGCACGATTTCCACCGGGGTCATGTTATAACTGTGGTGACCTTACTCACTACAGAAACAATTTCCCAAGACTTGTTAACGCACATCCAGCACGAGGACGAGCATTTAACATCAATGAGGCAAACGGGAACAATGATGCAGCAGTGAACAATTAGTGTTTTGTAATTCCTTGGTTGTTATCTTTTGACGCTTCAAGACAATTCGGTTGTTGCATAAATAAAGATTTGTTGTTTTTATTTCTGCAAAAATTTATGTGATTGTGTGAATGTTTGATGCAACCTTATGATGTCAACCCAAAGATAAACTACTCGTGTGGTTTAGTTATCTTATGATCACTTGTGATCTCCCCAAGAACCTTAAACACTCGTTTCTTTTAAACAAAGCCAAACTCTTATTGAAAATCCCTCTATAGATAGATCCTTAAAAATCATTAAAGTGCTAAATGAAATCCATGGATTGGATTCCTAGTGTGCTTTAAATATCCATACCTAAAGATAACAAATTAAAGAATCAAGTTAACTAAATTTGTGCTTATGTGTTTTTCTTACATGTTTTGTGGTTGTATGTGATCCATCCAAATCCTCATAGAGTCTTCCATATCTCATACGAGAGATTCATAATAGGATATCCAAAGATTCTATCTTAAATCCTTAATGGACTTCAACATTGTAGTTAAGTCCCTCGGGTTATAAAGTATTATTCTATAATTGGACCTCTTGAATGGTCTGGTTAAACAGATTGATTTTGAAAATCTGATTAGAAATATCATGTGATGATGTAACTAAAAAGATCCCTTAAGTGGTCTATTTAGGGAGATCGTACGACGGTCTAGTTAAGAAGATCATGTGTTGATCTAGTTAAAAAGATCGTTCGTTGATCTAATTAAAAGGATCCTTTGGTGGTCTAGTTGAGTCACTTCATGTTTATTCAAGTGATTTTTTTCCTACGCATTATGAAATGAACTGTGCGGACTGTGCAAGGAATTACGTAATTGTGGAGGCCTACATAATTATGGAATTCAGTGCACAGAAACCACAGGAAGCTTTGTCATGTGTTAAGACCTATAGTGACAAGAATAATGATACGGGAGAAGTCTTGGACCTCGACCAATGTCATTTATTCTCACACTCCCCAATTCTGATTTCAAGCACACACATGTTTCCTATGATAAGTCTTCATAAGAAACGTTCTTCTGTCCGTAGTTCAAAATTCCATGTTTTACTACTACAAGGAATTCACTTTGAGGGTTATCAAATTCTCTAAGAGTCCTAACATGGCCCATAGTTTTACTTAAGGGTTCAATGGATCTATTAGAAGGCGAAACCGTCACAGCTGTCTTCACAAGTTTCCTCTAGAATTAAATTTCGAGACGAAATTCCTAAAGTAGGGGAGACTGTGACACCTGTGTCACTTCAACCATCAAACAAATTCCAAACCAATGAAATATTGTATTTCATACTTGGGATTTGTAAAAATATGTGTATCGTTTGCACATATCAACTCTTGTTCGATTTTAAGCTTTAAATCGCTTTCTGGAGGGTTATACGCGCTCTGATGCGTAAATATAACCAGTTTAATCCAACGAACACTCTGGAATAGTGAAATAGGCTTAACATACCTTAAATAACCTTTACATAACTTAGAAATAAGTTTTAAAGGCTTTGGTATGGCAAAAACAAGTTAATTCGCTTACAGGGACTAAACTTGACAAACTGCGAAAGTATGCCAATTTAAACTGTAACGAACATTCCGGAACATGACCATAAGTTAAACATACCATAAATATCCTTTACATAGCTTAGAAATAGGCTTTGAGGGGTTCGGTATGCTAAAATAAACTTTTGGGACATTCAGGGACGAAAAGTGTCAAAAAGTGCACAAGTTTGCATTTTCGCGCATAACTTACGTTCTGAATACATCCGGACATCCAAAAATTTATGTAAGCACTAAAACATTTTATTTTAGTGTTTGGCATAAGAAAAATCCATTCGTCGTGCAATTTGGATCGTTTTTCGCGCTTATGCGCATTCCGTCGTAATTAAGCGAACATCGCAACCGTACGGCCAAACGAACCGACATCCGAGATATTTTCAAGCATATTTCATGTTCCCTATGTCTTAACATCATTGTGGAGCTTGAAATTGGGATTGACGGGTGTTAGAAGTGACGTTACGCAACGAAACAATGTGCAGGGACCTAATCTGCCATTTCTGCCAAAAGGAGGGCTAGGCGTGACGCGAGGGGTCTTGGCGTCACGCGAGGCCCCTTCTGACCAGATTCAATGTTTTAAACAGCTGGTTCCAGCCCTTCAAACCCCCAAAGGCCAATTCCACTTGTCAAACTCTTGTGGTGGGGGCAAAATGAGCCACCATAACTTTCCGACAAGTGTAGGGATGTGATCATTCCCTCTTCTCCAAGAAACGATCCTAACGGTGAACCGAAATCTATAAATACCCAACACCCACTTCACTCTCAACTCACACCTTTGAAATCTGAGTTTGCTCTCTAAGTTGTTGTGTTTAACACTTCATACCTGAGAGTACTCGGATTCAAACCTTCCATTCTTGGACCCTTTGTAAGTGTTCCTTCGTTCTTTTATTGCTTTCGAGTCCGAAAGTCAAACTTTGTTTGACTTTCTGCATTGACCAGTTTATGGTCAATGCGAAGTTCATTTGAACTTTGCAACGTGATTGTAATCACGATGGTTATAGTCCCTTGTGACTATGCCTACTGATTACCACGCTGTCTAGGGTCGTAAGGGTAAGCGATATGATAAATCGCTTATACCTTCGAACCCGACCCATTTGGTCGATCATTAGGATCCGACCAAATACATTAGGTGCCCATAGTAGGTAGGGAATAACCTTCCGAGGTTATACCTTATGGTCACGACGTTTAAGTAGTTGTATGATAGGTAGTTTATATGCCTTAGGTAAATTACCAAAATACCCCTTTGATGCCAAAATTCATTATAAACATATGTGACATAACTTTTGACATCTAAACTGATTTTGCGACAATATTAGGCATGTTAAGGCATATTCTACTTGTCATAGGACTAGTTAGGCGGTCCGAACGCGTTTCACGCGAGCGACGCGTTAAAGTAGCATAAGCTACCTAAATGGGTCATGATGGGTCGTAAGCACTTAGGTTAGGTTTCA
This sequence comes from Helianthus tuberosus, assembly GCA_030545235.1. Taxonomy (NCBI): domain Eukaryota; kingdom Viridiplantae; phylum Streptophyta; class Magnoliopsida; order Asterales; family Asteraceae; genus Helianthus; species Helianthus tuberosus. The sequence continues at coordinate 16,695,841 of CM060392.1, forward strand.
TTTGGTATGTAGGCTTTGTTAAACCATATTACACGAATCTCCATACTCGGTTGGTTTACAAACCCTCATTCTATCAAATCCTCCGATATAGGTCCGGTTTATTAACATAGTTACCTATATTAGGTGCCGTTTGATTCCGTGATCTCTAGCATTGCTTGGTGGTTATCTTAGGACTTCTGAGCAATCTCAAGTGAGTACATAGTCCCCTCTTTTACTGTTTTCAAACTGTTTTGGGGTGAAGCATTTGTACCTATCTGTTATTTTCATGCTTTTCAAAAGTATAATTGATTATACATGTTAGTACTTATCTGTTGACAAACTGAATGACTATCTATGGTTTAAACACTGATTTTTCAAAGACTATAACATAAATTGTTGAATTGTACTTATTTTGTTCACCAGACCGGTTGTTAGTATGATATAGCGCTATAGGATTTGACACCCCATTCCTGTTGTCATGGAATGTCTGAAACCAATTTGTTTCTCCATCCAAATAGGGATTTCCTTTGTGGTATCCCTATAGTCTCAAAGGTGTATTTTGATGCACTAGGTCTGAATGAATTCTCAAATCACACCTTTAAAGTATATTTTGATATACTCCCAAAAGTATATTTTGATATACTCTCATGTGTGGTATTGTACAAAACCAACATATATATTTTATCAACAAACCAAAACATATTTTTAATATGTTATTTACAAATCCAAAGTATACTTTTAATATGCTACTATAAGGTTATTCGTTTAACCTTACATTATTATACAAAGCATAACTTTTGATTTATTCAAACACTTTGTTTTGTACATTTTTACTTGTGGTTTAAGAAATCTCATTTTACTTACCATACATAACTTTTGTTTACACATTACATGATTTACATTTGACACATAAACATTATTGACATTGATTATACACTACATGACTTACATCTTGACATAAACATTTTGACATATTATTCAATACAATTGGCAATTGGTTTAAACATAAACATCTTACGTTGTTGGTTTGGTTTGAGTAAGTGATTTAAGTAACGAGGCGTGTGTAATATGATACAAGCATGGTGGATACGCCGCTGGTACTTCCTATATATAAGTGATTGTATGGTATTACATATCGTAGCGTTATTTGAATCATTTCAATTTGGACATATAACATTTTATACAGATAACATACTTTTCACAAGACATTAATTTACAAACAACTTATTTTATACAAACTCATTTTACATGGTTATTCATTTAACCATACATTATTCTCTTATTTATACATATCATCTGAACTTATTGTTTTTCAAATGATTTACAAAACAAAACATTTTACAAGGATCATGATTGACTTTTGTTAAAACAACTCTTTCTAAACTTATAAGTCATGAATCCTATATTCACAAAACCTATGTATCTCACAGGCATTTTTATGCTGACGTACCTATTTTTACACATGTTTCAGGTACTGCTTTGCAATGTTTGTTGATACATTCTACATTTAGGATGGACTCGTGCCTTAGCAACTTTAAAACTTGGAAGATCATAGTTGTACTTATTTGATTGTATTAAAACAATGAGTTCATTTATTCAATAAAACAAAATTTATTTATTCCATGGTTATGAAACAATGATTCTGTTACAACACTCCCCGACGTTTCCGCCACGTTTTGTTGTCCTACGTGGTCGGGGTGTGACATTTCAGGTCTTACTAGTATTCATAAACTTATTTCCTTCTAAAAAATAGTGTAAGAATCATGACCTTTCAACAATCCGTCTTTTTAACTTGGCTTGTTTAGAGAAATCATTTGTAAAGCTCGGATCCATATGATCACCTACTCACTTTGTTCACTTATTTTTCAAGAAATCATTTTGTTACCAAGATTATGTTGAAACATGGAGGTGATTCTTTTATGTAGATCACTAATCACCTCCGAACTTGTTAACTTAAGTTTTTAATCTTACTTTAACAAGTTCAACCATGATGCTCAACATCATATTACTAGTAATCATCAAATAAACAACAACAACATCAAAACAACTCTATTTCATCAAGATTTCATCTTATTTCTTCATCATGTTAGCTTTATGTTCAAGACTTATGTTTATGATCTTTTAGTGTTCTTGAGATTTCATCATAATATAACTATTAACCACCATAAACATGAAGTAAATGAAGATCAAAGAAGCTTACTACTAGCTTTTAAGCTAGGGAAGAAACACTAGAGAAAATGAGTGGATAAAAGCACACGAGAGAGGTCCTTGATGATCCGTGAGCTCCACACTTCGTGATTCACCTTTGTTCACCTTGTGAGAAGCTTGGATGGATGATCAAAAGTCGAAAATGGTGAGAGTATGTAGGGGGGGTTTCGGCCGAGCTAAGGAGGAGAGGAAGGAGGTTGCTTTGTGTTGAAGATGATAAGGTTCTTATAATCCCTATTTCCTATTATCCATTGTATATGGTGTCCCCTTTAGTACAAGCATGTCCAATTCAAGATCTTGTGAGTTCCAAGAAAGGATTAATATGGATATTAGAATATTTGAAGTCTTTGGTGAGAGAGGGGGGGTCCCATGGGGACGGTTACCACATAGGGGGGGGGGGGGTTAGTTGTAATTTATTTGGGTAATTGGAAATTAGTAGGGTGTTAGATGTAAAATCTAATGTTTAGTGTGGTATCATGTGACAACCCTCAAAATTCCATGTATTCCGTACAATTTATTATTGATAATGAAAGTGCTTGACGACTGTGTGGAATTACTTAACTGCTTTCTGATATCTGTGTTATATTTACATGCGCCTGTTAACACACTAGTAATGTACAGAAAAGTCATTAAATAGTCCGTTATGATTTCCTAAGTGTTAGAAATTAAAAACGTTACAAAAATATATACATAGGACACGTTACGAATTAATTAAGCAGTTTAACGGAACAGTATCGAACCGAACAACCGGACTTTACACGGAACATAAAAATATTGCCATTAACATTGTTTATCTTTTTCTGAGCCAGTTAGGGTCCCCGAATACCCTAACACCCGCTGTAATGCACAACACGCTAGTAACCGGATTAAGTCCCTACTTAACTTAACTATTAGTTGGAATTGAACTAGGATACCCCCCCCCCCAACCAAAGTCGTCCCCTAGGGGACACACCCATGGCCTTTATGTGATTAAAATATTCATCCTTGCCTAATATCAAGGGTGCATAGTAACCCTTGGTTAATGAACTTGAAATTGTCTATAAGTAATAAGCTTAAACCATCATAACCATCACCACCAACACTTGAACAAAACACACCCTCTCCCTCTCCTTGGAGCTCTCGGCCGAAGACACCCACACCCATCCATCACCTTTTCGATTTCCTTCAACCCATTCCATACATCTACAAGTGTTAAGGAACGTGTATAAGGAACCTCGGTGCATTCGGAACGCGAAGGACCTCACCCCATTGCTTTTATCAACTCGATTTTCGACTAGAATCTTCCCTAGCCTCGAGCTAGTAGTAAGTTTCTCTAAACGCCTTCTTGATCTTGTCTAGAGTGGTCAATAAGAGATTTGTCGGTTAAAAATTGTGAACATATAAAATCAAAACTAAAAAGTCTTGCTAGAATGATAAACTTGTTGGTTAAAGAGTAAATAATGATGAAACATGGTAGTACAAGGTGAATCTGAAATATATGAGTATTAGTCTGCTGTAAATAACTTATAATCTGTTGTAAATCATTATTAGAAGGAATGGTAATCATATGTGTGCGTTTTAGTAGCCGTTAGACTGAAAACAGCTTGCTGATGTGTATTTTCAGCCGCCTTTAACAGGCTTTAAACAGACTGTAACTTAACAAAAAATGTATTTTCTGAAGTCTATGTTAATGTGTTATGAAATACGGTTCTAATGGCACTGGAATCATAATTTTTGGACTCCGTTTACTATTTTTAAATTGTTAATTTGTAACAGCAACTTAAGCTGAATTTTGACAGCAATAAATGGGTGTCGTACTTTCAGTCATAACCTGAGTTTTGTGATGAATCGGACCATGAAATTTGTACAGTAGATGACAACCGTTGTATTTGTAATTACCCCACTGGAATTTTGTAAATCGGACACTCGATGAATTTTTAATAAATTGTTCCGTGGACTGTGGTCAGAAATACATAAATCTGAGTTCAGTCCCGAATATGAATTTTTATAAAATATGGGTAATGGACTGGGCCCCAATATTTTTACACAATAAAACATGGAACGTTTATGACATTCTGAAAAAATTTGGGAATTTTTGGAATAATTTAACTATTTTATTAAAATCCCCGAAAACAGCCCAGTTTTGAATATTTAAGCTGAAACGACATAAGTTGTAATTTGTGTGTCTAAATGTCGAGTATGCTATCTGTGAATGATCTAACATGTTATATGTGTTATATGCATTATTGTATGCTTGCTTACGAGTGGGGAATGGATAGGGAACTTATATGGGCATAAACCGTTAAAGTGATGCATGTTATGTGATAGATACGTGTAGGAACTTTGTGCTGTATTTGAAACCACTAAATGACTAACTGGTAAATCATACTAGGACGTGATTGACCGACCTTGACTGTTAGCTATATTTGAGAATCTAACCGAGCAAACCGAGGTGAGTTCACACTTTTCTACAAAGCATGGTAAATTCCCGGTGGGAATGGGAATGGGTACAGGAATAGGGATTCCTCGTCCTTTGAGACGTGTTCAGGAATGTAAATTCCTCGTCCTGTTGGGACGTGTTAGACTTACTGGACTAGAACTCTATCAGCGAAGTCCCTCCCTTTTTGTATCGACTTAATCGCCGAGGCTATGGCGAGCGGGTCATTAGTTAATAGCGCTATTAGGTTTAACAAACCGCACACCGTGCCAGTTGGACGGGTGTGTACTAATGGACTATGGCACGTCGGTGGTGATAGAACACCGACGCTAGGGCACAATTGATTTCTTTTGTTAGTAGTCGATATGATAAACGAGTCTGGTAGTTTAAAATACTGGGGCAGCTCCCCATGGCCAAAGTGCCGGGCTGGATAGCCAGGGAAGGTGGACATGGGATGGTTAACAAATAAACGTTTTCGAACTATGGGGTAACCCCCACGGCTGGATAGCCGAATGAGATTAAACTATGTTTTTGGAAACAACTCTAAAATGGACAACCAACCGTGAACTCACTCAACTTTGTTGTTGACTCGTTATTACATGCTTTGCAGGTCATTAGATGCTATGGAGCTTGCATATGGAGGTGGTCGTTGTGGGATGCGAACTGATATGTCCCGTACTTAATGAATAAACTTTATGAACTTATTTAACCTACGTTCTGGACTTTAAACTTATGAACTATGGACTTGTGTTTTGAACTTATGTTTTATGCTTCCGCTGTTAACCTAAAATCGGTTTACTTCCTTTTGGTCACCAATCGTATTGTGTTTGATTTTATTTACTTAATTATGATGTTCAATATGATTGGTGGCTCGATCCTGGTCATGTCACGCCTCCAAGCGGTGATACTCCGCATGGTGGATTTTGGGGGTGTGACAGATTGGTATCAGAGCCATTGGTTATAGTGAACTTGGTTTTAAAAGGGGAAAAGTTTTTGATAAAACCAGACTATAACCAGTACAGTGCTCAACAATCCACAACGACGCTTCGCTCCACGTGCAAGACTTGACACCATAAGTGGTATGATTTACGTTACATTGTCGGTTAGATAGTTCTCTGTATACATTAGTTAATGTGATAACTGCTATTTGAACCTTGTGTGCTTACTCTTTTCTGTCACTCCCCACTTACGCACTTGCGACACCTTTCTTACGTGTGTCCCTTCGATGTGAGGATCATGAGTGGACGTCTCGACATGACCCAGGGTCAGCTGACGACCTTGATTGACGAACGGATTGCTGAAGCCTTAGCAACCCAATCAGGGATTCAACCCATGCACTCTCAAACACGCATGGGCACCTTCAGGGCGTTCCTGAAATGCAAACCTCCCACTTTCGACGGCACTGTAGGAGCAATCGACCTTCTGCACTGGATCTGAAGAATCAAATATACATTCGAAGAGAGTGAAAGCCCTGCCAGCAAACGAGTAGAGTATGCTACTGGCATGTTGCAAGGGAAAGCGTATTCTTGGTGGAGCGCACAAGTTCAGATGCTCGGGTTGGCAGACGCAAATGCCACCCTCTGGAGCGACTTCAAGGATTTGATTAAGGAAAAATTCTGCCACCTGGACGACATTCTGGAACTTGAAACAGAGTACTATGGTTTGAAGATGGAGGGATAAGAAATTGAGGCGTACACAAAGGGGTCCAACGACTTGGCTGACTTATGTCCTAACTTGTCACGACCCATATCTAGACGGATCAAGCTATACCTCAGGGGCTTAGTCCCGGAGATCCAAGGGTCTGTAATTGAGGCCAACCTTTCCATAATCCAGCAAGTCATTCGCTTGGCGCACCAACTCACCGATCAGGCGGTGGAAGAGGGCAAGCTGCCCAAGCGCGTTAGCACTACCGCTACTAGTGCTCCCAGCAATGACAAGCGCAAGTGGGACAGAAATTCGGGCAAGGGTTCCACTCCAGTTCAGTCTCAGTCCCAGTGGCGAAAGACAGATGAACATAGGAGCCCCAGTCAGCAGTTTTATAGAAATCAAGGTCAGGGTGGATACAGGGGAAATCACACTAAGTGCAAACGATGTAGTTTGCACCACAGCTGGCCGTGCAACAAGGATCATTGTCAGAGATGTAGCAAGCTTGGACATCAAGCCAGAGATTGCAGGAGCTCACATCCTGCGAATCAGAATCGGCAACAGCAGCCACAAGCTCCACAGAACCAACGACAACAGCAGGGTAACAAGGAATGCTATCAGTGTGGTGCTGAAGGTCACTTCAAGAGAAACTGTCCCCAGTTGAACCGGAAACAGAATAACAACAACAACCAGGGGAACGGAAACAATAATGGGGGAAACAATGAGGGCAATAGAGCCAGGGAACGTGCATTCGTGATTGGTCAGGGTGATGCAAGGAACGATCCCAACGTTGTGATGGGTAAGTTTCTCCTGGACGACTTCTTTGTTACTGTTTTATTCGATTCAGGTGCCGATACTAGTTATGTGTCCGTAAAAGTTAGCCAAATGGTTAAGCGCACTCCAACACTTTTGAACACCAAACACACGGTAGAACTAGCTAACGGTAAAAGTCTTGAAGCCACACACATAGTTAAAGGTTGTAACCTCGTCTTAGCTGGTCAGACTTTCTCTATCGATCTTATTCCTATCACACTGGGTAGTTTCGACGTTGTTATTGGGATGGATTGGCTATCTCATCATCAAGCGGAGATTGTTTGCAAGGAGAAAATCGTCTGCATTCCTCGTTCTGGTGAAGAACCTCTCATGATTCGTGGCAACAAGAGTGGTGCTGTCGAAGGCATCATCTCTTTCCTTAAGGCCCAGAAGTGTTTGCGAAAAGGCCACACTGCCATTTTAGCACTCGTTACTGACACATCAACGGAAGAGAAGAGAATTGAAGACATCCCTATTGTGCGCGATTTTCCCGATGTATTTACTGAGGAATTACCTGGTCTTCCGCCTCATCGCCAAGTTGAGTTTCAAATCGAGCTAGCTCCTGGAGCAACGCCAGTAGCTCGAGCACCATATCGTCTAGCTCCATCAGAACTCGAAGAACTATCCACGCAGTTACAAGAACTCTTGGAAAAGGGTTTTATACGTCCTAGCTCTTCGCCCTGGGGAGCTCCAGTACTATTCGTGAAGAAGAAAGATGGTACTTTCAGAATGTGTATTGACTATCGCGAGCTTAACAAGGTGACTGTGAAGAATCGTTATCCTCTTCCACGTATTGACGACTTGTTCGACCAGTTGCAAGGGTCGAGCTATTACTCCAAGATTGACTTGAGATCGGGATACCATCAGCTGAGGGTCCGAGATGAGGACGTCTCCAAAACAGCATTCAGAACTCGTTACGGCCATTACGAGTTTCTGGTTATGCCATTCGGGCTGACAAATGCACCAGCGGTCTTCATGGATCTCATGAACCGAGTGTGCAAGCCTTACCAGGATAAGTTCGTTATTGTGTTCATCGACGATATCCTGATCTATTCTAAGAGTCAGGAGGAACACGAGCAGCATCTACGACTTATGTTGGAACTTCTTCGAAAGGAGCTGTTGTATGCCAAGTTTTCGAAATGTGACTTCTGGCTTCGCGAAGTCCACTTTCTAGGCCATGTGGTAAACAAGGATGGAATTCATGTGGATCCATCCAAGGTTGACTCAATCAAGAACTGGCCTGCACCCCGCACACCAAAGGAAATCCGCCAATTCTTGGGTTTGGCAGGATATTACAGAAGGTTTATCAAAGACTTCTCCAAGATTGCGCAACCTCTCACTTCACTGACTCAGAAGGGTGTCATCTATCATTGGGGTGATGCATAGGAGTCCGCATTTCATCACCTAAAGGATAGACTTTGTAGCGCGCCTATCCTCTCATTGCCTAAGGGCACAGATGATTTTGTGGTTTACTGCGATGCTTCCATCCAAGGACTTGGTTGCGTGTTGATGCAACGTGACAAGGTCATTGCCTACGCATCACGCCAACTCAAGGTTCATGAAAGAAACTACACTACTCACGATCTGGAGCTGGGAGCAGTTGTTTTCGCGCTTAAGATATGGAGACATTACCTGTACGGTACTAAGTGCACCATTTACACCGATCACAGGAGTCTCGAGCATATCTTCAAGCAAAAGGAGTTAAACATGCGTCAATGCCGATGGGTTGAGCTCTTGAACGATTATGAATGCGCAATCAAGTATCATCCGGGTAAAGCCAATGTTGTGGCCGACGCCCTCAGTCGAAAGGATACCATACCTAGGCGTGTACGTGCTTTACAGCTTACCATCCAATCTAACCTTCCCGCTCAGATTCGTGATGCTCAGGTTGAAGCACTGAAGGCAGAGAACATCAGGGCTGAATCCCTACGAGGATCGAGGCAGCGGCTAGAACAAAAGGAAGACGGCGCTTACTATGTAAACGGACGCATCTGGGTTCCATTTTATGGCAACTTACGCGAGCTTGTGATGGATGAAGCACATAAGTCTCGTTATTCGGTACACCCTGGTTCGGACAAAATGTACCACGACTTAAAGACCACATACTGGTGGCCTGGCATGAAAGCCCACATAGCAACCTACGTCAGCAAGTGCTTGACTTGCGCGAGAGTCAAGTCTGAATATCAAAAACCATCAGGCTTACTTCAACAACCGGAGATCCCGAAATGGAAATGGGAGCAAATTTCCATGGATTTCGTTACTGGTCTGCCCAGATCTCAACGCGGAAACGATACCATTTGGGTGATCGTAGATCGACTGACCAAGTCTGCACATTTTCTGGCCATCAAAGAAACAGATAAGTTTTCTACTCTTGCAGACATTTATCTAAAGGAAGTAGTGTCAAGGCACGGAGTGCCAACTTCCATCATTTCTGATCGTGACGCGCGTTTTACTTCAGAACTGTGGCAAGCAATGCACAAGTCCTTTGGCTCACGTTTAGATATGAGCACCGCTTATCACCCGCAGACGGATGGGCAATCTGAACGCACCATCCAAACCCTCGAAGACATGCTTAGAGCATGCGTAATCGACTTCGGCAATGGCTGGGAAAAACACCTCCCGTTAGTGGAGTTCTCGTATAACAACAGCTACCACACCAGCATTCAGGCCGCTCCATTCGAGGCATTGTATGGACGCAAATGCCGATCACCTCTCTGTTGGGCAGAAGTTGGTGACAGCCAAATTGCTGGCCCAGAACATGTGGTAGATACCACCGAAAAAAAAATTGCTCAGATACGACAGCGAATGGCGGCAGCTCGTGACCGTCAGAAAAGCTATGCTGATAAGGGAAGAAAACCACTCGAACTCCAGGTTGGGGATCGAGTGCTACTCAAAGTCTCACCTTGGAAAGGTGTAGTCCGCTTTGGCAAACGAGGCAAACTCAATCCGCGTTATGTCGGACCATTCGAAGTCACCGAGAAAATTGGCAAGGTAGCCTACAGGTTGAATCTACCCGAAGAACTCAGCGGAGTTCACAACGTATTCCACGTGTCAAATCTGAAGAAGTGTCTGTCAGATGAGACTCTCATAGTTCCTCTCAAGGAACTCACAATCGACGACCAGCTACGATTCGTCGAAGAACCAGTAGAGATTACGGATCAAGATGTTAAGATCCTCAAGCATACCAGGATACCTCTGGTCCGAGTTCGTTGGAATGCTCGTCGTGGCCCAGAGTATACATGGGAACGAGAAGACCAAATGAAACTCAAGTATCCCCAACTGTTTAAGAAAAACGCAACCACTACTGAGGCTGAAGCTACTGCAGAATTTCGGGACGAAATTCCAAATCAACGGGGGGATGATGTGACACCCCAGAAAATCTGGAAAACAACGCAACTTAACTAGCTTCCTCAGTAACCACGCGCTAAATTTCGGGACGAAATTCTCTTAACAGGGGGAGAATGTGACAACCCTCAAAATTCCATGTATTCCGTACAATTTATTATTGATAATGAAAGTGCTTGACGACTGTGTGGAATTACTTAACTGCTTTCTGATATCTGTGTTATATTTACATGCGCCTGTTAACACACTAGTAATGTACAGAAAAGTCATTAAATAGTCCGTTATGATTTCCTAAGTGTTAGAAATTAAAAACGTTACAAAAATATATACATAGGACACGTTACGAATTAATTAAGCAGTTTAACGGAACAGTATCGAACCGAACAACCGGACTTTACCCGGAACATAAAAATATTGCCATTAACATTGTTTATCTTTTTCTGAGCCAGTTAGGGTCCCCGAATACCCTAACACCCGCTGTAATGCACAACACGCTAGTAACCGGATTAAGTCCCTACTTAACTTAACTATTAGTTGGAATTGAACTAGGATACCCCCCCCCCCCCCCCAACCAAACTCGTCCCCTAGGGGACACACCCATGGCCTTTATGTGATTAAAATATTCATCCTTGCCTAATATCAAGGGTGCATACTAACCCTTGGTTAATGAACTTGAAATTGTCTATAAGTAATAAGCTTAAACCATCATAACCATCACCACCAACACTTGAACAAAACACACCCTCTCCCTCTCCTTGGAGCTCTCAGCCGAAGACACCCACACCCATCCATCACCTTTTCGATTTCCTTCAACCCATTCCATACATCTACAAGTGTTAAGGAACGCGTATAAGGAACCTCGGTGCATTCGGAACGCGAAGGACCTCACCCCATTGCTTTTATCCACTCGATTTTCGACTAGAATCTTCCCTAGCCTCGAGCTAGTAGTAAGTTGCTCTAAACGCCTTCTTGATCTTGTCTAGAGTGGTCAATAAGAGATTTGTCGGTTAAAAATTGTGAACATATAAAATCAAAACTAAAAAGTCTTGCTAGAATGATAAACTTGTTGGTTAAAGAGTAAATAATGATGAAACATGGTAGTACAAGGTGAATCTGAAATATATGAGTATTAGTCTGCTGTAAATAACTTATAATCTGTTGTAAATCATTATTAGAAGGAATGGTAATCATATGTGTGCGTTTTAGTAGCCGTTAGACTGAAAACAGCTTGCTGATGTGTATTTTCAGCCGCCTTTAACAGGCTTTAAACAGACTGTAACTTAACAAAAAATGTATTTTCTGAAGTCTATGTTAATGTGTTATGAAATACGGTTCTAATGGCACTGGAATCGTAATTTTTGGACTCCGTTTACTATTTTTAAAGTGTTAATTTGTAACAGCAACTTAAGCTGACTTTTGACAGCAATAAATGGGTGTCGTACTTTCAGTCATAACCTGAGTTTTGTGATGAATCGGACCATGAAATTTGTACAGTAGATGACAACCGATGTATTTGTAATTACCCCACTGGAATTTTGTAAATCGGACACTCGATGAATTTTTAATAAATTGTTCCGTGGACTGTGGTCAGAAATACATAAATCTGACTTCAGTCCCGAATATGAATTTTTATAAAATATGGGTAATGGACTGGGCCCCGATATTTTTACACAATAAAACATGGAACGTTTATGACATTCTGTAAAAATTTGGGAATTTTTGGAATAATTTAACTATTTTATTAAAATCCCCGAAAACAGCCCAGTTTTGAATATTTAAGCTGAAACGACATAAGTTGTAATTTGTGTGTCTAAATGTCGAGTATGCTATCTGTGAATGATCTAACATGTTATATGTGTTATATGCATTATTGTATTCTTGCTTACGAGTGGGGAATGGATAGGGAACTTATATGGGCATAAACCGTTAAAGTGATGCATGTTATGTGATAGATACGTGTAGGAACTTTGTGCTGTATTTGAAACCACTAAATGACTAACTGGTAAATCATACTAGGACGTGATTGACCGACCTTGACTGTTAGCTATATTTGAGAATCTAACCGAGCAAACCGAGGTGAGTTCACACTTTTCTACAAAGCATGGTAAATTCCCGGTGGGAATGGGAATGGGTACAGGAATAGGGATTCCTCGTCCTTTGAGACGTGTTCAGGAATGTAAATTCCTCGTCCTGTTGGGACGTGTTAGACTTACTGGACTAGAACTCTATCAGCGAAGTCCCTCCCTTTTTGTATCGACTTAATCGTCGAGGCTATGGCGAGCGGGTCATTAGTTAATAACGCTATTAGGTTTAACAAACCGCACACCGTGCCAGTTGGACGGGTGTGTACTAATGGACTATGGCACGTCGGTGGTGATAGAACACCGACGCTAGGGCACAATTGATTTCTTTTGTTAGTAGTCGATATGATAAACGAGTCTGGTAGTTTAAAATACTGGGGCAGCTCCCCACGGCCAAAGTGCCGGGCTGGATAGCCATGGAAGGTGGACATGGGATGGTTAACAAATAAACGTTTTCGAACTATGGGGTAACCCCCACGGCTGGATAGCCGAATGAGATTAAACTATGTTTTTGGAAACAACTCTAAAATGGACAACCAACCGTGAACTCACTCAACTTTGTTGTTGACACATTATTACATGCTTTGCAGGTCATTAGATGCTATGGAGCTTGCATATGGAGGTGGTCGTTGTGGGATGCGAACTGATATGTCCCGTACTTAATGAATAAACTTTATGAACTTATTTAACCTACGTTCTAGACTTTAAACTTATGAACTATGGACTTGTGTTTTGAACTTATGTTTTATGCTTCCGCTGTTAACCTAAAATCGGTTTACTTCCTTTTGGTCACCAATCGTATTGTGTTTGATTTTATTTACTTAATTATGATGTTCAATATGATTGGTGGCTCGATCCTGGTCATGTCACGCCTCCAAGCGGTGATACGCCGCATGGTGGATTTTGGGGGTGTGACAGATTGGTATCAGAGCCATTGGTTATAGTGAACTTGGTTTTAAAAGGGGAAAAGTTTTTGATAAAACCAGACTATAACCAGTACAGTGCTCAACAATCCACAACGACGCTTCGCTCTACGTGCAAGACTCGACACCATAAGTGGTATGATTTACGTTACATTGTCGGTTAGATAGTTCTCTGTATACATTAGTTAATGTGATAACTGCTATTTGAACCTTGTGTGCTTACTCTTTTCTGTCACTCCCCACTTACGCACTTGCGACACCTTTCTTACGTGTGTCCCTTCGATGTGAGGATCATGAGTGGACGTCTCGACATGACCCAGGGTCAGCTGACGACCTTGATTGACGAACGGATTGCTGAAGCCTTAGCAACCCAATCAGGGATTCAACCCATGCACTCTCAAACACGCATGGGCACCTTCAGGGCGTTCCTGAAATGCAAACCTCCCACTTTCGACGGCACTGTAGGAGCAATCGACCTTCTGCACTGGATCTAAAGAATCAAATATACATTCGAAGAGAGTGAAAGCCCTGCCAGCAAACGAGTAGAGTATGCTACTGGCATGTTGCAAGGGAAAGCGTATTCTTGGTGGAGCGCACAAGTTCAGATGCTCGGGTTGGCAGACGCAAATGCCACCCTCTGGAGCGACTTCAAGGATTTGATTAAGGAAAAATTCTGCCACCTGGACGACATTCTGGAACTTGAAACAGAGTACTATGGTTTGAAGATGGAGGGATCAGAAATTGAGGCGTACACAAAGGGGTCGAACGACTTGGCTGACTTATGTCCTAACTTGTCACGACCCATATCTAGACGGATCAAGCTATACCTCAGGGGCTTAGTCCCGGAGATCCAAGGGTCTGTAATTGAGGCCAACCTTTCCATAATCCAGCAAGTCATTCGCCTGGCGCACCAACTCACCGATCAGGCGGTGGAAGAGGGCAAGCTGCCCAAGCGCGTTAGCACTACCGCTACTAGTGCTCCCAGCAATGACAAGCGCAAGTGGGACAGAAATTCGGGCAAGGGTTCCACTCCAGTTCAGTCTCAGTCCCAGTGGCGAAAGACAGATGAACACAGGAGCCCCAGTCAGCAGTTTTATAGAAATCAAGGTCAGGGTGGATACAGGGGAAATCACCCTAAGTGCAAACGATGTAGTTTGCACCACAGCTGGCCGTGCAACAAGGATCGTTGTCAGAGATGTAGCAAGCTTGGACATCAAGCCAGAGATTGCAGGAGCTCACATCCTGCGAATCAGAATCGGCAACAGCAGCCACAAGCTCCACAGAACCAACGACAACAGCAGGGTAACAAGGAATGCTATCAGTGTGGTGCTGAAGGTCACTTCAAGAGAAACTGTCCCCAGTTGAACCGGAAACAGAATAACAACAACAACCAGGGGAACAGAAACAATAATGGGGGAAACAATGAGGGAAATAGAGCCAGGGAACGTGCATTCGTGATTGGTCAGGGTGATGCAATAGGGCCACGAACGCAAGGCATACTAGCACTCCCTGCACCGCCAACGCAACCCTCAACATCAACAGCCGCTACACCAGAAACAATAACAACCGAAATCCCAGCAAGAGTCTTCAACCTCAGCACCAACCAAACACATAACGACACTATAGACGGTACGATTCACGACACTTATTCTTATGTGTCATACTTGTTCTATCGATCGATGTCGCTACAATATACGATATTGACTCTCTCTCTCGCTCTCTCTTCCCCCTCTCCCTCGTCCTCACGCTTAGTCTAAGTTCACACGCAAACTATATACTAGCACTATATACTATATCACGATATAATGTGTTTTACCCTCACTATGCGTCCTTGAAATAAGTTACGATAAACGTGCAAGGATCAAATTAATCATGGGTGCACACGGGATTACTGTGGTATGTGCATGGAGATCGTAGTAAGTTTCAATGATGCCATAACGTTAAAAGCATGGTTAAGCGTGGTGGATACGCCGCTGGTTATATAAGCATCTTAACCATGTCGACAAAGTGTGACATCTATTCATGGGACGGAGGCATGTGGTCGAAGTATGGTGGATACGCCGTTGGTACTTCCTATATATAAGTACTTTACCATGCTAACCAATTTCTTGTGAAGAAAGTGCCATATAGAGTTGAACGTTATTAGACCTCTTATACTATTGAGACTATTTTCAACACGTTAAACTCCTTCGCAAGGCGTAACATATCATCTCATCTCAAACGCGTCATCGCTAGACTTTTCGTAAGTCTACTCACACGGAATCGTACCTTCGCTGGAATTTATCTCGCACTCGCTATCGCTTTACGCATCAACGCTTAAATGCTTATCGCATCTATGAATCTCGCTGGTACTCTCATCGCTTTTGACGCTTAACGCTTATCACTTTTCGCTTAATGTTATCAGTTATCGCTGATTGCTACCGCTTACCGCTTATCGCTATTCGCTTATCGCTATTCGCTTATCGCTATCGCTTTTCGCTTATTGTTTTAATGCTTATCGCTCGTCGCTCGTCGCTTATCGCGTATCGCTTATCGATCGTCGCTTATCGATCATCGCGTGTCGCTTATCGCTCAACGCTCGCTCGACGCCCGACTCCTATCTCCCTCGCTCCTCACACTCGACCCTCGCGCTACTTCGACGCTCTCAATCGCTGAACCATTCTCGCACACTCTCATCGCTAACTGAGTTCGCAAACAACCTCGTCGCTCAGTTTACTCAATCTTCCTTCTAAACTTGGTCCACCCACTCATCACTTGGACCGAGGAAACGATAATCTATCCATGTCATGTCGACATGCATGACACTGCTCCAAGGGACGGAGGCAATATGACTAAAACATGGTGGATACGCCGCTGGTACTTCCTATATATAAGGGTTTTAACCATATTATCAAAACTTTCATGGAAAGGTGCTGTGTGGGGCTCAACTCTGAATTTAAACTTTTGCATTTTTAAAACTTATTTGTATCAACAAAATTTTCTTACCAACTTTTAGAAACAAAGGGAGAATTTTCTAACCTTTAATCAAAACCCTTGGACAAAACAAAACTTTCTTGTAATGATGGTTTAACAATCGACTCAAGTTAACACCACGTCATAAGAAAAATTTCGTAAAACGAGCCTTATTTCCTTGAAACCTTTTAATGACTCAACACAAACTTTTCTTACAACGCTAGTGTGAACATCGACTCAGCTTAACACCACACCGTGAGAAAACTTTCATAACCTAGTTTTCTTAAAAACCTTTTGTACAACAAAACTTTTCGAGAACTCAAAACGCTTTTGGATCGCTAACTCGTAAGATACCATCCTTTAGTCAAACAAATCATTTTACTAATCGCTTCCTCCATGTCATCGCAACGCTCTCACTCGTCAACGCTCGATCAACCGCTCACTCATCCTTCGCTTACTCTAACGCTTTTATCGCTACTGACTTGGGTCAAATTTCACAGTCCTCCTTGTGGATTAATTTCGGGACAAAATTTCCTAAAGCTGGGGAGACTGTAACAACCCGCACTTTCGTGCTTGTTACTCTCGTTACTCTCGTTACGCCTAGCACCAGAGATTTGGATCATAATGTAACTATATCGCTTACTACGCTACTTCGCATATTTTCACATTATAACGCATACTTTCAACACGCTATATCGCACATCACAACGTATACACTAACGCTAACGATGACATCGCGTGAGTACTTAAGCTACTCCCCTCGCTCTTCGTGATGCGACGCAAACGCAAACTCGAAACGCAATTACTTATGCTATGACCTATTATATTACTAGCTATGCATACACTAATACTTGTTAAATCGCGCACTCGCTGGCACGCGCAACTCAATTTATCGCACGGAAACGCAACAAAACACATCGAACGAGACAAAAAGTTGGAAAACTAACAAACTCCACTCGGCCGTCCGAATGGACATCCGACCGGATGACCATCCGCTCGGATGACGATCCGTCCGGATGGCTATCCGAACCATTCAACACACCGCCTTAACTCTCACCCTCACCTATAAATAGGGCCATTGTGTCTCATTTCAAAACTTTGGTTCTCTCATACGATCACACGCACTCAAGTCACTCTCGGTCACTTTTAATCACGATCCAAGGCCATTTCGTAAGTATTTTTCCCTAGATCTTGTACAATCATCAATATCAAACACTTCTACATCATCTTCTCCATCAAAATCACACATCTTCTTCTCTGAAATCACTGATTTGGACCTCTCGAAGGTGTTTTTCACTCATTTTGCTCATGCAAGCTCTTGTGAACCACCAACTCATCAAGATTGGTTCAGATCTAAGAGATTTCCACAACTTTTCACTAAGTTTTACAAGATTTCAACATTTTCAATTGTTTTCAACTTTTCTTCAACATTCTATACAAAACCCGAAGAATCCAGACTCATACAGACTCTCTGCTCACTTCCTAGCTGAGAGCTGGATGAAAACGGATTTCCACCGGGGAGATGACCGATTAACGGGTTGAACATGAAACCTCATCGAAGAACAGTGAGCCTGATCGAACGGGGTGGTTCCCATCTGATCGAACGAGCCGAACCCTGGTGTGTTTCCGTTGTTCGACACGTTGTCACGCCGTATCTGTTAAATTGTAAACTTTTTAACGTAGAAGATTTCAAATTTTCAAAACAACCGATCGCCACTCAAGTGGCCATCCGATCGGATGACCATCCGATTGAATGACATGTCCCCTATTATTTTCAATACTTAACAAATTTTCCAAAACACACACTCAATTGAATAACCATCCGACCAAATGGCCATTCGTCCGGATGACCATCCGACCGGATGACTTGGCATCTATGCTACAACGAAAACTTCAATTTTTTCAAAACG